>CP106734.1:132944329-133544329 GCA_025506655.1 Gossypium rotundifolium
TTGTAATCGTTGCTTGAGAACTTCAAAGCCCATGTCTTAATTTCATGAATTGATGATGTTTGTGTAAAATTCCATGAATGTTATGTTGAGTTTCATGGTGTTTTATGGTGTTAAATGATAGATATATAACTAATGAACATACTTTATCCTTGAATTTTTGATGAATTTGGCTAAATAGGGCAAAATTGAGAAAATAAATCTTTGGAGGGGTTAAAATGAAAAATTTATGAAATGTAGAGACTTATAAGACCATGGGGAAGATTTGGCCCTTAGGGATTGATTTCAAATTATGTGTATTTTTTGTTTTGTGCAATAGGGACTAAATTGTAAAAGTTATAAATATTAGGGGTAAAATAATAATTTTCCCATTTAAGTGTTTTTGGATTAAATTGAAATGAAATGTATTTGAATGAGCTCAAATTGAATATGTTTAGATCAAGAACAAAGAAAAACGGACCTGGATTAGGGGAAGGCAAAAGTTATCGAATAGTCGGTTGTTATCGTCAAGAAAATTTTCGAGGTAAGTCGTAAGCAATTTAATATCGTTAATGTCAATTATAATTTTGAATACATGTTGAATTATGGAATTTTAGTTATGAATTTAGTGAAAGCGAATGTGGATAGACATTTTATTAAGAAGTGTTGTTTAAATTTTAATTGAATTGATAGTGATTTTAATTGTGAAATGTAGTTATATTTAATTGAAGTTGATATGTGAAAGTGATATGAATTATGTGTAAGATGTGATATTGGTAATATGTCTTTGTTATGAAATGGCTTATTTATATTGTATTGGGCTTATTGCCCTTGTGCCTTGTCTTGGGTGAAGTGTATCAGGCTTATTGCCTAGCGGGCCTTGTCTTGGGTGAAGTGTATCTAGCTTATTGCCTAGCAGGCCTTGTGTCGGTGAAGTGTATCGGGCTTATTGCCTAGTAGGCCTTGTGCCGGTGAAGTGTATCAGGCTTATTGCCTAGCAGGCCTTGTACCGGTGAAGTGTATCAGGCTTATTACCCAAGAGGCCTTGTCTTGGGTGAAGTGTATCAGCTTATTGCCTAGCGGGCCTTGTCTTGGGTGAAGTGTATCGAGCTTATTGCCTAGCAGGCTATATCTAGGTGATCAAATTCAGACCTCAGTCTAGCAGGCTTAGTGCCGTTGTGTATTTCGAGCTTGGATGTCTAGCGGGCTTAATCTGGGTGATGTAATGTAAATAGAGAATTCATGAATAAACACAAGGTGGAAAATAATTACTACAATATGCCAAATGCTCGGTAAGTATAAATTTTCATAGTTCAAGGAATAAGGTAAGCTATCATATTTCCATTTGAATTAAATAAGATGTGTTGTAGTTGAAGCTTTCGGTGAGATGCTAATATGTGCATTTGATTTTACCAATAATGAGTATGATATATTTCTTGGAATTTAATTTGGGTTATGCCTTTGAGATTGACCATATGTGTAAATGTTAAATGTGAGAATGATTGGATATGTTTATATATGTGTATAACTGATTTCATTTGTGGTTAAGATGTATGTTATACTTAATTGGGTTGGAATGTGCAAATGCCTATCGTATTTAGGTATTTATATATGTGTATAACTGATTTCATTTGTGGTTAAGATGTATGTTATACTTAATTTGGTTGGAATGTGGAAATGCCTATCATATTTAGGTATTTATATATGTGTATAACTGATTTCATTTGTGGTTAAGATGTATGTTATACTTAATTGGGTTGGAATGTGCAAATGCCTATCGTATTTAGGTATTTATATATGTGTATAACTGATTTCATTTGTGGTTAAGATGTATGTTATACTTAATTGGGTTGGAATGTGCAAATGCCTATCGTATTTAGGTATTTATATATGTGTATAACTGATTTCATTTGTGGTTAAGATGTATGTTATACTTAATTGGGTTGGAATGTGCAAATGCCTATCGTATTTAGGTATTTATATATGTGTATAACTGATTTCATTTGTGGTTAAGATGTATGTTATAGTTAATTGGGTTGGAATGTGCAAATGCCTATCGTATTTAGGTATTTAGGAGAGTTGCATGCTTACTAGAAGAAATGATAATTGTTAAGTTAAGTAAGGTAATGGCATTGGCTATAAGGAACTTATAAGTTAAATTATTTATACTCGGTGTAATAAACTAATTGTTTTAAAAGCTTGAATGTTGAATGCTATATTATAATTGCTTAAGACTTACTAAGCTAGAAAGCTTACTCGTGTGTGTTCACCGTCTGCATTTTATAGATTGAGATCAAATTACGAGTTCGGGGATCGTCATTGAAGTCATTCACACTATCGGCTCACTTTGGTATCTTTAAAGTTTGGACTTTTGAACTTAAGGCATGTATAGGCTAGTTAAATTTTGAATGATATTTTGTTAATGTATAAAAGCCATGCGAAATTGGCTTGTTTTAAATGTTAATGTTTGATGGTTTATTAAATCTTTGGTATAATATGCGTTTGTGTTATGCTTAGGAGATGAATGTGGCTTTGATGCTCATTCTTCATGATTATATGATTTGGTAATGAAAAATGAAAATGTTTGAGATTATTTCGAGTTGAACATTGGAGAGTTAAATTGAGAACCGATTATATGGTAAAGAATCAATTGTACATATGTATTTTGGATTAGTTATAGAGCTTGTGTGTTTGGTATGTTAATTAATGATCCTGGTGGTTGTGAATCATCAATTTGGCTATAGTAAAATGAGCGTAAATTAAAGATTATTTCAATTGTATGTGGTTATTTGAGATGTTATTTATGTGTAATATATATAGGTATGCCTATTATGTCATGTGGATTTCTTAACATAGATTAACATGCATAATTTGTGAATTAGCATAGTCACAAAAACTTATTAATAAAATATGATAATATTAAATTGATATTCACGGTTTGATATGGCTTTTGTTTTAGAAATTTTACACATGTTATATAGCATTAGGATCATATTCGGTTATGCTATAATGTTCTAATGTCATATATGTGAATAGATATTTAACAGGTATCATAGGTCTCAGTATGTTTTGATATGCACATGTACATAATTTATGATATGATGTGCTGATATTTGACTAATGAAATAGATGTATTGACACGTATTTGAAATATAGAAAAAGTGATTGATATAGACCTGGATATGTTTAAATGTTTGAATGTCTTAGATTCAATGGTTAGATGGTTAGATGGTTTTGATTTTAGAAGTATGAAATATGTATAATTTGGTTTTAGTATTCGAAGACTTGATCTGAAACCGATATAAGTTGAGTAATGATGTAATTGAATTACGAGCATGATTTGTAATGTAAGTCTTGATTAGTATGAAATAAGAGTAATGGGTTATGCATGGGCTATTTGTTGGATATTGAGAATTAAATATACATTTTGGTTTGATAATTAAATGAATCGTGAATGTGTATGAGATTGAAATGTTAAAGAGTTATAATTATAACATGTTGTATAAATAACTATGAATGACTGTGATGAACTGAGTTTAGTTCGGTAATACCCGTAACCTTAATCCGGTGACGGATATGGGTTAGGGGTGTTACAGAACTAAATTGCAAATTTGATGAAAAGTATAGACTTGTATGAGATGTAGGAACATTCGGCTAACCATGAGTATGGGTTGATTTTGTGAATTTGATGTTTTGAGAAAAATGGACTAAATTGATAAATTATTCAAATATGAGGGTTAATTTGCAAATAGCCCTAAATATATGTGTATGGATTGAATTGAATGAATTAGTGAATAAAAG
The DNA here is from genome assembly GCA_025506655.1 of Gossypium rotundifolium. Classification (NCBI taxonomy): domain Eukaryota; kingdom Viridiplantae; phylum Streptophyta; class Magnoliopsida; order Malvales; family Malvaceae; genus Gossypium; species Gossypium rotundifolium. Next base: position 132,948,107 of record CP106734.1, read on the forward strand.
GGTTAATTCTGAATATGTTTAGATCAAGAACTGAGGAAAACAGATTTAGATCGCGAGAAAGCGAAAGTAACCGAGTAGTTGTTTCCATTCTGATAGATCGAATCTGAGGTAAGTCACTATGTAAATAAACGTACTTGTATGAAATTGTAAATGCTCATATGGCTAATAATGATAACGAATGTTTATGAGAGGTTGTGCATATAAATTACGAGATAAGGTCGATATAGTGACAATGTCCGAGAAATCCCATACGAACCTAGGAATAGATAGGATTAGCTATGTCATGACATAGCTATCTGTTCTGTTTTATCATGTAAGACCACGTCAGGGACATTGGCGTTGATTTGAGACTCACGTCTGGGACGTTGGCATCGATATAAGCTTTACGTGTAAGACCACATCTAGGACGTTGGCATCGATATGAGCTTTACGTGTAAGACCATTTCAGGGACATTGGCATCATATTGATTCATGTAAGACCCTGTCTGGGACAGTGGCATCGATAACTGAGTGCATGTAAGACCTCGTCTAGGACGTTGGCGTTGTACGACCATTTTGAGCTCTCTGAGTATCCTACTAGATTCCTAATGGTTCAATGGGCAAGTCTGTGATACGAATTGAAAATCTGAGCTATGATAAATTAAGTGAATGAATATTCATTTCAGGTACGTTGATTATACACTAATTGTGTATACAAGGTAAGTATCTATGTGATCTTACTATGATATTATGTATATGGAATTGATAATACGATATGTAAAGTTTTAACTAGATGAACTATGTGCATATATGGTATGTGATTTGGAAATATGGTAAGTTATGGCATAGCAAATGAGCTTAAGAAAGAATGAGGTGATTTTTTGTCATGAGAACCATATTGGTCATATTATTAATTCGGTTATGTGCAATTCATGCTAAGTTTATTTGTATTATGACTTACTAAGCTCTTGGAAAGCTTATTCTATATGTGTTTTCTCAGTTTTATAGGTCGTTAAAGCTACTGAAGGCTCAGGACCGTCAAGGATCGTCATCACACTACTAAACTCATTTTGGTACACTTGGGAAATGTATATATAGCTGGTCATGGCATGTATAGGCTAGTATTTGCTATAAGTTTGTCTTATGATCTTAACCATGTGATTTGGCTAATTATGAGTTGAGAATTTGTTTGAATGTATGTGATATGTGAATTATGTTTTGGCATGGTTAGATGACACATGAAATGGTTAAGTTTTGAGTAAGCAAATGAATGAATTATGTTTGTGATGAGATGAGTTTTAGTCTTGAAATTTGTCATTGTTGGAATTGGTATTGAATGCATGGTTTGAATGGTTATTTTGGTATGTTCTTGGTTGTCATATGTGCATGAAATGTGATGGTAACTGTTGCTTGTAGGTATTACCCAAGTGGGTGGCATTTTGGTCTTGCAAATGACCTAAAATGTCACACGGCCAGGGCACACTGGCGTGCCTAGTGACCGTGGGGTGAAGTTAGTAGCTAGCTTAAGAGCACACGGCCATGGAACACAGGCGTGCCTAGAGGCCGTGAAAAAAAGTCAGTATATGGCCTAGTAGTACACAGCCTTAGCACACGGGGGTGCTTGTTACCCGTGTTATTTTGGCAAGATCGACCACGGTCAGGGTACACAGGCGTGCTTGGTGGCCGTGGTGAGAAGTCAGGTTCGACACTGGGAGGACACACGGGTGTGTCTAGCAGCCGTGGAGGGCACAATGCTTGCTCCCACAGGCGTGTATCCCCTGTATTTTGGGAAAAGTTTTTAAGTTTTTGAGAACTTCTGTATATGTTTTGTTTTAGTCCTAACCCTATTTATAAGCATGTTTAAGGTCTCATTGACCTATTTAAGGGACATTGTGTGTATGATTGATGAATGAAATGTATGAAATGTTATGAAGTTTTTGATCTGTCTGGTAACGTCTTTAACCCTAATCTGGCGACGGACACGAGTTAAGGGTGTTACACATGCGACCCGTGCGACCATAACAAATCAATACTGGATCCATAGTCATCTCATGCGACCCATGCGGCCCTATTAGAACTTCCTTCGTATTAATGTCCCAACCCCATGCAATATGTCGTGTATGTCATGCTCAATCATTACACGTATATGCAAAATGGCCATGCCCAATAATAATTATTTAGACATATATTAAAATCATATTAGTCACATGCCCATAGTCAAGTCAGTTAAAACACAGTCATACGATCACAGTCAAATCAGCCAAATTCATAGCACAAGTTAGTCATTTACCCACAAGGGCAAAACAGTCATTTTACCTTATAAGGGTATTTCGATAATTTCCCAAATCGAGGGTATTTCGATAATTTTACAAATCGGGGGTATTTCAGTAGTTTTTGCAAACCGGGGTATTTTGATAATTTCACAAATCGAGGGTATTTTGGTAATTTCACAAATTAGGGGTATTTCGATAATTTTGCAAATTGGGGATAGTTCAGTAATTTTGTAAATCAAGTCTTAGCGACCCAATAGAAGGTCCACCATCGCCTCGAGTGACTTAAGTAACCTCAATAGTCACAATGATTAATCATGGCCAAGTGGGCCCACGCTCGATGTGGCCCAATTAATGTAAATAGCCTTGGCTATACGAACAACATAGTTCAAACCAATAGAAACCATATAACATGCATTTTATCCGTGTGGGGCCCATAGGTCCATTGGGCCCACACTGCCCATTTCAGCCCCATCGAGGCCCAAATGTCGGGGCGTTACAATCAAATTGTCAAATACCTATAGCATAGCATGGTCCACACATAATGAATACAACCAAATTCAAAATTAACATATGACTAAACACTTAACTACATGATTTAATCACCATTGCCGAATTACAAACTAGATTATGACCATTACTTATATTTACATCACATAAATCGAAATAACCACTATTTCATCTTCAATATATTTAGATTTTTACCTATTTAATCAAGCCAAATTTCAAGACCATTCCATCACACAAATTATTCCATAAATCAGAATTACAAATTAATCTAATATATAACCGAAAATTCACTATCATTAGCATCATTAACAAACCACAACCAAAACACATTGATCATCCATATATCAAGCTTACCAAAATGAACTAATCATGAGCCATATATATATATATATATATATATATCATTACATCGTACCGAATTCATATACCAAGCATACCACACACATATACTATGACCAAAATTACTTAAACATTAGATCATTAGCATTAAGATCAAGCCACTTTAACATGGCTAAATATATACAATTTTCAAGACCAACCAAAACAAATGCTAGCCTATACATGCCATATATTCTTAGTTCAAGCTTTTAAAATATGGAAATAGTGATCGATAATGTGACCGATTTCCTTGACGACCCCCGAGCTCGTAGCTAGCTTTCAAAATCTATAAAACAGTAAATGAACACAAATAGTGAGCTTGAATAGCTTAGTAAGTCATAAGCAATTAATTTATTAAACGAACATTAGTATTAAAATCAACTAGGCCGAATCAAGAAATCATTAATCAAATACACATTTTCATGCTTGAAGCTCATATACCATCACATGAACATTATCAAAATATATAAACTTAACCGAATACACAATTATTCATAAGCATATATAATTCTTACTTTCATAATGCATATTTCATATATTCATCTTAAATATATACTTACCTTTCTTTTCTAATCATTTAACTTCGCACATACCTGACCTTTTAACTCGATTTTATTCGAAATTAATGTAATATCCGGGATTTAGAGGTTATGCATTTTCACTTAAATGTATGTGGTAGCATGCTTGTGTGTGATTTGAATGTGTTTTGGCGGCTTCGGGAACCTTGGAATGTAGGTAGAAGCCTTAGAAAAATATTTGATTTTAAGCCTAAAAAGGGAACTAAGGGAGCTAGGCCTTAAGGAGTTTAGTGTGTGGTTTAGGACACAAGAACTGAATTGGTAAAGTGGCAAGGGAGGTGCCACTTGGAACACAGAGCAGTGACGCCTCAAGGAGTGAGAAGGGACCTAGGTTCGAGCAGCAAGGGAAGCATTTTGCATTTATTTTTGCGTCAAAGAGAGGGAAGAGTTGGAGCTGCCGTGGAAACTTCATGGATGAAGTGTAGATTGGGTCAAACAGCTCAAATATTTGGCTAAGTAGGAGGAAAAGAGGGGATCTAGATGAGAGAGGAAGAGTTGGCCGATTGGAGGGGTCTTGGTGTGGCATTTTTGGCCAAGAGGGAAGTGGCTAGGATAGGGGATTTAGGTGCCGAAACAAGGAAAGTATGAGGCCAATTTCTCTCTTTTCTTCTCATTTGTGCTTCTGCCAAAATTCTTTTCTTCTCTCTTGACCAAAAATCAAAAGTGAAAGAACCAATTGTGCATCTTCTCTTCTCCTTTTATTTTGCTAAGGCCGAAACCTCTCTTCCATTCATTCCCTCCATTGCTGCAACTATTAGGGTCCCAAACATCTTTTCTCCCTTCTTTTGACAAAAGCTGAATCTCCTATCTTTTGGCCATATCCGATTTGCTCATTTAACATTAAGCCGAAATCCATATCTTTTATTATTACTCTTTAAAAGCTGAAAGTCCCATTGCATCTTTACCCCTTTGAAACCGATTGTTCTTAAGCACTAAAAGCCGATCATCCTTCTCCTCTGAATCTATTTCTCTATGTCGAGTTTCTTCTTGTCAATTTCTTAGTGCCAGTTGACCAGTTGCATTTTGGTCACTCTTTTGCGTGGTAAGGATCTCTGTGGACTGATTTTTTTTTCTTTTTCCTTCTTGAACTATCAAAATAAAGGACTCTAATCCCCTATGTCTCTTTGGCTAAAACCATGAAGGTGGGTTTCGGGATTCTTTTGTAGCCGACGATTAGGGGGAGATCTTTCGAGATTTGGATATTCGAGGTAAGCAGGATGTAACATTCGGCCAAGGGCCATTCTTGTAGATCTTATGCAATAAGCCGATTCTAACATAAGTCATGTAGGGGTTTCGGCAACCTTCAAGGGTAGGTGATAGATTTTGGGACTTAATCAAGCAAGGTAAGGGGGATGGAGTATTCGGCCAAAGGCCATACCTTTTAAGTGTTAGCCGATTCTAACTGTGATGTTATAGGAAGGGTTCGACAGAGATAAAGGAGGAGTGTCAAGATCGAAAGCATTGTTCTCAGTGTTATCAGGTGTGTAACCCCACCCTAATTCCCGATTATTAAAGATAATGTTAAAAAAGTGTTAATAAGGTTATGAATGAACATGGCTGAGGGTACCATTCAATGGTACAGTGTATTCAGGTACGTTACCCATTGATACTCAGTTAATAATGTTTATAAACATTGATATGGAAATATGTGAAATTTCATTATGGCCATGGGGCAAGGTATATTGCATGACATCTGTATGTTTTGTATGATTCATGGGCATACGGGAGATAATGATAAAGGGGAAGTGTTCCAGTGGTTTTACCATATTATCTGGTGACTTATGTCACATGTTATGAATCCGGTGACTCTGTCACATTATCTGATGGCTATGCCACGAATATAAGGGCGATGTGCAGTTGACTGCAGCGACTGCCTTCGAGGGTGTGTAGCGGATGGAGGGTCAATTTAGTAATCCCCACGGTGTGATTGGCAGGTACGGGTGGTGTGTAGAGGTTGGATATCTAGATGGGTTTGGGTTTCATCATAGCTTATATCTATTTATATGTGATTTAATATGCCTTAATCGATTTGGAATCTGTGTTGGTTATTACACACTAAGTCTGTTGACTCACCCTTTGTGGGCTAACATTTTGCAGGTGATACTCAGTGAAATGGACCGGGTCGGCAGGGACTTTTGTGGTGGCCATGCTCAGCTCAGCATTTTCGAGTTTTCTTATAATTAAACCTATCACGTTTTCTTATTAGGTTTTTGGGATTTATTTCGGGTTTTGTTTTGTTGTAATAAGGCCATTACTATTTAACTGTTTTATTTATGCGTTTTAATTTTTATTCTGATACGATCAACATTAAACAAATGGTTAAACAATTTTTCGTAAAACAACTTCAAATGTTTTGACACCTAAACACCTACGATTTTCAACTTAATGATAAGCTCTAAAATTCGACATTTCTTTTAACTTGTAATTTTTGAAATATAAAGATAACGTTTTTCTACAAACTTCAATAACAACACAGTTTTCAACTTGATCATAACACAAATCTATTTTCTTCAAAACCACCAAATTTTTCCAATAGGTCAAAAACGAGATTTAGCAACGTTTTACTCAAGGAGCATGCCAGATCCGGTCAAGGTTGTGGGCTGAGTTTAGGGCGTTTCAACTTGGTATCAGAGCCAGGTTCAAAACTCAGCTTGAAGGGCTTTTGGGCCCAAAACATTTTTTGAAATTGAGCTTTACTAAAAGATGAGCAGGTTTTCTGGCATGGCACCTAAGTCTCTGGCCCGAAGTCCACCAGGTATGTACCCCTAATTATTGTGTGATTTGTATGTGGGTATTACGGGATCGTAGATTAGTAGATTAGGAGCTATTGAACCCTAGGATTAGCTTACTCCCACACAAAAATACATAAAATTTAAAGACTAATCGAACAAACCTGTGCGTAAGTCACCGAGTTAAGGGTGTGGCAACAATTGTGCGCATGTCTAGGATTGGATTCAGAGGGAGCTTGGTATTTAAGCAGTCCTAGTGACTCACATCCTCTTCGTTCGAATCCTACCTGGTGCGTAGTGATGGTTCACCCTAACCAAGAGGACTTACCCACAGGCTAAATTCAATAATTAAAACCCGAAAGGGATTAGCTACACTGTTTTATAAAAACCTTAGTTTTGAAATCACCAAATTACCCCCTGATTTGAAAAAAAAACTACCTTAGATTTTGAAAAAAAATTTACCGAAGTACTCCGATTTGTGGAAATTACTAAAATACCCTCAGTTTATAAAATTACCATACTACCCTCAATTTTTACCAAAATATTCCTATTTTGCAAAAATACCAAAAACCCCTATTTTGAAAAATTTCAAGATACCTTGATTGGGAAAATTACCAAAATACCCTTATAGGACATTATGAAAATACCCCTGGGTTGGAGCGGACGAAAATGTTCAAATCGGTGAATGCGTGCAGTAGATACTATTGAATGAATGTGATTCTCTGAATTAGGGTAGGAGATTACAACGAAAACACTAAAATGATCGAAAGAACTACTACTAAACTTCGTTACATAAAATTTGTTCGTGGATAATTAGTGGAACAGAAAGCTAATGCATAAAATTTCTTAAATCAGATTAAATCGCGATCATAGACATGAGTTATAGGGGACGTGGTCGTAAAGTGCGTGGGTGTGGTAGAGGCAGAATGACCGTGTCGGAACCAGTTAGGTCTGGTCAAGGGTCCGAGAATGAGATGCCACCACCACCAGTTGCTGGTGTTGAGTATCAGGATTAGATGGGGGATGATGCAGTATCGCAGGCGATGCTGCGAGTTCTTGAGAGGGTGGCTGGAGCAGGTGGAGGCATGGGAGCTCGAAAATCTGTACTTGAGCGACTCCGAGCCAATGGAGCTGAGTTATTCCGAGGTGTATCTGTTGTGGCGCCCAATATGACTGAGTATTGGTTGGAGGCGACGGAGCGAATCATGGACGATTTAGACCTGACTGCTGAGGATAAACTGAAAGGGGTGGTGTCGCTTCTCCGGGATGAGTCATACCAGTGGTGGCTCACGGTTCGGGATAGTGCGGTAGCGGATGATCTCACTTGGGAGTATTTCAAGGCGTATCAGAAGAAGTATATTGGGATTAGCTATATTGATGCGCAGAGGAAGGCATTTCTAAGGCTGGTTTAGGGGAGTAAGTCCGTAGCAGAGTACGAGGCAAAATTCTTAAGGTTGAGTCGGTATGCTCGAGGTATCATAGCTACTGAGCATGAACGGTGTGTCAGGTTCGAGGACGGACTGAGGGATGACTTGAGATTGTTGATTGCTCCACACTAGGAGTGGGAGTTTGCTGTGTTGGTAGAGAAGGCTAAGGTAGCCGAAGGGGTCAAGGAACTGTGAGACAGAATTTAGATAGGAATAGACAAAAGAGAGGTTTTGGATCATCAGGGTCATCTGAAAGTCTCTAAAAAAGACCTAGAGTTGATGAGCCGTGAGATCGACAGGTTGTTGTGGGAGGTCAGTATCGTACGTGTGCTCAATGTGGAAAGATGCACTCAGAGGAGTGTTGGAAGAAGACAAGAGGATGTTTTAAGTGTGAGTCCAAAGATCACATGATTAGGGACTGTCCGGTGGATACATATAGGAACCACCAATGTGTCGTGGGTTTAATCAGCTAGTAGAGGTGGGATGAGCAGACCAACGAGGGTCGTGGTCCGGTTGGCAGAGGTAATGGTTCTGGTAGAGGTCGCGAGACACTGGGCAGAGGTATTGCTAATGCAAAGGTGAGACAGTCAGGTCTGGTATATGCAGTTCGTCGGAAGGAGGATGGTGATGCACTTGATGTCATAACGGGTACGTTCCTCATTTCTGGATTACCCTTTATTGCTTTGATATATATAGGGTCAACTCATTCATACATAGCTAGTAAAGTATCTGGAACTCTGCATGTGAACTCTGAGACTGTACCTAGAAAGATGACTGTACTTAGTCCTTTAGGGCAATCCGTAGTAGTAGACAAACTCTTTTGGGCAGTGCCTTTAGAAGTTCAAGGGGCGCAGTTTCCAGCTGACTTAATGGAGTTGCCATTCGGGGAATTTGATCTAATATTAGGCATGGACTGGCTAGTGAAGTACAGTGCGAATGTGGATTGTGCTACTAAGCGCTTGTCATTGAGAACTTCTGACGATAATGAGGTTGTGGTGATGGGCGAGAGATGAAATTACTTGTCGAATGTAGTATCTGCCCTTAAGGTGGAGAAGATGGTAAGAAAGGGATGTATAGCTTTTCTGATATTGGCCAGTGCCTTAGAGGCTAAGAAAGCAGCTGTAGGTGGAGTTAAAACAATAAGAGAATTTTTGGATGTCTTTCCAGAAGAACTTTCAGGGTTACCCCCGGATAGGGAGGTGGAGTTCAGAATTGATTTATTGCAGTGCGACTCCGTGTCAATTGCTCCGTATAGGATGGCGCCAAAGGAGTTGGTAGAGCTCAAGGCCTAGATCCAAGAGTTACTCGATCGTGGATTTATTTGACCTAGTATGTCTCCATGGGGAGCACTGGTTCTATTCATGAAAAAGAAGGATGGGACTATGCACATATGCATAGATTACCGGTAGTTGAATAAGCTGACGATCAAAAATAAGTACCCGTTGCTGAGTATAGACGACTTGTTCAATCAGCTTAAGGGGGCGGCGGTAATTTCAAAAATAGATCTAAGGTCGGGATATCAGCAGCTTAAGGTGAAAGAAGCAGATATCCATAAGACCACTTTTCGGACAAGGTACGGGCATTATGAGTTCTTAGTAATACCGTTCGGATTGACGAATGCCCCAACTACATTCATGAATATGATGAATCGGGTTTTTCAACCCTACTTGGATTAGTTCATCATCGTGTTCATAGACGACAACCTGGTATATTCCATGTTCGAGGAAGAGCATGATGAGCATCACCGGGTAGTATTGCAAGTGTTAAGGGAAAAGAAGTTATATGCCAAGTTCAGCAACTGTGAATTTTGGCTGAAGGAAGTTGCGTTCTTAGGGCATGTAGTGTCTGCAGAAGGGATAAGGGTAGATCCTCAGAAGATCGAGGTAGTAGTGGATTGGAAACCACCTAAGTCTATGACAGAGGTTCATAGTTTTTTGGGGTTTGCAGGCTACTACAAGAGATTTGTTGAAGGGTTCTAGTCAATAGCAGCACCTCTGACAAAGTTGTTGAAAAAGGAGGTACCTTTTGTATGGGCGGATAAGCAGCAGGAGAGTTTTGAGAAGCTTAAGAGAGTATTGACAGAGGCTCCAGTTTTGATTCAGCCAGAAGCAGGGAAAGATTTTGTGGTGTATTGTGATGCTTCCCATACAGAATTGGGGTGTGTCCTAATGCAAGATGGGAAGGTGGTCGCTTATGCGTCTTGACAATTGAGGCCACATGAGGTTAACTATCCGACGCATGATCTGGAGTAGGCGGCGGTAGTATTCACTCTAAAAGTGTGGAGGCACTACTTGTATGGAGAAAGGTCGGTGATCTACACAGAGCACAAGAGTTTGAAATATTTGTTGACTCAGAAGGAGCTGGATTTCAGACAGCGAAGGTGGGTGGAGTTGTTGAAAGACTATGACTGTTCAATAGAGTATCACCCGGGCAAGGTAAATGTGGTGGCAGATGCCCTAAGTCAGAAAATAGTGTTGGATCTAAGGCGATGTTTGCACACCTTAGTCTTTATGATGATGGAAGTTTGCTAGCAGAGTTGCAGGTGAAGCTGACATGGCTAAGTCAAGTAAAGGAGAAACAGTTGGTAGATGACGATCTGAGTGCTAAGCTGCTGCAAGTGTAGAATGGGGAGTTGGAAGACTATGGTGTAAACAGCGATGGAGTGTTGTGTTTTCGGGGCAAGGTCTGTATGCCAAAGGATAAAGAGTTAAGGGAGAGAATTCTTCAGGAATCGCATAGTATCCCTTACCCTATGCATCCTGGAGGAAGTAAGTTATACAGGGATCTATGGGATTAGGTTTGGTGGCCCGGTCTAAAACGAGAAGTTACAGAATTGGTGGGGAAGTGCTTAACGTGTCAGCAGGTTAAGGCTGAACACTAGGTACCTTCGAGATTGCTTCAGCCGATAAAGATTCTGCAGTGGAAGTGGGAGAGAATTACCATGGACTTCGTTAGTGGGCTTCCTCTTACGCTTACTAAGAAGGACTCGGTATGGGTGATAGTAGACCAGTTGACAAAGTCTGCACATTTCATACCAGTGCGGGTTGACTATTCTTTGCAGAGGTTAGCGAAGTTGTATGTAGCAGAAATTGTGAGGCTACACGGGGTACCAGTGTCAATTATTTCGGATAGGGATCTGAGGTTTACATCTCGATTTTGAAGGGCATTGCATCAGGCACTGGGCACCAGGTTGGATCTCAGTACGGCATTTCATCCACAGACGGACAGCTAGTCTGAGCGGGTAATTCAAGTGCTGGAGGATATGTTGAGAGGTTGCGTGATAGACTTCAGAGGAAGCTGGGGAGGAGTTCTTGCCTTTAGTGGAATTTGCGTACAATAACAGCTATCAAGCAAGTATTCGGATGGCACCGTATGAAGCGCTGTATAGACAGAAGTGTCGCACTCCTACGTGTTGGATAGAGTTGGGAGAACGTCAGGTTTTGGGTCCGAAAATTGTGGCAAAATCTAAAGAAAAGGTTAAGGTAATCCGGACACAGTTGAAGGAGGCATCTGATAGGAAAAAGTCATATGCGGATCTTAAATGGAATGAGATAGAGTTTGCTGTGGGAGATCAGGTGTTTCTAAAAGTTTCGCCATGGAAGAAGGTGATGAGATTTGGTCGCAAGGGAAAGCTAACTCCCAGGTTTATAGGACCTTATCGGATTTTGAAGCGGGTTGGACCAGTGGCATATCAGTTAGAGTTGCCTTCGAAATTGAAGCAGATGCATGATGTGTTCCACGTTTCGATGCTACGTTGTTACCGATCAGATCCATCTCATGTAATACCGATTGAGGAGGTGGAGCTAAGACCAGATTTGTCCTATGAGGAAGAGCCGATTCAGATTCTGGAACGGGATGTGAATGTGCTACGGAGGAAATCAGTTCCTCTAGTCAAAGTGTTATGGCGTAACCATGGATCGGAGGAAGCTTCGTGGGAGCCAGAGGAAATAATGCGACAGCAATACCCCTACTTATTCTAGCCAGGTAATTTTGAGGTCGAAATTATTTTAAGGGGGTAGAACTGTAATATCTAGGATTTAGGGGCTATGCATTTTCACTTAAATGTATGTGGTAGCATGCTTGTGTGTGGTTTGAATGTGTTTTGGGGGCTTTGGGAACCTTGGAATGTAGGTAGAAGCCTTAGAAAAATATTTGATTTCTAAGCCTTAAAGGAGAGCTAAGGGAGCTAGGCCTTAAGGAGTTTAGTGGGTGGATTATGACGCATGAACTGAGATGGTAAAATGGCAAGGGAGGCGCCACTTAGAGCACAGGAGAGTGACGCCTCAGGGAGTGTGAAGAGACCTAGGTTCGAGCAGCACAGGTAGCGTTTTGAGCTTTTATTTTTCGACAGGGAAGTGCAGTGTTGGACGGCACAAGGATTCTGAAGGGATGAGCATTGGACTTGGTCAAATTCATTTGAATATTCGGCTAAGAGAGGAGGATAGGTGTTGACTCATTCAAACTCCTTTGAATGAGAGGTGAAGAGAAAAAAAATAGGAGGAAAACGTGGGATTGGGAGAGAGGGGTGAGTATTTGGTGTGTCGCCCAATACGGCTGAGCATTGGTTGGGGGCGACGGAATGAATCATGGACGATTTGGATCTGACTGCTGAGGAGAAACTGAAAGGGGTGGTGTCGCTTCTCCAGGATAAGTCATACCAGTGGTGGCTCACGGTTCGGGATAGTTTGAATGAGTTCACACCTATCCCCTCTCTTAGCCGAATATTCAAATGAATTTGACCAAGTCCAATGCTCATCCCTTCAGAATCCTTGTGCCGTCCAACACTGCACTTGCCTACCGAAAAATAAAAGCTCAAAATGCTACCTGTGCCGCTCGAAACTGGTCTCTTCACACTCCCCGAGGCCACTCTCAGGCTCTAAGTGGCGCCTCCTTGCCACTTTACCATTTCGCCTCTGCCATAATCCACCCACTAAGCTCCTTAAGGCCTAGCTCCCTTAGCTCTCATTTAAGGTTTAGAAATCAAATATTTTTCTAAGGCTTCTACCTACATCCCAAGGTTCCCGAAGCCCCAAAAACACATGCAAACATGCTACTGAACACATTTAAGTGAAAATACATAACCCCTAAATCCCAGATATTATAGTCATGACATATGTATCCTAACTATTTCTAAGGTTCGTATGGGGCTTCCGGACGTCGTAACTCGATCGATTCAAGCACTTAAACAATGCTCCCATGCTTAATTCAATTCGGCAAGTATATATATATATATATACAAGTAATAATTCAATTCGGCACTATTAAAATATATACAAACGAATTTAACGACATTTATTTACTTATGAACTTACCTCAACAAAGACGGACGAACCGGGACAACTATGCAACAACTTTAGATTTCCCCCGATCCAATTTCGATTTCGTCTTTTCTTGATCTAAATTAGTGCAAATTTAATTTATTTAATCACATATTCAATCAAATTCATCCAAAAACACATAAATGGGCTAATTACACTTTTGCCTCTAACATTTCACATTTTTCACAATTTAGTCCCTTTTTCACAAAAGACAAAATTCACAAAATTTCTTTATACAAGTGCCTAGCCGAATTTTCCTCTAGTTTATATAAGCTCATATATTTCATTTATTTAACATTTTAATCCCTCAGAATAACATTTTCACAAATTAGACCTATTTACTCAAATTCATCAAAAATCCAAAGACAACATATTAATCTAGCACATATCATTTATTTTCCATCATCAAACAAACAAAAAAAAAAAAAACACAAGCTATCATCAATGGCAATTCATGAATACATCATCTAATTCAAAAGTTCAAGCATGGGCTAGTTAGTATTTGAAGTAACGATATCAAAAACGTAAAAATCATCAAAAACCAAGCTAAACACATACCTAAATTGAAGAACACAAGGGCCGAACCTAGTTTTCTTCTTCTCTTTATTTTTCCTTTGAAATTTCAGCCATAAAAAGATGAATGCAAGGCCACTTTGATTTTTTTTTATTTTATTTCATTTCATTTATTCTACATTTTACCATTTTAACCTTAAGTATTTAATTAGGTAACTATTTAATGGTTGTCTATTTTTGTCCATGCATGATTCCAATGGTTATATTACAATATAAGGACTCTATATAATAAATGTAACACCCCTATCCCGTGTCCGATCACCAGATTAGGGTTAAAGGCGTTACCAGACAGATCGAAAGCATTTACAGAATTAATCATACAACCATTCATCAATATCAATCATAATGTCCCTTAAGTAGGTCATCAAGACCTTAAGCATGCTTATAAACCGAGTCGGGACTAAATTGAAACACATACATAATTTCATAAAAATTTGAAACTTTTCTAACATACAGGGGACACACGGCCGTAGGGGTAGGTCGTGCCTCACCTACGGCTACATGACACACCCGTGCGACCTCTCCGTGGTAGTATTCTGCCAAAATAAACACGGTCACCAAGCACGCCCTTGTGCTAAGGCCGTGTACTACTAGATCACATAATGCCATTCCTCACACGGCCACCAAGCACACCCGTGTTGAGGCCATGCACAATTTAAGCCACATTCTGCCAATTTACCCACGGTCTTAGGCACGCCCGTGTGCCTCAACCTTGTGACATTATAGGCCATTTTACAAGGCCAATATGCCACCCATTTTGGGTCTCACCTACAAGCAATACATACCAAAACATAATATGCATATATGGCAACCAAAACATATCAAATGGTTCATTTCATCCATGCATCCAATACCAATTCCATTCATACCAAATTACAAACTAAATCCTACATCATTTCAAACATGTATCATCCTTTTGCTTAACCAAAATTTAACCATTTCATTTGTATCAAAACATACTAAATATATGCTTCATAACTCATTCATTCAAGCATTTATCAACTCAAAAGCCTGCGAATACACATGGCCATGCTCATTTCATAAACATATACACTTATCTAGCCTATACATGCCATAATTAGCCATATACATTTTCAAAAGGGTACCAAAATAAGTTTAGTAGTGTGATGACGATCCTTGACAATCCCGAGCCATTAGTAGCTTCGACGACCTATAAAACAGAGAAAACACACACACAGAGTAAGCTTTCCAAAAGCTTAGTAAGTCATATACAAATAAACTTGGCATAGAAAGCATTTATGTAATTTGATACATTTGCACATCTCATTCACTTAACAATTTATCATGTATATGCTTGATTCATACTTATGACTACATTGGTCACATTTATCCATTCAAAACTCATTTGAAGCACATAGCTCATTCATAATCTTCCTTGCATGTCATTCACATTATCCTATTCAAACATACCTTTCTTTAAATCCAAGTCATATGCATACTTACCATTCATGCATACTTAATGCACATTCAACGTACCTGAATCGGATATTCATTCACTTATTGATCATAGCTCGGATATACCATTCGTATTATAGACCTGCCCGTTGAACCCTTAGGAACCTAGTAGGATACTCAGAAAGCTCGGAATAGTAATACAATGCCAACGTCCCAGACGAGGTCTTACATGCACTCGTATATCGATGCCACTGTACCAGACATGGTCTTACACGTACAGATCATAACGATGCCAATGTCCCAAACGTGGTCTTACACTAGTCAATATGATGCCGATGTCCCAGACATGGTCTTACCCATAAAGCTCATATCGATGCCTATGTCCCAGACGAGTTTTTACATAGAATTCATATCGATGCCTACATCCCAGACGAGGTCTTACAAAAATTTCAAATCAACGCCAACGTCCCAGATGTGGTCTTACATGATAAAACAGAACATATACATATGTCATGACATAGCTAATCCTATCTATTCCTAGGTTCGTATGGGACTTCTCGGCTTTATCACTATATCGAACTTATTTCAGAATTCATGCACTTAGCATCTCATACTCATTCATTTTCATCGATATACATATGAATACATATATTCAATTCAATATAGATTAGTTTATTTGCATAGTGACTTACCTCGGATTTGGTTTATCGAACGGAAATGGCTACTCGGTTATTTTTGCTTACCCGCGATCTAAATCTGTTTTCCTCGGTTCTTGATCTTAATCAAGCATAAATAAAGCCGAATGACCTAACACGTTTCTCTTCTTTTTCTTTTTTCAATTTTGGCACCCAAAATAAGATGATAGCATTCATCTTTTCTTTTGTTTATTATTACAAACATATTATTATTCATTTTACTAAAATATTCATTCAATTAATAAATAAAACAAACATGTAACAAGGGCATATTTGTCCTTTGTTCATCCACTATCTAAATAGTGGTCTTATTGCCTCATAAGGCCTTCTCTTTTAAAAGCCATAACACCTTGATACTTAACAATTATTATGCAACTTTCGCATTCAATGCATTTCAGTCCTTTTGTCAAATTAAACATGCAAACAGACAAATTAGCTTACGAAAATTTACCACATGCTAATTCACATATCGACGGCACAGAAAATAATATTAAAATATTATTCAGACTCAGATTTGTGGTCCCAAAACCATTGTTCCGACTAGGGTATAAACCAGACTGTTACAATTCTCCCCCCTTAGGGATTTTTGTCCTCGAAAATCTTACCGTTAAACAGAGTTGGATATTGTTGTCTCATTGAATCTTCAGGCTCCCACATAGCCTCTTCTAATCCGTGTCGATTCCACAATACTTTCACTAATGGAATTTTCTTGTTTCTTAACTCTTTCACTTCACGAGCTAAGATACAGATCGGTTCCTCTTTGTATGTCATATCAGATCGAATTTCAATTTCAGATGGGGCAATCACATGTGACGGATCAGACTGATATCTACGGAACATCGAAACGTAAAATACATTGTGATCCTTTTCTAGTTTAGAGGGTAACTTCAATCTATATGCAACAGGCCCAACACGTTCAATGATTTCATACGGTCCGATGAATCTCAGACCTAACTTGCCTTTATGTCCAAGTCGGAGCATTTTCTTCCACGGAGACACTTTCAGAAATACTTTATCGTTGATCTCAAATTCTATATCTTTTCATTTTAAGTCTGCATAGGACTTCTGACGATCAGATGCTGCTTTCAAACAATCTCGAATCAGTTTCACTTTCTGTTCGGTGTCTTTTATCAAATCGACCCCATGTAACTTATTCTCACTGAGTTCAGTCTAATACAGAGATGTACGACATTTATGTCCATACAAAGCTTCATATTGTGTTATTTTGACGCTTGACTGAAAACAATTGTTATACGCAAATTCAATCAATGGCAAGTATTGTTCCCACAAACCATTAAACTCTAATATATAGCATCTTAACATATCTTTGAGAATCTGAATAATTTGCTCGGATTGACCATCTATTTGCGGATGAAAAGCTGTACTGAAATGCAATTTCGTGCCTAAAGCTTCTTGTAACTTTTTCCAGAATCGCGATGTAAATCTCAGATCTCTGTCTGACATAATAGATAATGGCACCCCGTGCAATCTCACAATCTCAGAAATATAAAACTCAGCTAATCTTTCAAGTGAGTAGTCAGATCTTACCAGAATAAAATGGGTTGATTTAGTTAATCGATCAACTACGACCCAAATCGCATCTTTCTTTCTCGGAGTCAGAGGAAATCCAGAAACAAAATCTATTGTTACTCTATCCTATTTCCATTCAGGAATCAGAATCGGCTGTAGCAATCCCGACGAAACTTGATGTTCAGCTTTCACTTGCTGACAAACTAAGCATTTTGAAACAAATTCAGAAATGTCCCGTTTCATACCAGACCACCAGTAGTGCTACTTCAAATCCTGATACATATTTGTACTTCTCAGATGGATAGATAGGCGAATGTTATGTGCTTCACCCAAAATCAATTGAATCAACTCTGAATTTCTTGGAACACAGATTCGATCTCGGAATCTCAAACAATCATCAACAACTCAAAATTCAGATTCAGAATTCAATTTACACTGAGCTTGTTTCAACAACAAGTCATTATCAACCTTCTGAACATCACAAATTTGTTGTACAAATAATGGTTTTGCTCTCAATTCAGCTATCCCAGAACTATCATCAGACAAATCTAACTGAGAATTCAAAACACGTAGTGCAAACAATAACTTTCTACTCAACGCATCAGCAACCACGTTTTCTTTACCCGGATGATAATCTATCACAAGCTCGTAATCTTTTAACAGTTCTAACCATCTTCTTTGACGCAGGTTCAAACCTTTCTGGGTCATTAGATATTTCAGACTTTTATGATATGAAAACACATGACATTTCTCACCGTACAAATAATGACGCCAAATTTTAAGTGCAAACACAATCGCAGCGAGCTCAAGGTCGTGTGTCGGATAATTCTTTTCATGAGGCTTTAATTGTCTTGAAGCATACGCTACCACTTTGCCCTCTTGCATCAAAACACATCCCAGACTGTTTAACGAAGCATCACTGTAAACAAAAAATTCTTTACCCGAATCTAGCTGTACTAACACTAGAGCTTCTGTTAACAAGGTTTTCAACTGGTCAAAACTTTTCTGACATTTATCCAACCATTCAAATCTGACATCTTTCTGAAGTAATCTAGTCAATGGAGTAGCTATATTCGAGAAGCCTTTAACAAATATGTGGTAATAACCAGCTAAACCAAGAAAACTACAAACTTTGGACACATTTCTCGAAGGTTTCCAATTCAGAATAGCAGAAATCTTGCTCGGATCAACACGAATCCCAGAAGTTGACACAATATGGCCCAAAAAACTGACCTCATTCAACCAGAATTCACATTTGCTGAATTTTGCGTACAATTGATTTTGTTTCAAAGTTTGCAACATAATTTTCAAATGTTCTGCATGCTCATTCTCATCATGTGAATAAATCAAAATGTCGACAATAAATACAACAACAAATTGATCTAAATACGGTCTGAAAATTCCGTTCATCAAGTCCATAAAGACAGCATGCAGGAGCATTGGTTAGTCCGAACGGCATAACTAAAAACTCATAATGCCGATACCTTGTTCTAAAAGCAGTTTTTGGAATGTCTGAATCTTTAACTCTCAATTGGTAGTATCCTGATCTCAAATCAATCTTGGAAAACAGAGTAGCTCCTTTTAACTAATCAAACAAATCATCAATTCTGGGCAATGGATATTTGTTCTTCATCGTCACTTTATTTAACTGACGATAATCGATACACATTCTCATCGTGCCATCTTTCTTTTTCACAAACAGAACAGGAGCACCCCAAGGCAAAAAGCTCGGTCTAGCAAACCCCCTACCAATCAATTCTTGTAGCTGTGACTTTAACTCTTTCAACTCTGTTGGTGCCATTCTATACGGAGCTATTGAAATAAGTGTCGTACTAGGCAACAATTCAATACCAAATTTAACTTCACGAATCAGAGGTAAACCCGGTAACTCTTCAGGGAGCACATCAGAAAAATCACAAACAATGGGTACTGATTTAACTTTCTTCTCGGATGCTTTTGAATCAATCACATAAGCAAAATATGATTCATACCCCTTTTTCACATAACTCTGAGCTTTCAAAACGGATATCACAGCAGGCAATCCATTTAAATCATTAGACTCAATCCGTACAATCTCATCATTCAGACTTCCTAAATCAATAGATTTTCTTTTACAGTTCACAACGGCATCATGCATAAACAACCAATCCATTCCCAAAATAATATCAAATTCATCAAATGGAAAAAGCATCAGATCAGCAGGGAAATAGATATCTCGGAACATTAACGGACAGTTCTTGCATACTTTGTCAATAAGGACACTTTTACCTAAGGGGTTCGATACATTTATAGAGAATTTAGTAGACTCTACAGGCAAAGTCTTACCATATACTAAATTCATGCATATGTACGAATGCGTAGAACTAGGGTCTATTAAAGCTATCACAGAAGTATAATAAAGAGTAAAAGTACCGTTATAATATCAGGCAATGAAGCTTTTTCATGAGCTCGGATAGCATAAGCTCTGACAGGCGCTCTGGCTTTGAATCTGACAACATTGTCTCTCATAGTTCTCTGACTACCACTGACATTCTTTATATTCTTTGATGATCGACCTCTCGCAGGTGCATTATTAGATCTTGGATTCTGAACAGTCCTTGGTTCGACAGGCTCAGGGCAATCACGGATAAAATGATCAAGCGATCCACATCTGAAGCAAGCTTTATCATTTAATCTGCAGCTTCCTGGATGCCTCTTTCTGCAATGTTTACATTCAGGTCTCTACGATCGAACATTACCAACACTGACCACAGAAGTTGCTGGGATTTTGGAACTCATTTGCAATCTATCTCGGGTCCTGTTCAAATGTCTCGCGTTATCACTGGAATGACTTTGATCATCTTTAAATCTCTTCGGAGTAGATTGAAATGATTTGTTCTAAAATCTCTTTCTCATATCTCGGGCTTCAGTTTCAGCTTTTATTTTATCATTCCCAAGTGCTTCAGCTTTGCACGCTCGATCAACGAGTGTAACGAACTCTTTTATTTCTAAAATCCCAACTAGCAAACGAATATCTTTATTTAGACCATCTTCGAATCTTTTACACATTATAGCTTCAGAAGATATACACTCTCGGGCATACTGACTTAGTCACATGAACTCTCGTTCATATTCAGTGATAGTCATTCGGCCCTATTTTAATTCCAAAAATTCCTTTCATTTCTGATCAACGAATCTCTCACTGATATATTTCTTCCTAAACTCAGTCTGACAGAAATCCCATTTGACTCGTTCTCTCAGAATAACAAAAATTAAGGTTTTCCACCATTGATAAGCTACATCTCAGAGCAATGATACCACACACTTAATACTTTCTTCCGGAGTCAGAGACATTTCATCAAATACCGGATTGTGTTTTTTAACCAGAACTCAGCTTTTTCAGCATCATTTGCATTAGTAGCTCAGAATTTTTCAGCCCCATACTTACGAATCTTGTCGACCGGAGGCTTATTTAACAGATTCGGATACACAACCAGTGGCACAACTGTAGTCTGAGGGGGATTAATCGGGGGCGAGGGTTGTGAAACAGTCGGGTTATTTCTCATGAATTGAGTGAACCACTCACTCATCATTTGGAAGAAAGCTTGTTTAGCTTCTCCCTCATGACCGCTCGTAGCCGGTCTCAAATTAGAGGGCGCTGTCCATTACGCGGAAGCAGGCGCATTACTTTCTACGTCGTCAGCTACGGCTCTTTCGGGATCCATTGCTATACAGAAATCATATTTTACACGTCAGGATTCATCACACTATCACAGTTAAAATATATGGCATGTATAGCTAGACTTTGAAACGCTACGTTAGTTTGAGAATCGACTAAACTGTAGCTCTGATACCAATCAAATGTAACACCCCTATCCCGTGTCCAATCACCAGATTAGGGTTAAAAGCATTACCAGATAGATCAGAAACATTTATAGAATTAATCATACAACCATTCATCAATATCAATCATAATGTCCCTTAAGTAGGTCATCGAGACCTTAAGCATGCTTATAAAATGAGTCGGAACTAAATTGAAACACATACATAATTTCATAAAAATTGAAACTTTTCTAACATACAGGGGACACACGACCGTGGGGGTAGGCCGTGCCTTACCCACGGCTACATAGCACACTCGTGTGACCTCCCCGTGGTAGTATTCTGCCAAAATCAACACGGTCACCAAGCACGCTTGTGTGCTAAGGCCGTGTACTACTAGATCACATACTGCCATTCCTCACACGGCCACCAAGCACACCCGTGTCGAGGCTATGTGCAATTTAAGCCACATTCTACCAATTTACCCACGGTCTTAGGCACGCCCGTGTGCCTCAACCGTGTGACATTATAGGTCATTTTACAAGGCCAATATGCCACCCATTTTGGGTCTCACCTACAAGCTATACATACCAAAACATAATATGCATATATGGCAACCAAAACATATCAAATGGTTCACTTCTTCCATACATTCAAGACAAATTCCATTCATACCAAATTACAAACTAAATCTTGCATCATTTCAAACATGTATCATTCATTTGCTTAACCAAAACTTAACCATTTCATATGCATCAAAACATACTAAATATATGCTTCATAACTCATTCATTCAAACATTTTTCAACTCAAAAGCTTGCCAATACACATGGCCATGCTCACTTCATAAACATATACACTTATCTAGCCTATACATGCCATAATTAGCCATATACATTTTCAAAAGGGTACCAAAATAACTTTAGTAGTGTAATGACAATCCTTGACAATCCCGGGCCTTCAGTAGCTTCGACGACCTATAAAATAGAGAAAACACACACAGAGTAAGCTTTCCAAAAGCTTAGTAAGTTATACACAAATAAACTTGGCATAAAAAGCATTTATGCAATTTGATACATTTGCACATCTCATTCACTTAACAATTTATCATGTATATGCTTGATTCATACTTATGACTACATTGGTCACATTTATCCATTCAAAACTCATTTGAAGCACGTAACTCATTCATAATATTCCTTGCATCTCATTCACATTATCCTATTCAAACATACATTTCTTCAAATCTAAGTCATATGCATACTTACCATTCAAGCATACTTAATGCACATTCAACGTACCTGAATTGGATATTCATTTACTTATTGATCATAGCTCGGATATACCATTCGTATTATAGACTTGCCCGTTGAACCCTTAGGAACCTAGTAGGATACTCAGAAAGCTCAAAATAGTAGTACAATGCCAACGTCCCAGACGAGGTCTTACATGCACTCGTATATCGATGCCACTGTCCCAGACAGGGTCTTACATGTAAAGATCATAACGATGCCAACATCCCAAATGTGGTCTTACACAAGTCAATATGATGCCGATGTCCCAGACATGGTCTTACCCATAAAGTTCATATCGATGCCTACGTCCCAGACGAGGTCTTTTACATAGAATTCATATCGATGCCTACGTCTCAGACGAGGTCTTACAGAAATTTCAAATCAACGCCAACATCTCAGACGTGGTCTTACATGATAAAACAAAATAGATACCTATGTCATGACATAGCTAATCCTATCTATTCCTAGGTTCGTACAGGACTTCTCAGCTTTATCACTATGTCAAACTTCTTTCAGAATTCACGCACTTAGCATCTCATACTCATTCATTTTCTTCGATAGACATATGAATACATATATTCAATTCAATACAAAGAAGTTTATTTGCATAGTGACTTACCTCGAATTTGGTTTATCGAATGGAAATAGCTACTCGGTTATTTTTGCTTTCCCGTGATCTAAATCTGTTTTCCTCAGTTCTTGATCTTAATCAATCTTAATTAAAGTCAAATGCCCTAACACATTTCTCTTCTTTTTCTTTCTTCAATTTTGGCACCCAAGATAAGATGATAACATTCATCTTTTCTTTTGTTTATTATTACAAACATATTATTATTCATTTTACAAAAATATCCATTTAATTAATAAATAAAAAAAAACATGTAACAAGGGCATATTTGTCCTTTGTTTATCCACTATCTAAATAGTGGTCTTATTGCCTCATAAGGCCAAAATCAAGGAATCTTTTAAAAGCCATAACACCTTGATACTTAACAATTATCATGCAACTTTCACATTCAATGCATTCCATCCTTTTGTCAAATTAAACACTTATTCTTTTGCACAAATTTGCTTAGTTTGGAAATTTACCACTTGCTAATTCACATATCTCAAATACATAATATAATATTAAAATATTATAAAAGACTGCATTTGTGGTCTAAATGTCCACTAATATGATCCAACTAGGTATAATATCCACATAAGGACTCCACAATAAAAGCCATAGCAAATAGATACCTTTACATATAGCATGCTAGTTTTGCATTTTACGTGATTAAGTCTTTTTAATTAAATCAAGCACACAAACTATAAAATTTTCACACGAAACTTTCACACACATAAATTAACATGCTGTAGACAAGAAAATAATATTAAAATATTTTTTTGACTTGGATTTGTGGTCAAAAAACCACTGTCCGACTGGGGTCTATACCGGGCTGTTACAACTCTCCCCCATTAGGGATTTTCATCCCCGAAAAACTTAATGGTGAATAGGTTTGCGTAACGTTCTCTCATAGCATCCTCGGGCTCCCACATAACTTCTTCAATCCCGTGTTGATGCCATAAGACTTTCAGTAAAGAAATTTTCTTATTTCTCGATTCTTTAACTACACAATCCAAAATACGGATTGGTTCTTCTTCATATGTCATTTCAAATTGAATCTCAATCTCAAATGGGGAAATAACATGCGATGGGTCGGATCAATATAGTCGAAGCATCAAAACATGAAATACGTTACAAATCTTTTCTAACTCAGGTGGCAACAACAGTCTGTAAGCATCCTGCCCGATTCGCTCTATAATCTCATACGGCCCAATAAATCTCGGACTCAATTTACCTTTACGATCGAATTGGAGTATTTTCTTCCATGGTGAGACTTTCAAAAACACTTTGTCCCTGATATGAAACTCAATATCTTTATGTTTTAAGTCGCGTATGACTTTTGACGATCTGATGCGGCTTTCAGACTATCGCGAATCACTTTCACTTTTTGTTCGTCTCTTTGATCAAATAAACCCTGTGTATCTTATTCTCACTGAGCTCAGTCCAATACAAAGGTGCTCGACATTTGCGACCGTACAAAGCCTCGTAAGGTGCCATTTTGATACTCGATTGAAAGCTATTATTATACGCAAAGTCAATTAGTGGCAAGTATCGTTCCCATGTACCTTCAAACTCGAGAATGCAACATGTCAACATATCTTTGAGTATCTGAATAATTCATTTAGACTGACCATCTGTCTGCAGATGGAAAGTAGTTCTAAAGTGTAGTTTCATACCTAGTGCATCTTGAAGTTACTTCCAAAACCCTGATGTGAATCTTAGATCTCTATCCGAAACAATAGAAATAGGTACTCTGTGCAATCTCACAATTTGCAAAATGTACAACTCAGCAATCTTATCAAGCGAGTAATCTGTGTGAATTGTAACAAAATGAGTCGATTTAGTTAATCTGTCCATAATAACCTAGATTGCATCTTTCTTACTCGACAAACTAAAAAAGGCAAAGTAAAAATGTCTCGATACAAAATCCATAGTGTTGCTTCAAATCATGATACATCTTTGTGTTGGAACGCTGGCACCCCTATGGCGCAACGAAATAAAATTAATCCCAGCGATCCAAACCATGAATCCATGTGTGAGGAACGAATCGGGGTAAAATAAAGGTTTTGAAGTTACTAAAATTTCAATCTGAGTAGACAGCGACGCCTCGACAACAAGAGTTCTGATCTACTGTCGAACCAAGCCGCAACCTTTATGATGTCGGCCTTTACGTAATCCACCAGTTTGACTTTGAATGGCAGAAATCTCCAAAACTATTTTTCAGAGGTTTTATTTGCTTGACGGTTGCGAGACTTTTTTTTCAAGCAAAAACTAAGGTTTTTCTTAATAAGTTTTTATCACTTATTACCTTTTATAATCGGTATATCTTTTATGAATTATAAAATTAAATAAATATAATAATATTTTAAATGAAAATTATAATTACATTAATTATAACATGGATTTTGTAAACTATATTTATTTAAATTTATATACTGAACCAAATTCATGTATTAATTCACATTATGTGTACAACATCCTTGTACATATAATATATTCAATATTTGATTGCCCAATTAAATTAATTCTTTAATTAATTTAATTCATGTGACAATCAAACACAGTACCAACTATGTTTCATTCCGTTCATTTCAACCATAGGGTGTGACCTTGTAGGTTCTTGTAACGTTAGCAGTAATACTAGAAAGATTCTAATGTCACAAACAATAAGTGGCATCTAGTAATGCATCATTACTACCTAAGTTACAAGAAGTCATGATTCGACATAACTTTTTGTGATTAATCTTTCATGCATTAATCCTTAAGTCCTTTATCTCTGGAATGGATACAAGTCATAGAATAGTCACACTTGTATAGTCCATCCCATGTTTCTTGATATCTTGAGTAGACTATGATATACAAATTAGTATGACATCTCATGTCAACTTATTTGAGCACGGCCATGCATTTCTAGTCTCACTCAATCAAGTGGCCTAAGATATTACTCCCATTATGTGGGAGGGACTTATCCTATATTGATCAACAATATCCCTCTACATAGATTGTGGTATATCCAACATCAAGATTTATAGAACAACCGATTCTGATGTACATTTGATCAGTATCAAAATATACGACTCACGATGTTGGGATAATAATTATCTCAAGTCTAAGGATCATATACATATTAATCACTATGAGTAATGTTGTGACAATTACATAATAATCCAAGAAACATACTCATAGCGGGTCAGTCCAATATGTTGTTCTCTAACACGCATATTCATGCATTGATTTTGACACTCCATATCAATGACAACTCTTTATCATCAATCAGCTACATGTTAGTCTTAATGCATTATTGTTGTCCTAGTCAACAATAACACTTGACTAAGGATATTTTAAGAATAATCATATTATTCTCAGGACATTATTATAAAATAGTTTATTTGTACACACAGAAGGAAAAATTGAAATAATAATGACAGCACTTTATAATAATAAACATGGTAAATCAAGTATTTATTACAACCATCTCATGATTGATCTTTGGGCATACTCTTACAATCTCCCATTATTACTAAGACCAATCACTCATATATCTAATACCAATCGACTTAGTGTGACGATCATGCTTCTGCTGTGTCAGAGGCTTGGTCAGGGGATCAGCAATGTTATCATCTGTAGGTACTTTGCATATCTCAACATCACCTCGATCGATAATCTCTCGAATAAGATGATAGCGCCTAAGTATATGTTTGGATCACTAGTGAGATCTGGATTCTTTAGCTTGTGCAATGGCTCCATTGTTATCACATCGGAGTTCTATAGCATCTGATATGCTAGGCACAAACCCTAGTCTAGTAACGAACTTTTTGATCCAAACCGCTTCTTTTGCTGCCTCACTGGCTGCAATATACTCGGCCTCTATTGTAGAATTGGCTACTGTACTTTACTTTGAACTCTTCCAGCTCACATCACTACCATTAAGGCAAAACACAAATCCTAATTGTGATCGAGAATCATCCTTGTCAGTTTGGAAGCTGGCATTAGTGTAACTTTTTGCACTTAACTCTTCCTCACCTCCATATATTTTAGGAACGTATCCTTAGTTCTTCTTAAGTACTTAAGGATATTCTTGACTGTGGTCCAGTGACCTTCACCGGGTTCTACTTGGTACGTGCTCGTCATACTTAAGGCATACGAGACATCTAGATGGGTACATAACATGGCATACATGATAGATCCAATAGCAGAAGCATATGGAATTTTACTCATGCGCTCTCTCTCTTGTGGAGTTGAATGACACATTTCCTTCGAGAGTGAAATACCATGTCTCATAGGTAGGAATCCTCTTTTAGATTCTTCCATACTGAACCTTTTCAGTACGTTATCTATGTATGTACTTTAGCTTAGACCCAGTAGTCGTCTTGATCTATCTCTATAGATCTTTACTCCTAAGATGTAAGTAGCTTCACCCAAGTCCTTCATAGAAAAACAACTTCCTAACCAAGTCTTAATAGACTGCAAGGTAGGTATGTCATTTCCCATGATAAGTATGTCATCCACATACAGTACCAAGAATGTGATAGTGCTCCCACTAACTTTCTTGTAAACACATGGTTCATCTTCATTTTTGATAAAACCAAACTCTTTGATTGCATCGTTAAAACGAAGATTCCAACTTGGAGAAGCTTGCTTTAATCCATAAACAGATCTTTGTAGCTTACAAATCTTTCTAGCATCCTTTTGATTAACAAAACCTTCAAGTTGTGTCATATACACATCCTCTTCAAGTTTCCCATTAAGGAAAGCTGTTTTGATGTCCATCTGCTAGATTTCATAATCATGAAATGCAGCTATGGTGAGCAAGATCCTAATGGATTTAAACATAGCTACAGGAGAAAAGGTTTCATCATAGTCAACACCATGAATTTGGCGAAAACCTTTAGTGACTAATCACCCTTGTATGTTTGTACATTACCATCCATGTCGATTTTCTTTTTGAAAACCCACTTGCACCCTATAGGTTTAACCCCTTCGGGTGGGTCAATCAAAGTCCATACTTGATTTTCATACATGGAATCCATCTCAGATCTCATGGCCTCAAGCCATTTCTCAGAGTCTGGGCTCCTCGCTGCTTCTTGATAAGTCCTAGGCTCATCTTGATCTATAAAAAGAATGTCACCATGCGCTGTAATGAGAAATCCATAGCTCTCAGGTGCATGGCGTTCTCTTAAAGATCTTCGTGGTGGTTGTGTTTCTACAGCAGTTTCTTGTTCCTCAATTTCTTGTGGAATTTGCTATTGTTCTATCTCTGGTTTAGTGGTATCTTGTGATTCTCGAATTTCTTCAAGTTCAATATTTCTCCCACTTCCTTTTCTAGAAATAAATTCTCTCTCTAGGAAGACACCAGTCCGAGCAATAAACATTTTGTTCTTAGTGGGATTAAAGAAATAATAACCTTTGGTTTCTTTTGGATACCCCACAAAAATACACCTTTTAGATTTGGGTTCAAGCTTAGTAGATGTCTGACGTTTAACATAAGCTTCACAACCCTAAATTTTCATAAAAGACATACTGGGACGTTTCCCAGTCCACATCTCATATGGCATCTTTTGAACCGATTTAGATGGAACACGATTTAGTGTGAAAGCAGCTGTCTCAAGTGCATGTCCCTAAAAGAAAGTTGGTAGATCAGAATGACTCATCATGGATCGAACCATGTCTAAAAGAGTTTGATTTCTTCTCTCAGAAACTCCATTCAATTGAGGAGTAGCAGGAGGAGTAAGTTGTGAGACAATCCCACATTTCTTCAATAGATCATCAAACTCTAGGCTCAAATACTCTCCACCTCGATCAGATCGAAGTGACTTGATAGTTTTGCCTACTTGATTTTGTACTTCATTTTTTTAATTCCTTGAACTTTTCAAGGGACTCAGACTTATGGCGCATGAGATAAACATACCCACATCTACTGAAATCATCAGTGAAAGTAATGAAGTATTGAAATCCACCTCTGGCCTGTGTATTTATTGGTCCACATACATCAGAATGTATTAGGCCCAATAAATCACTAGCTCATTCACTTTTACCAGTAAAAGGAGATTTAGTCATTTTTCCCAATAAGCAAGATTCACATACCTCAAATTGTTCAAAAACAAATGAATCTAAGAAACCATCTTTATGGAGTATGGATATGCATCTCTCACTTATGTGGCCCAAATGACAATGCCAAAGATAAGTTTGATTTAAGTCATTTATTTTAGATCTTTTAGTATTTATGTTGTAAATATTCTTTTGATCTAAAATATAAAGGCCATTAATCAATTGTGCCGAACCATAGAAAACATTATTGAGATAAAAGGAACAACAATTATTCTTAATAATTATCTCAAAACCAATTTTGTCTAAACAAGAAATTGAAATAATGTTTTTAGTCAAACTGGGCACAAAATAACATTCCTCTAAAAATAAATCAAGTCCACTAGGCAAAGATAAAGTATATGTTCCCACAGCTAATGCAATAACCTTTGCTCCATTTCTAACTCGCAGGTCCACATCTCCTCTAGCCAACGTCCTACTCCTTTGTAGTCCCCATGCATGTAAGTACAAATATGAGAACCACAACTAGTATCTAATACCCAAGAAGTAGTAGTTGATAAATTAATATCAATAACATAAATACAGGCGGATGGTTCGCTTGTTTTGGCCTTCTTGACTTCTTCAAGATAGATAGGCGCTTCGCTTCCAATGTCCAACACACCACAATGAAAGCGGTTTCCTTCCTTAGACACTCCACCTTTAGGTTTCATTGCAGCCTTTTCTTTGCTGTGCTTGGGCTTACCTTTGCCCTTGGGCTTTATCGAACTTTGGCCTTTCCCTTGCCCTTGTTGTTACGGACCATCAAGATGGGCTTAGGTCCAACCTTTTCATGTTACCTTCAGAGCTTGTAACATCTTGAGCAACTGTGGTAGAGTCTTGTCAATTTCATTCATATTGAAATTAAGGACAAACTGGCTGTAGCTATCCGGAAACGATTGCAGAATAACATCAGTGGCCAACTCTTGGCCCAATGGAAAACCAAGCTTAGACAGACTTTCAATATAGCCAATCATCCTAAGGACATGAGGTCCTACTGGGCTTCCTTCAGCCAACTTACATTGAAATAGGGCTTTAGAGATATCGAACCTCTCTTGTCATGCTTGCCCCTGATAAAGTTCTTTCAGGTGCTCGATCATATCATAAGCAACCATGTCCTCATGTTGCTTCTGAAGCTAAGGATTCATAGTGGCAAGCATAAGACATCCAACATCTACCATGCCATCGAGATACTTCTTGTAAGCATCTCTATCGGTTCTCGAGGCATTAACAAGTGGATCATTAGGAAGTGGTTGTTCAATGACATACAATTTTCGTTCTTGTTTGAGGACAATCCTCAAGTTATGGAACCAGTTAATAAAATTCAAACCATTCAATTTGTCCTTCTCAAGGACCGATCGCAATGAGAGTGTGCCAGTATTTGCAGCCATAATATATCTACAACAATTAAATATGCGTGTGAGTAAATTTACCAAGTTTATATCAATCATTAAAAAGACTTTATTAAATGATGATCCCACTATTTTATTTCAAAATTAATAACCCTCATATATTAATTTAGGAAAAACTTTCTCCAAAGTATTTCTAGTGGGTTAAGGATCCATATTTCACCTCCTCTTAAGTCAGCTTTGGCTTTACTCTCAAGACTATGGTTATTTAGGTAAGCAACCTTTGCTAATTACATCATATGTAACTCCTAATATTTGGTGAACAACTCTTGTTCTAATCCTCCTATGATTTATCCAATTTAATTGCCTCTAGGTTTCTAATCCAATTAGAGTAACCTAGTTAAGTCATTAACCAATTTTTAACCAGTGAATATCACTTGTTTATTCTTCGCGTTTAACCAAGATAAATACTAGTACTTCGTTTTGGCAGAACCTACATAGTATTGATCGAGGCCTTAACGTGGGCAAAATTGGAAGGCCATGCTTACTTAATATTTTAATAGAGGGATTGTATTAAAGATGTTCCATCTCACCAATTATGGTCTACATTAGTCCATTTAGTCTTTTAACTGATCTCATCAATTAATGGGGTTTATTATTAAATTTTAATATATAAAATTGGCACGCTTTAGACATCCATAGCATCTCATACATGAATAAATAAAGCAATAAATAAATGCAATAGTTATAGCCCATAAACTATGGTGATTCAACCCAAGCCAATGGGAGAATCAAAAGGAAACCTAAAGGTGTAAGCAGTTTAACAAACTATCAATCCATAATAGTTGTCCCAACTTCCTTCTCGTCTAGCCGACAACAACTCTTGCAAATTACAATATGCAAAAACTTGTTTTACATACGAGGGAGTAAGATGAGAAGAGAAATACAAGAGAATAGTAGTAAGGCACGACACGCAGGCCGTATTTATATATATAAAATTACAACCTTTTATCAAATGGGTCATCGGGCTATAACTATGCATTTCAAACACCATGCATGTCAAAAATAGCATACATAATTCAATGATTTTGCTAAGGTGAATTATAAAATATCCATTCAACCTTTTGTGGCCTATCAAGTTTATAAATTTCTTTTATTAACAAAACATATTGTAATAAGAAGATAGGGTCTGAGGCAGTCGAAGGAAGTGGGTCAAGGCTCGCGGACGGAGTCATCCTCAGATCCCCTTCCCCAAAATATGAGAGGGGACGTCACGGTAGGAACCGGGGGTGCGGGGCGGAGTCCTCGCGTTATGGACCAGGGGTGCAGGGGCAGAGCCCCCGTGGTATAAACCGCATACCCCAGTCAAATGAAACCTCACGATTTGATCACTTTTATCAACAGAATCGTGTTTTCAAGATTTTAATCCTTGAGGTTTCATATCGGAACAACCCTTGTTCCACTAGCCAATTAACCCTTACTTTAAACTGTAAATACCACCGTCGCAATATTATAGATTTGTTAATAGTTAACAGTAATAACATAAAATCGAATAGGCAACAACACCATGATTAACATTTAACCAATTATCGAAAGGAACAGTTATCAGGTTGTGCTTAAACGATTTAAACAATCGAAAACGTAGTAAAATTAAAGCATGCATATATACAATTGCATCAACCAAGTATTTAAACCCAAGTCCGTATCACACAAGTGGCTCTGATACCATTGTTGGAACGCCGGCACCCCTATGGCATAGTGAAATAAAATTAATCCGACGATCCAAACCATGAATCCATGTGTGAGGAACGAACCGGGGTGAAATAAAGGTTTCAAAGTTACCGAAATTTCAATCTGAGTAGACAACAATGCCTTGGCAACAAGAGTTCTGATCTACTGTCGAACCAAGCCGCAACCTTTACGATGTCAGCCTCTAAGTAATCCATCCGGTTTGACTATGAACGGTAGAAATCTCCAAAACTATTTTCAGAGATTTTATTTGCTTGACGGCTGCTAGATTTTTTTCAAGCAAAAAATTAGGGTTTTTCTTAATAAGTTTTTATCTCTTATTACCTTTTATAATCGGTATATCTTTTATGACTTATAAAATTAAATAAATATAATAATGTTTTAAACAAAAATTATAATTACATTAATTATAACATGGATTTCGGTAAACTATATTTATTTAAATTTATATACTGAACTAAATTTATATATTAATTCTCATTATGTGTACAACATCCTTGTACATATAATATATTCAATATTTGATTGCCCAATTAAATTAATTCTTTAATTAATTTAATTCATGTGACAATCAAACACAATACCAACTATGTTTCATTCCGCTCATTTCAACCATAGGGTGTGACCTCAGAGGTTCTTGTAACGTTAGCAGTAATACTAGAACGGTTCTAATGTCACAAACAATGAGTGGCATCTAGCAATGCATCATTGCTACCTAAGTTACAAGAAGTCATGATTCAACATAACTTTTTGTGATTAACCTTTCATGCATTAATCCTTAAGTCCTTTATCTCTGGAATGGATACAAGTCATGGAATGGTCACACTTGTATAGTCCATCCCATGTTTCTTGATATCTTGAGTAGACTATGATATACAAATTAGTATGACATCTCATGTCAACTTATTTGAGCATGGCCATGCATTTCTAGTCTCACTCAATCAAGTGGCCTAAGATATTACTCCCATTATATGGGAAGGACTTATCCTATATTGATCAACAATATTCCTCTACATAGATTATGGCATATCCAACATCTGCCTTTATAGAACAACCAGTTACGGTGTACGTTTGACTGTATCAAAATATATGACCCACGATGTTGGGATAATGATTATCTCAAGTCTAAGGATCATATACATATAATCACTATGAGTAATGTTGTGACAGTTACATAATAATCCAAGAAACTTACTCATAGCGGGTCAGTCCAATATGTTGTTCTCTAACACACATATTCATGCATTGATTTTGACACTCCATATCAATGACAACTCTTTATAATCAATCAACTACATGTTAGTCTTAATGCATTATTGTTGTCCTAGTCAACAATAATACTTGACTAAGGATATTTTAAGAATAATCATATTATTCTCGTGACATTATTATAAAAGCAGTTTATTTGTACACACGTATGAAAAACTAAAATAATAATGACAACGCTTTATAATAATAAACATGGTAAATCAAGTATGTTATTACAACCATCTCATGATTGATCTTTGGCCATACTCTTACATCTATCCCATTTCAACTCGGGTATCATAATCGGTTGAAGTAACCTAGACAGAACCTGATGCTCAGCTTTAACTTGTTGACAAATCAAACATCTCGAAACAAAGTTAGAGATGTATCATTTCATACCATGCCACCAGTAAAGTTGTTTCAAATCATTATACATTTTTGTACTACCCGGATGAACAGATAATCGACTGCTATGAGCTTCATTCAAAATCATCTGAATCAATTCTGAATTTCTCGAAACACACATTCGGTCTTTGAACATCAAACAACCTTCAGTATCAATTCGGATCTCATTGAGCCCGTTTTGCTAATAATTCATTATCGACTTTTTGAGCTTCGCAAATTTGCTGAATAAATAACGGTCTCACTTTCAACTCAACTACAATCAAGCCATCATCAGATAAAACCATCTGAGTATTCATCGTAAGTAGGGAAAACAATGATTTCTGACTCAAAGCATCTGCAACAACATTGGCTTCCCCTGGATGGTAGTCAATTACTAGCTCGTAATCTTTAATAACTCTAACCATCTTTGCTGTCGTAAATTTAAATCTTTCTAAATCATCAAATATTTTAAGCTTTTGTGATCAGAATTGACGTGACATTTCTCACTGAAGAGATAGTGGCGCCAAATTTTCAATGCAAACACAATATGTAACAGCCCGACTTAGGGCCTAGTGGGAATAGTGGTGCGATACCACAAACCCAAAGTAGAAAAATGAGTTTTATGATTTCTATAAAGTATATGAGATGATTTCATGATTGTGTGAAAATCTCATGAAGAAATTTTATTAATTAGTATCCGAATTGTCCATTAGGATTAAATTGCAAAGAATGGAGAATATGATATTCTAGAAGATTTAAGTATGAAATAGAATTATGAAAATTTCTATAGGTCCTCATTTAGCAATTAGACCATTATATTTGATGATGGACAAAAATGGACATGGGAAGGAAAAATCTCACGAAAGAACCATTAAGGGCATTTTGGCCATTTGGTTAATAAATTAATTAAAAAAGGAAAAAGAAGCAAAAATCATGTCCATCTTCTCCTACCTTAGCCAAAATTTTCAAGGAGCCATAAGTAGGGTTTCTTTCACTTCCAAGCTTGATAGTAAGTGCATCATAGCCCCGTTTTTAATGTTTTTCGTATTTTTGAAACCCTCGTATCTCAGTTTAGCTATTTCTAGCAATATTTTGAGCTAGGATTCATGTTTAAAAATTTACCCATGTGTGACATGCATGTATTTTGATGTTTTATGGAGGAATATAAAAGTTTGATGTATGATAAACATCTTTTTCTAAGTGATTTTCACGAAAAATGCATGCGAGGACCAAATTGTAAAAGTTATGAAAATAGTCATACATGAGTGAAATAGTAGAAATTAAAGGTTGCTATAGCTGAGAATATGATTCAGATAGGCTTGAAATACGATAAAGTTGAATGAAAATAATTTTACGAGCCTAGGGGCAAAAGTGTAATTATGTAAAAGTTTAGGGGCAAAATTATAATTTTACCAAAATATGAATTATGAGTTGATTTAGTCAATGTGTGAATTTAACAAATGAAATTTCTATTATAGATCAAGAAACACGAAGCCCAGATTGAAACTGAGGCAAGAACAAAATCGAGGACTAAATCGAGCATCGATACACATTTTGAGAATCGAGGTTAGTTTGTATAAAGCTAAAGTTTCATGATGATTCGATGTTTACAAATACTTAATATTATGATAAAGATTCAGAGAAATGAGGGTAACCATGCATTAACATTGAATAAAGAAGGTTCCGTGTAAGACCATGTTTGGGATATGGCCTCGGCACCAAAGAAAGATCTCGTATAAGACCATGTCCGGGACATGGCATCAAAATTCATGTACGATCTCGTATAAGACCATATTTGGGATATGAAATTGACATCGAGCTCTAAAATTTTGTGTAAGGCCATATTTGGGATATGGCATCGGTATCCAAAAGTGATCCCGTGTAAGACCATATTTGGGATATGGCATCGGCATCCAACAATGATCCCATATAAGACCATATCTGGATATGGCATTGGTAACCAGACTTAAGCTCAATGAGTTCAAATATCCTACGATAATTTGCTTAGTTCATGGGCAAAAGATGCTAAGTATGAAAAATGGTATAGAGCTAAATTTTGTTTATGAATGACTTGAGATTCACTCATGATAAGAATGATGGAGAATTGAGTTTATGTTCATGTTAGCATATGTGCTATGTTATGTGATTGAGTGATACAGGTACCCTGAATAAGTACAAGTTAAGAAATCATAAGCTAACATGAGATGGGTAAGAAAAAGAGTGAGTAAGTATGAATTAGTATGCCCAAGTAATTGAGACGTATGTTGCCATTTGTAACAGACTGAATCTGACCCTAATCAAAACGGTGGTTTTGGGACCACGAATCTGAACCCAAGAAATATTTAAATATTATATTTAGTGCTTATTATATATGAATTTATATGTGGGAAAGTTTCGTAGAAAAATTTTATCGCTTAAGTATTGAATTTGATAAAAGGACTTAATCACAGTAAAAAGTAAAAGTGGCCAACTAAAGTGTAATGTGTTAAATTGAGCATGGATTTTTAATGTGAGGTATTAAAAGGAAATTAGCCCATTTTAGGTTAATGGCCGCCACCTTGATGCATGTAATAGTGTTTGAGTTTTATAATATATAATATTACATTATATGTTAAAATAAACTAATAAATATATGTAAATAAAAAAACAATTAAAAAGCCATGTCTTGTTCATCTTTGGCGAAAAACACAAAAGAAAAAGGGAGAAAAGCTTTGAAACATTCGGCCTTGTTCAAGCTTAAATAGGTAAGAAATCTAGCTCTGCTTTTGTTAATTTTACGTTTTGAGATCGTTGCTTAGTATATTACCCACCCATGCTAGAATTTCTAAGATTATTGTGTATGTATGAATCGGCCATTGATAAATTCTTGAGGTTTATGATGCTTGATGATGTTAGATGATAGATAGGTTAAAAATTAGTATATTATGTGTTGGAAGTTTTGGTGAATTTGTGTTTTTAGGGCCAAATTGTAAAAATAAAATTTTAGAGGGGCTTAATTGCAAAATAAATGAAAGAAATGGACTTGTATAGTCCTCATATATATTCGACCCTTAAGGAGTATGGGGAAATTTGATGTATTTTGAGTTTTGTGCAAATAGGACTAAATTGCAAAGTATTGAAATAGTAGGGGTAAAATGGTAATTTTCTTATTTATGTGCTTAGGGACTAAATTGAGATGAAATGTACTTGAATGAGATAAATTTGAATGTGTTTTAGATCAAGAGCAAAGAAAAACGGATTTGGATCGGGGAAAGATGAAGGTTCTCGAATAGCCGATTTGCACGGTCTATCAACAACCGAGGTAAGTCCTTAAGCAAGTGTATACTAAAGGAATATTTAGGAACATTGCATATGATAAAGTTAGGAAATTTAAAGCATAAAAATATGTGTTGGCCGAATGTGGTAGTATAAATTGATAATGGGTTTAATTTGTTAAATGTGATGTAAGTAAGTACGTTTGGTTGATGAATGAAAGTTGTATGAAGTATATAAGTTGTGGTGATTTCAGTATTAAGTAAAGTGTATTAAAATGTTAAATGCGTTGAATTCGGGCTAAATGCCTAGTAGGCCTAGTGCCGGTGACATGTTCAGGCTTATTGCCTAGCAGGCTTCGTGCCGGTGATCTATTTCGGGCTTTAATGCCTAGCAGGCTTCATGACGGTGATTTATTTCGGGCTTCGTGCCTAACAGGCCTTGTGCCGGCGATTTATTTCGGGCTTCGTGCCTAGCAGGCCATGTGCCGGTGTTTTATTTCAGGCTTTAATGCCTAGCAGGCTCTATGCCGGTGATGTGTTTTACAAAAGAGAAACCAAATTGTTGATCAAGGTAAATCGTAGCTAAAGTGTTTAGTTAAAGGCTCAGGTAAGTAAGTAAGGTTTTATACATTTGATGTTACTAAAGTTTAACTAATATTACGAGTATAGTGATATGTATATTTGAGATTACGATTGATGTGCACAAGTATTATATCATTGAGTTTGAGCTTGAATGTACTATCATGGAGATTCAGTTTTCAAATAGTAGTGCTAAAGGTGTAAGAAATTTTAATATGATGACATGATTGAGATGAATGATTTAAATGTTTAAGTGATTGAATGTAGTATCATTTTGAGCTTGGGACTTACTAAGTTAGTAAACTTATTTGTGTGTAATGTTCTCCTCTGTTTTGTAGATTAGGTTAAGGCTACCTGCTCAACGGGATCATCAAGACAGTCGACCACACTATCGATCGCTATTTTGGTATTTTAAAAGCTTGAACTTCGAACCTATGGCATGTATAGGCTGGTTTTTATATGTTTGGTTTTGAAATTTGTATATAGATAGCCATGCGAAAATGGCTTGATTATAATGTTAAAGCTTGTGTGTATGTGGCTATGACCTAAACTTATTTTGAAAGCATGTTTTTTTTAGTATATATTTTGTGATGTTTGGTTATATGATTCAACAATGAGAAATGGTAAGTATGATGTATAATAGGTTTAATTCTTAGCTCTTTTGGAAGTATGAAATGTAGAATAATTTGGGTGGTGGATGATGGTATAATTTGGCATGGTAATGAGGTAAAATGATGGATATGTATTTGATTGTGTATTGGCTATATAGGTTCGATTGCTAAATGATAAGTAATGAATATGTTTCATGACTATTTTTGTTGATTGTTTTGGTACGGATCCAAATGGTAAATGAAGGTTATGATTTAGGTATGTTTTGGTTAGTTTTATTGGATAGTTAAAAGTGCCAAGTTGATGTTAATATTAATATAGGTATGCGTACATGTGTGGTTGTAAATTCGGTTACGATATTTGGTTCATTTTGATAAGCATATGATCTTGATTATGGTGTGAATGAATCAATGATTAGTTAATAAGATGAAATATGAAATTTAGGTATACTAATATATATATGCGAATTAGGTGTACATTGAAATGTTATTTGTGTTCAAATGTTAAATATGGCTTTGTTGCATATTAGCTAATTCAATATGTGGATATATATAGATGATATTAATATGGTTGAAATTTGAAGCATAGTTTGTATATATATTATAAGTAACTAAGCATGATAAATTTTATCTAGTTGTGTGTTCCATATGTGCAAATTTAACTAATATGATTTTATGGATGATTGCTATTGGATTTAGAAGTTATATCGTATAGAAATTGATATAACCTTTTGTATGAAAAATGATAAATGACTATGTGGGCGTGTTTTGACCGGTAATGCCTCGTAACCCTATTCCGACGACGGATACGGGTTAGGGTGTTACAATTTATTGGTATCGAGCTTACGGTTTAGTCGATTCTAGGATCGCCAGAAGCGCGTGTGAGCCTAGCTATACATGCCATAGTTATATATATTGATAGTGTGGTGACTTCGACAATTTCAATTGTATTTTATATAGTAAATGGATTCCGATCCCGATAGAGTCAGTAATGATGATGTAGAGGCGTTGCCTGGTCTCGCACATGGATCAACACCATTAGACTCTCAACCAGTTACGGGTAACCATGAGGGAGAGGCTAAACAAGCCTTCTACCAAATGATGAATGAATTGTTTACCCTGAAACACCCCAAACCCGGCCCAAAAAGCCTAACCGGATTTGGTATGTTCCTCGAGTAAAACTTTAGCAGAATATCGTTTTGTTCAAGAGAACTGAATGATTTTA
This sequence comes from Gossypium rotundifolium, assembly GCA_025506655.1. NCBI lineage: Eukaryota > Viridiplantae > Streptophyta > Magnoliopsida > Malvales > Malvaceae > Gossypium > Gossypium rotundifolium. Next base: position 132,987,690 of record CP106734.1, read on the forward strand.
AGTAAACGGATTAACTTAAAGATCGAATTGGGCTTAGTTGAAAAATAGATTTGTATTTTCTTAAAACATATATGTATATTTTCTCGACAAAAACCTTTTTAAAATATTTATCAAAAATCATTTAGTTATTTAATTGATAATTGTTCATGGCGTAATTTAAATAAAATCCAAACACAAAATCTAAAAGTAGTTTATAGTGGCCTTATTACAAAAATAGCAACCCAAAATAAAGTCTAAGTAATAAAATTTAAATTAATAAGTTTAAGTTAGGAAATCTCCATAATACTTGATACTTGTTAATCGCCACCTCGAAATCCTTGTCGCCTCGATCCATCGCACTACTAATCATCTCAAAAGTTATCCCATAAAAATGGGTGAGTTATAAACTCAATGTATAACACATACACTAAAAAGCCCATTTTATCAAATGCTTTTAAGCTCAAAAATTTCACATATGGCCATAGGCCCATTTAACTCATATTTAGCCCAAAGGCCCATTTAGCTTATATTTAGCCCAAAGGCCCATTTAGCTCATGTTTAGCACAAAGTCCCATTTCATAGCAGATCAAATAATAATCATTCAATATTACATGGTTATGTATATGAAATGAAATGCAAGCCCTACCCAACCTAAATATCCATCCGCTACACACCCCCGCATCAACCAAAGACACCGTGGGATTACTAAATCGACCTCCATCCGCTACACACCATCGAAGGCGATTGTCGCGATCAACATGCACATCGCCTTATTGTGGCAAAGCCATCAAAACAGATGTGACCAAGTCACCGATCAAGTCCAATTTCAAATACGTGACCGAAGTCACCAGATTCACATACGTGACCAAGTCACCAGAGTCAAATATGTGACCAAGTCAAGGAGTCAAATATGTGACCAAGTCACCGGAGTCAAATATACGGACCAAGTCACCAAATTCACATATGTGACCGAGGTCACCGTAAATGTGGTAAAACCACCGAATACTTCCTCCTTTATCAAATATACCCATATGCCCATGCACATACATATCAAATCAGATTTTCATGTTATTTACCCCACAAATCATAATATAGTCATGCTTATCTCATATTTATGCATATAGCAAATAAACAAAATATTGGGGTAAACATACCTGAATATCGTATACCACTGAATGGTATCCAAAAGCACAATCATACACATAGTCATATAGTCACAATTAAATATATGTAAATCTTATGAGATTTTTAATGTAAGGTTACACACCTAGTGACAGTGAGAACAATACCCTCTTGCTCATCAACACCTAATTGATTGACACACTTGGTTAATATAAACTTTTGTTAACAATATTACACTTATTGACAATGGATCTAAATCCTTACCCTCGGATTCACGAATGACAGTTATTTGTTGTTTTTCTCCACTAGATGGATCAAAACCCGCTGATATTCCACCAACGTAAAGTGGTTCGATTGTACGCACTACTTCGAATAACCGATCCTCGTTAGCAGAGGGTCCACAACCCGGTGGAAAGTCTCTAACCCCCGATACTGCTCTTCGTTTGTAGTTCGATGGTAAAGGAATACCTCCTCTCTTCCAAACACTCCGTACGGCTCTTTTCTTACCTATCTTGATGGTCTTAGATCGCCCCTTGATGATTTCGAATGGTCACTTAAAGGTTGTCTTCAACAAAGATCTTTGAAAAATCTTTTCAAAAGATTCGGCCTAGGAGAGAAATAAAAGATTATGATTTTAAGTTTGCTAAAGTAAAAAGGAATGATGAAAATAATTGATAAAATCTTACTTTGAGTCCTTCAAGATTTGGCTTTGAATAAGAAGAAAAGAATATGATGATTCGGCCTTAACAAAAAGAGAAGAGAAATGGTGGTTTCAATATGATGGTTTCGGTTTTGAGGGAAAGAAGAAAGAGAATGAAAAGAGAAGGAAAGAGAGAAGAAAGAAAAGAGAAAAAGGAGAAGAAGATGATGATGGTGATGGTGATTTCTCAAATGAAAAGAAATATGTTTAGGAGTCTTTGCACATTCGGCCAAGGAGGAAGAAATGAAGAAATTGGCTCTTTGAACTTTGTAGTTTCGGTTTCAAAAAGAAAGATGGGAGAAAGAAAATTGTATTTGGTTCAAATACAATTGAGGGCTAAATCAAAAGCAAAAGTGTACCAAAGTGCCTAAGGTACATTCGGCCAAAGTGGGAGTTTTTTTGGAGAAATTTGGTCAAAAAGAAGAAAGCCAAAACAAAAAGAAAGTTTTTACCTAAACTCAATGGCAAATTCGGCTAGGAGAGAAACTATTGGAGAAATGAAAAAAGATAGACAAACAAAGACTTTTGGCCAACTTTTCCCCCTAATGGCAAAGCAAAAATTCGGCCAAATCAATGCCAACATTATCCCTTTTTTCCTCCTTGTTTCTTTCCCATCAACTCTTGATTTGCTACCAACAATAAACCACTCCCTTTAGCCCTTCATGCCGTCTAGGTTCATGGTCAATTAACCATGAACACACTCCCAAAACCTTGCCCCATATCATGCCTTTTGTCCCCCCTCATCTTATCATCAACTTATGATTCCATGCCTTAAGTTCTTAGCTTCCTTTTTCACATGGTCAAATAGCCAAAAATGAATGAATGCTCATCCACTCTAGAACTTTCTTGGCCGACACTTGTAGGGAAGAAAACAAAAAAAAATTAAAATCCTCCCTAATGCTAGCTAGGAGATTCGAACCTCACTCCTCAAGCACACATCCATGCATCTTAACCACCTTGCCAATTCCTTAATTCATGCTAACACTTCTTATCATTAATTCTTAAGGCCTAACTTGCTTAGCTCTCTCTAATTAATAGGAATTAGAAGTTTTACTAAGCATGCTCTTAATTAATGAAGCTCAAATAACTTCCAAAAAAAAATACACTTAATAATAATTAAGCATGCAACTTCATTCAATTAAGTAAAATGCATAACCCTAATTATCGGATGTTACGCTTCTACCCCTTAAAATAATTTCGTCCTCAAATTACCCGGCCGAATAAGTGAGGGTATTTGTCGTCGATCGCTTCCTCCTGTTCCCACGAAGCTTCTTCTGATCCATGATTACGCCATAATACCATGACGAGAGGAACTAATTTTCTCCGTAAAACCTTTACATCTCGCTCCAGAATTTGAATTGGTTCCTCTTCATATGACAAATCTGATCTTAATTCCTCCTCCTCAACTTGAACTATATGAGATGGATCTGACCGATAACGGCGTAACATTGAAACATGGAACACATCATGCATTTGCTTCAGTTCCGAAGGTAAATCTAACTGATATGCCACAGATCCGACCCGCTTCACAATCCGATAAGGTCCAATGAACAGGACTTAGCTTCCCTTTGCGTCCAAATCTCATCACCTTTTTCCAAGGTGAAACCTTTAGGAAAACTTGGTCTCCCAACGCATACTCTATTTCTTTCCGCTTTAGATCTGCGTATGATTTTTTGTCTGTCAGATTCTTCCTTTAACTGAGCTCGGATTACCTTAACCTTTTCTTCAGATTCAGCCACTATCTCTGGACCCAAAATCTGACGTTCTCCTAATTCTGTCCAACACGTAGGAGTGCGACACTTCCGTCCATATAGTGCTTCATATGGTGCCATCCGTATACTGGATTGGAAATTGTTGTTGTACGCAAATTCTGCCAATGGTAAGAATTCCTCCCAACTTCCCTTGAAATCTATCACACATCCCCTTAACATATCTTCTAAGATTTGGATTACTCTTTCGGACTGACCGTCAGACTGAGGATGAAATGCTGTACTGAAGTCCAATCTGGTGCCCAAAGCCTGATGCAATGCTTTCCAAAATCGTGACGTAAACCTCGGATCTCCGTCCAAATTATGGACAATGATGCACTCCATGCAATCTCACAATCTCGACCACATATAACTTCGCCAATTTTGCAAAGAGTAATCAATCAATCGGGATAAAATGTGCAGATTTCGTCAATCGGTCCACTATCACCCATACAGAGTCTTTCTTAGTAGGTGTAAGAGGAAGCCTACTAACAAAGTCCATGGTGATTCTCTCCCACTTCCACTGCGGAATCTTTATCGGTTGAAGCAATCCGATGGTACTTGATGTTCACCTTGACTTGTCGACACATCAAGCACTTTCCTACAAACTCCGTAACTTCTCGCTAAGATCAAAGCCACAAAACCGATCTCGCAAGTCTCGATATAACTTACTTCCTCCAGGATGCATAGCATAGGGGCTACTATGCGATTCCTGAAGTATCTTTTGCCTCAACTCCTGATCCTTTGGCATACAGACTTTACCTTTAAAACACAATACCCTTCACTGTTAATACCAAAATCTTCAAATTTCCCACTCTGCACCTGTCGAAGCTTTTCACTCAGATCTTCATCTACTAGCTGCCTCTCTTTCACTTGACTTAACCATGTTGGCTTAACCTGAAGTTCTGCCAATAAGCTTCCATCATCGTAAAGACTAAGGTGTGCAAACATTGCCCTCAAATCTGACACCACTTTTTGACTTAGAGCGTCTGCCACCACATTTGCCTTGCTTGGGTGGTACTCGATGGAACAGTCGTAATCCTTCAACAATTCTATCCACCTTCGCTGCCTCAAATTTAGTTCTTTCTGAGTCAGTAGATATTTCAGACTTTTGTGGTCCGTATATATCACTGACTTCTCCCTGTATAAGTAATGCCTCCAAACCTTAAGAGCAAAGACTACAGCTGCCAACTCCAAGTCATGCGTCGGGTAATTAACCTCGTGTGGTCTCAACTGTCGAGACGCATACGCAACTACCTTTCCGCCTTGCATCAGAACACATCCTAATCCCATGTGAGAAGCATCACAATACACGACGAAATCCTTTCCTGCCTCAGGTTGGATCAAAATTAGTATATTATGTGTTGGAAGTTTTGGTGAATTTGTGTTTTTAGGGCCAAATTATAAAAATAAAATTTTAGAGGGGCTTAATTGCAAAATAAATGAAAGAAATGGACTTGTATAGTCCTCATATATATTCGGTCCTTAAGGAGTATGGGGAAATTTGATGTATTTTGCGTTTTATGCAATTAGGACTAAATTGCAAAGTATTGAAATAGTAGGGGTAAAATGGTAATTTTCCTATTTATGTGCTTAGGGACTAAATTGAGATGAAATGTACTTGAATGAGCTAAATTTGAATGTGTTTTAGATCAAGAGCAAAGAAAAACGGATTTAGATCGGGGAAAGACGAAGGTTCTCGAATAGCCGATTTGCACGGTCTATCGACAACCGAGGTAAGTCCTTAAGCAAGTGTATACTAAAGGAATATTTATGAACATTGCATATGATAAAGTTAGGAAATTTAAAGCATAAAAATGTGTGTTGGCCGAATGTGGTAGTATAAATTGATAATGAGTTTAATTTGTTAAATGTGATGTAAGTAAGTAAGTTTGGTTGATGAATGAAAGTTGTATGAAGTATATAAGTTGTGGTAATTTCAGTATTGAGTAAAGTGTATTAAAATGTTAAATGCTTTGAATTCGGGCTAAATGCCTTGCGTGCCTAGTCTTAGGTGACATGTTCAAAGCTTATTACCTAATGTGCTTTGTGCTTGGTGATCTATTTCGGGCTTTAATGCCTAGCAGGCTTCATGTCGGTGACTTATTTTGGGCTTCGTGCCTAGCAGGCCTTGTGTCGGTGATTTATTTCAGGTTTCGTGCCTCAGCGTGCCTTGTAATTTGATTTATTTCAGCTTTAATGCCTACCGTGCTCTATCTTGGGTGATGTGTTTTACAAAGGAGAAACCGAATTGTTGATCAAGGTAAATCGTAGCTAAAGTGTTTAGTTAAAGGCTCAGGTAAGTAAGTAAGGTTTTATACATTTGATGTTACTAAAGTTTAACTAATATTACGAGTACAGTGATATGTATATTTGAGATTACGATTGATGTGCACAAGTATTATATCATTGAGTTTGAGCTTGAATGTACTATCATGGAGATTCGGTTTTCAAATAGTAGTGCTAAAGGTGTAAGAAATTTTAATATGATAACATGATTGAGATGAATGATTTAAATGTTTAAGTGATTGAATGTAGTATCATTTTGAGCTTGGGACTTACTAAGTTAGTAAACTTATTTGTGTGTAATGTTCTCCTCTGTTTTATAGATTAGGTTAAGGCTACCTGCTCAACGGGATCGTCAAGACAGTCGACCACACTATCGATCACTATTTTGGTATTTTAAAAGCTTGAACTTCGAACCTATGGCATGTATAGGCTGGTTTTTATATGTTTGGTTTTGGAATTTGTATATAGATAGCCATGCGAAAATGGCTTGATTATAATGTTAAAGCTTGTGTGTATCTGGCTATGACCTAAACTTATTTTGAAAGCATGGTTTTTTTTAGTATATATTTTTGTGATGTTTGGTTATATGATTCGGCAATGAGAAATGGTAAGTATGATGTATAATAGGTTTAATAGTTAGCTCTTTTGGAAGTATGAAATGTAGAATAATTTGGGTTGTGGATGATGGTATAATTTGGAATGGTAACGAGGTAAAATGATGGATATGTATTTGATTGTGTATTGGCTATATAGGTTCGATTGCTAAATGATAAGTAATGAATATGTTTCATGACTATTTATGTTGATTGTTTTGGTACGGATCCAAATGGTAAATGAAGGTTATGATTTAGGTATGTTTTGGTTAGTTTTATTGGATAGTTAAAAGTGCCATGTTGATGTTAATATTAATATAGGTATGCGTACATGTGTGGTTGTAAATTCGGTTACGATATTTGGTTCATTTTGATAAGCATATGATCTTGATTATGGTGTGTTGAATCAATGATTAGTTAATAAGATGAAATATGAAGTTTAGGTATACTAATATATATATGCTAATTAGGTGTACATTGAAATGTTATTTGTGTTCAAATGTTAAATATGGATTTGTTGCATATTAGCTAATTCAATATGTGGATATATATAGATGATATTAATATGGTTGAAATTTGAAGCATAGTTTGTATATGTATTATAAGTAACTAAGCATGATAAATTTTATCTAGTTGTGTGTTCCATATGTGCAAATTTAACTAATATGATTTAGCAGATGATTGCTATTGGATTTAGAAGTTATATCTTATAGAAATTGATATAACCTTGTGTATGAAAAATGATAAATGACTATGTGGAACTGTGTTTTTACCGGTAATGCCTCGTAACCCTATTCCGACGACGGATACGGGTTAGGGGTGTTACACCATTGTTTCATGAGATGAACGAATATAGTTCGAGCATTTATGTAGCTTTAGAATTTCATGCAAACTTACTAAGCTATATACTTACCCTTCCCTTTTCCATTTTCCTTATAGTTTCTCCAAGTTAGCTCGAGGATCATTGAACGTCGGAGCCCTGAATCACACTATCAATCACTATTTTGGTATAGCAAAGTTAATTTATTTTGAGTATGGCATGTATAGGAACTTGATCATTTTGAGTTATGTCATATTGTGTGAAAAGGGTTAGTTATCAAGATTATGCATTCTTTTGAATATGGCCAGTTAGAAATTGGTCAATATTTGTTAAGTTATAGACACTACAAGATGAAAAGTTTATGCATTTAATCCTTTGTATGGATGGAATAATTGAGTTGCTTGAGATGATATAAGTGTGTTTATGTTTCAGGGTGGCAATTGGCTTGGAAAATAGCCATATAATTATCCACACGTGTAGACACATGGGCGTGTGTTTAGGCTGTGTGTGACACACGGCTGCCCTATGGGTGTGTTAGTAGGCCGCGTGTCCCTTACACTAATTTACGAGAATACAATTCATCACACAGACCAGCATACGGGAGTGTGCATTGGCCGTGTGCTATTAAGAGTATGGTTATGTCATAAATAGAGAGCTCCACGGGCAGGAGACACGAGCGTGTCTAGGCTGTGTGAAGGACACGGGTTATAGACACGGGCATGTGCTAAGCCGTGTGAGATAAGTCAGTGTCGACCACGGGTGACGAACACGGGCATGTCTTAGGGGCACACAAGCGTGTGGTCCCTATTTAGGAAAAAATTTTCTAAGAGCATTAAAGTTCCCAGTTGATCTCTAGAACCCTCTGGATGTCTGTTTAAGGCCTTATAGGCCTATAATATGTGAATTATGATTAAGAAGGTAAAAGTTGTAAGTTGGAACAAAATTTTATAGCCCAAGAATGCATGTTCAAGTAAGTTTAACACGGTAATGCCTCGTATCCTATCTTGGTGTCGGACTCGGGTAAGGGGTTTTAAATTTAGTGGTATCAGAGCTACAGTTTAGTCAGTTTTAAGACTAACGTCGCGATAGCATGAGGCTAGCCATACATGCCATACCTAAGAGTTCTTATATAATGATAGTGTAATGAATCCTAACAATTTGAATTGTATTTTTATATAGTTAATGGATCTCGATCCTGACCGAGCTGCAGTCAATGATGCTGCAAGTAATATGCCGGCTCCCACGCAAGGGATTACGCCAATAGAGAGTAGACCCGAGACTTTGGGTCAGGAAGAAGAGGCCCAAGAAGCCTTTCTCCGTATGATGATTAATTGGTACACGGAGTACATTCGAGCAAGTCTGAATGCTCCACCTCCTCCACCCCCACCTATTCCTTAGCCTACCCATGTAGCGCTTCAAGTGGTACAAGTTGTAAGAAGAGAAAAGCCTCCAGTTGATAGAATTCAGAAACAAGGAGCCGAAGAATTCAGGGCTAGTAAAGATGATGATCCAGAAAGAGCCAAATTTTGGCTTGAAAATGCCATCAGGAAATTTGATAAACTATCTTGCACACCCAAAGAGTGCATGAAGTTTGTGGTTTTTCTTTTGAGAGAGTCCGCTTATCAGTGGTGGAACACCCTTGTGTCGGTAGTACCAAGGAAAAGGATCACATGAGAGTTCTTTCAAGAAGAGTTTCGAAATACGTATATCAGTCAGAGGTTCATTAACCAGAAGAGAAAGGAATTCCTTGATCTAAAACAAGGAAAGATGATAGTAACTGAGTACGGGCGCGAGTTTGTGAGACTCAGCAAGTACGCCCGGGAATGTGTGTCCTCTGAAGCTATCATGTGTAAGAGCTTTGAGGATGGACTAAATGAGGATATTAAATTTTTTGTTGGTGTCCTTGAGTTAAAGAAATTTGTTGTACTAGTGGACCGGGCTTGTAAAGTCGAAGAATTAGTTGAAGAGAAAAGAAAAGTTGAGATGGAGTCTCGTCGTTCAAGAAAGAGACAATAGAGTACGTCATTTCGGTCCTCGTCCAAGAAGTCGAGAGATTTTTCTACCCGATCGGTTACTTCAACCGGGTTTTCAAGTAGAAGCAAAAGTAAGCAGTACTCAGGGTCTAAAGCTCAGACTACATCTGTTGCTAGTGTTGGCAACACTAGATCGAGTAGACCGAATTGCCCACAATGCGACAGACATCATTTTGGCAAATGTCAAGCAAATGAGAAGTCTTGTTTTAGGTGTGGGTCTCTAGAACATTTTATTAGTGATTGTCCAGAGAGGGATGAGAAAAAGAAGCCTCAGGATGCAAGATCGGGAGGCATTACTAGAGGAAGACCAGAGAGAAACCCGGGAAGCGGGGCAAGTAGTAAGAATACACATAAAGAGCAGGCTGCGAGATCTAATGGTAGAGCGCCTGCGAGGGCATATGCCATTCGTGCTCGCGAAGAGGCATCATCTCCGGATGTGATTACGGGTACATTTTATCTTCATGACACTAATATTGTTACTTTAATTGATCCGGGATCTACCCATTTATATATCTGTATGAAATTAGAATCTAGAATGAGAATGCCCGTAGAGTCCATAGAATTTGTGATAAAGGTGTCTAATCCTTTAGGAAAAAGTGCATTAGTTGATAAAGTATACAAAGGTTGTCCATTGATGATTAGAGGCCATTATTTTAAGGAAAACCTCATGTTATTGCCATTTGATGAATTCGATATTATTCTCGGTATGGACTAGTTAACTACTCATGATGTGATAGTAAATTGTGGAAAGAAATAGAGTTAAGATGTGAAAATGGGGACACTCTTCATGTTGAATCAGATGAACAAGACAGATCGCCGATAATGATCTCCCACATGTCAGCTTAGAGGTATATAAGTAAAGGGTATGAGGCATATATTGTTATTGTGATGAATGCCAAAGAAACTGAATTAAAAATTGAATTAGTCTAAATAGTATGTGAGTACCCAGATGTTTTTCTTGAGGAATTGCCAGGACTACCTCTGGTTAGAGAGGTTGAGTTCGGTATTGAGTTCGCTCCCGGTATGGTACCAACATCGATTGCTTCTTATAGAATGGCTCCAACGGAGTTAAAGTAATTGAAGGCACAACTGCAAGAGTTACTGGACAGAGGTTTTGCTAGACCGAGTTGCTCTCCATGAGGTGCTCTCGTGCTATTTGTGAAAAAGAAAGATGGCTCCATGAGATTGTGCATAGATTACCTATAGCTTAATAAGGTAATAGTGAAGAACAATTACCCATTGCCAAGGATTGACAATTTGTTTGACCAATTGAAGGGAGCCACTATGTTCTCCAAGATAGACTTAAGGTCGGGATATTATCAGTTGAGAGTAAAAGATTCAGATGTGTTGAAAACAACCTTTCGGACGAGGTATGGGCATTATGAATTTTTAGTCATGCATTTTGGTTTAACTAATGCCCTTGCGGTGTTTATGGATTTAATAAACCGCATCTTTCGATCGTTTTTGGACAAGTTTGTTGTGGTTTTTATTCATGATATACTGATATATTCTCGGGATGAGCATGAGCACGCTGAACATTTGAGGACAGTTTTACAAATTCTACGAGATAATTAGTTGTACGCCAAGTTTAGAAAAAGTGAATTTTGGCTCAAGGAAGTTGGATTTTTGGGACACATTGTTTTGGGATACGGAGTCTGAGTTGACACAAGTAAGATCTCAGCCATTGTTGATTAGAAGCCCCCAAAAATGTATCTGAATTTAGAAGTTTTCTGGGTTTAGCTGGCTACTATAGGCGATTCATCAAGGGGTTTTCCATGATAGCAACTCTAATGACGAAACTGTTGTAGAACAATATAAAGTTTGAATGGACGGAAAAGTGCCAACAAAGTTTTGAGAAATTAAAGGCAATGTTGACAGAGGATCCAATTCTAGTACAACCTGAGCCAGGAAAGGAATTTGTAATCTACAGCGATGCATCCTTAAGTAGATTGGGCTGTGTATTTATGCAAGAAGGTAAGGTGATAGCATATGCTTCCAGACAGTTAAAGCCACATGAGAAGAATTACCCAACGCATGATTTAGAGTTGGCTGCTATTGATTTTGCATTAAAGATTTGGAGACACCATTTGAATGGTAAAAGATGCCATATTTTCACCAATCATAAAAGTTTAAAGTATTTGATGACTCAAAAGGAATTGAATTTAAGGCAACGAAGATGGTTAGAGTTGATAAAAGATTATTAGTTTGTCATTGACTACCATCCGAGAAAGGCGAATGTAGTCGCTGATGCTTTGAGTAGGAAATCCCTATTTGCTTTGAGGGCTATGAATACACGAGTTAGTTTATCTAATGATGGTTCAATTCTAGTTGAGTTGAGAGCTAGACCGATGTTCCTCCAAGAGATTTATGAGGCACAGAAAGATGAAAGTGATTTACAAGCCAAAAGAGTTCAATGCCAGTTGGGTGTTGAGTCTGATTTTCAGATCAGTTCATACCAGTGTTTAATGTTCGGAGACAAAGTCTATGTACCGAGGAATGATGAACTTGTCCGTAAGATTTTATACGAGGCATATAATGGATGCCTATCTATACATCCGGGAGCACCAAGATGTATAATGATTTGAAGAAATGGTATTGGTGGCCGAGTATGAAGAAAGATAATTCTGAGTTTGTTTCAAGATGCTTAATTTGTCAACAAGTAAAGGCCGAACATCAAGTACCCTTGGGTTTGCTTCAACTTATAATGGTAATTGAGTGGAAATGGGATCAAGTTACCATGGTCTTTGTAATGGGTTTGCCGTTAACACCGAGTAAGAAAGATGTTGCATGGGTTGTAATTGACAGACTTATGAAGTCAGCCCATTTTATACCTGTATGAGTTGATTACTCACTTGACAAGTTCGCAAACTTGTATATTTCAGAGTTAGTAAGGCTTCATGGAGTACCATTATTGATTATTTCAGATAGAGATCCGAGATTCACGTCCAGATTTTGGAAAAAGCTACAAGAGGCCTTGGGCAAAAAGTTGAATTTTAGTACGGCTTTCCACCCTCAAACCGACGATCAGTCGGAGAGGTTGATACAAGTACTTGAAGATATGCTCCGATGTTGTGTTCTTGAATTTCAAGGCAGTTGGGAAAGAAATCTACCATTGGTGGAATTCGCCTACAATAATAATTTTCATTCAAGCTTGAAAATGGCACCTTATGAGGCTTTATGTGGGCATAAGTTTTGAATGCCTTTATATTGGACTGAACTCAAGGAAAACCAGATTCACGGGGTTTATTTGGTTAAAGAAACTAAAGAAAAAGTGAAGGTGATTCGAGATTACTTTAAAGCTGCTTCTGATCGATAAAAAATCCTACTCGGATTTAAAAAGAAAAGAGATGGAGTATCAAGTCGGTGATAGAGTATTCCTAAAAGTTTTGCCATGGAGAAAAGTTCTTAGATTTGGCCAGAAAGGCAAACTGAGTCCGTGTTTTATCGGACCTTATAAAATCAATGAGAGGATAGGGCCGGTAGCCTATCGATTGGCTTTGCCATATGAATTAGAGAAGATTCACGATATGTTTCATGTATCTATGTTACGGCGCTACCGATCAGACCCTTTGCATGTGATCTGTAATATCCCGGGTTAGGGGGCTATTTTGTTGTTGCATGATATTGCATGTGTTGGTGTGCTATATTGCTATTTCGATGTTTTAGGGGCTCGGTTGTAGGCTAGGAGTATGCTTGAGTGAATGGGAAAAAATTTAGTTTTGAGCGTTAGGTGTAGGGAGCTGATGGAGCTGAGGGATATGTATTTTATTTGGTAGTTTGTTACACAAGAAAATGAGGTTGGCAAAGTGGCAAGGCATGTGCCACTTAGAGCTGAGTGTGGCGTCATCTACAAGGGGGAGAGACCCTGAGTTCAAGTCACAGAGTTCCCCATTTTGGCTCCCATTTTGGACGGCATGGAGGAAGAGGGAGAAGGCAATTCAATTCTTCTTTGGACTTAGTCTTCACATTCAAAGAGGGTGGAGAGTGAAAGTAGGAGGGAGACTTGGTAAACTCATTTGAATTGAGTGGTGTGGAGTGTTGTGGGGATTATGGCGAATTTTGGGGTGTTTGGAGTGGGGAGTGGACGGCTTGGTGTGGTGTTGGAGGTGCCGAAATGCATTTTTCCATTTGGTGCATATTCGGTCATTGAGTGAAAAGCAAAAGTCCCATTTTGGTTTTTGTTAGCCGAATTCTTTTCCAAGGTATTTCTCTCATCTTTTTGCACTTCTTGAAACTGAAAACACCAAACCCCTATAGTAGCCGAAACTTCATTTGTTTCTTCCATTTTCCTTCTTGAAAATCGAAAGTCCAAGTTGCATATACCAAATTTGCCTTATTCTTTTGGTACTCTCAATAGCCAATGTTCTCTCCTCTTTCACCTCTTTTTCTTCTTGAAGCCTTGTGTCAAACATCATTCTTCTATTTTTTTTCATTTTCGTTCCTTTTCCCATTTCTATTATTGGCCGATTATCAACCCCTATCCTCTTGCATTTCGATTTCCTTTTCTTTCTCTCAATCAATTTTGGGTTTGGTATAAAACACCTTGGCCGAACCTTTTGGTTCTTCTTTTGGTGCAAGTCTTGGCCGAATCTCTTGTTGTTCTCTCCCACTGTGGTTGATCGATTGGTGGTTGGTGTTGGGGGTAAGTTCTTGGCCGAATGGCCATTTCTCACTTCTCTAAGTGCTGTGTTGTTTTCAGTTTGACTAAGGGCCTATGATGGTTGTAGATTGAAATGGGTTAATCATTTGTTTAATCTTTTCGTATAGGGTCTTTGGATATTAGAAGTAATCAAGAGGAGTCTTCCAACTCTTTTAACCGATTGATAAGTGGTGGTAAGAGGAGTATTTTGTTAGTCCATTCTTTTAGTCTTGTTGAAGCAAGTCTCAGTGGATTAATGGCTTTTCTTTTTAGGTGGAGGCCGTTTGTAAAAGAGGAACCTTTGTGGTTCGAAGTTTGGTAGGAAGCCAAACGTTTGCAAGGTAAGGGCTATTTGATAAACCCTTTTGGTTTAATGCTTGTGGCCGAATGATATGTGCGCTAACCCTTTGGTTGGTCGATTTTAGGATCAAAGTTGTCAAGGTGGTCGAGGGTCTTAGACCGGTTCTTAGTATTAAAACCTCCGCTAATTCAGGTGTGTAAACCAACACACTATCTTAACTAAATAATGTGATAACCTGTTTGTGTAAATGAAACAGTGTGATTGATTATTTCGATACCCATTGAGGTATGGATACGGATTCGGGTAAGTCCGTTTCATTATGAGTTATGTGATGATGATGATATCATGATTTTTGATACTTTGAGATGCCATATTAAGCATGTGAGCATGATAGCATGATTGCACGATTTTGCATCTAGTGTGATATGTGATTGGGTGATATGAGAGGAGGGGGACTATGATATCCGTGTCTTTGAGACACTGTGTCTTTGGGACACCAGAGGTTTGGCACCTCCGGTGGTTTGGTACCACGATTTTGTGACTTTGGGTCACAGAGGTTTGGCACCTCGGCGTCTCGTCCCGGTGGCTTAGTACCACAATGGGTTGGCCCCACATTTGATTATATGGGATTGACGCCAGTGATTTGGTATCACACGATGGGTTGGCCCCATCATCGGATTTGTGACTACGGTCACCAGTGATTTGGTATCACATTGTGTCTTTGGGACACCGGAGGTTTGGCACCTCATTGCGACTCGTCCCGTGGTTTGGCACCACCGTGGGTTGGCCCCACTTATGAGATATGGGATCGTCGCTAGTGATTTGGTATCACACGATGGGTTGGCCCCATCATTGGATTATTTGTGACTTGGTCACCGGTGGTTTGGTACCACAAGATGGATATCGTGACTTTGGGTCACGGTGGTTTGGCACCACCGGTGGTTTGGTACCACACGGGTAGAAAAGGCGATATGGTTGGTTAGGAACAGGTGCATTATTTGCATTATTCTCGTTATGATATATGTGTTGGCATGTTATCCGGAGAGGGAATTATACACCGAGTCTTGCGACTCACTCTCTCCTTTGACTATTTCAGTGACACTTAGACGCGGACATGGAGCCGGATGGACTCGAGGTGCTCATGCCATACTTAAATAAGGAGTTGCTCGGACTTATATAAAATTTTGGTACTTAAGTTATTTATTTCGCTTGGTTTTATTTGGGTTGTAAAAGGCCTTTTGTTTTAAGTTATGCTTTGCTATGTTATGTTTAAAGTAGATTTTAATATGCCTTAACAAATTAATTGGGTTAAATGTGCTAAAACTTGAAAAGACAACGTTTTCAAAACCACAAAACGATATTTTAAACTATACCATCGGGTATCACACAATAATCTGGGACAGTGAGAACTCAAATGTTTTTCCAACTTAAACTCCATTTTTCTACTAAGTCAAAAATGTTTTTGTAACAATGAGCAACAACTCAAACTTCTTAACGAGATAAACCTGTTTTGCCTACACAACTGATTACGCTTTAAAATTTTCAGGTTTTCAAATATATCATCAAATTTCAATCAAACCTACTCAAGTTTTTTTTTTTTCAAATACATAACCTAGCAAAGTGTTTTTCTCCAACTTTTAAACTCAAACCTAAACCTCTCAAAACCTTTTTCCTCAGAATATACCGATTCGGTCATGGTGTATTGACCGGTTTGGGGTGTTACATTTGTGGTATCGAGCTAAGTTCAAAGGTTTTATTTGTGGGCCCGAGGCCCAAAATGTTTTAAACTATAGTTTTCAAGTATTACATTTTAAAAAGTATGGTTTGAAAGGCATGGCACCGAGTCTCGGCACCAATCCGCCTGTAAGTACCCGTACTATTGGTTGTGATATTAATTGATATGATTGGATGGCTAGTAAGACTACCTTAGAGACCAAACCGATAGGACTCGTGGACTCATGAAAACAAAGCTTCTTTAAAAATTCATAAGACTTTGCCTTTAAATAGTGGAATAATGATCGATACATAAAATTCTTTAATCGACGCGATTTAGTCATGAGTACCGAGGTGGACGTGGTCGTGGGACGTGGTCGCAGTAGGATGACAGCTTCGAGCCCGTAGGTTCGGGTCGTGGTTCGTAGAATGAGGTACCGGTTTCGCCACCGGTGGAGGTGGTGAGTTCTAGAGCGGACCGGTGATGACGCAGTTGTCACAGCGATGTCTGCGGGTTTTAGAGCGGTAGTGGAGCGGTGGAGGCGTAGGAGCTAAGAAATCGTGCTCGAGCGACTTGCAAACGGGTGAATTCTTTTCGGTGTCTCGGTGTTGCTCCTAGCACTACCGAGTATTGGTGAAGCGATCGAACGGATCATGGATGATCTGGACCTAGCTTCTCAAGAGAAATTAAAGGGATCGATCACTTCTCCAAGATGAGTCATACCGTGGTGGCTCACTTTCGAGACAAAGACCGCAAATTGAAGATCCGACTTGGGACTATTTTTGGCGGCTTATCGAAAAAGTATGTGGGGCTAATTACATTAATGAGCAAGCAGAAAGCATTTCGAGGTTAGTTCGGGAGCAATCGTGGCCGAATACGAGGCGTAGTTTCTCGAGTCGAGTCAGACGCCAGGGTATGGTGGCTACTTGAACATGAGAGGTGCGTTTGTTTGAGGATGGCTTGCAAGACTAATTAAGGTTGATAATTGCGCCAAACAGAGCGTGAATTTGTTGTCCTAGTTGAAAAGGCGAAGGTAGCCGAGGGCATTAAGGAATCTGTGAGGCGGTGGTATGGACAGAATCAACACAAGAGGAGTTTTGGGTCTTGGGTCATCGGGTAATCAGAGAAAAGAGCTAGACCGAGTGGGCGAATCACGGGTAGGTTTGTTGTGCTAGGCGTGGACCGCCTTGTGATGTAACCGCTAGGGAAGGCCCATTGGGGAGGATGTTGGGTGATGGTAGAGGTTTGTTTTGAGTGTGGCTCATTGGACCACCGTGTGAGGGACTGTCGTCTGCAAGTTGGCTAGGATTCATCAGAGAATCGTACGTAATCAAGATAAAAATAATGGACCACCGCAGAGGGCCGAGGTAATGGCAGAGGAGGTAATAGTTTGGGTCGGGCCGTGGGGCACCGGAGAGTGTGCAGTAGTTACGAGGCCGCATACGGGTTAGTATATGTCATGAGGCGCCGAGAGGAAGGCGACGCACTGGACGCCATTACTGCAGATGCGTTTTTAATCTTTGGTTCTCCATTTACTGCTTTAATTGATGTGGGTTCAACACATTCATATGTCGCAAGTAGCATAGTGAAGACCATGGATTTAGACTCTGAAATATCTTCTAGGCAGATGACCGTAATAAGCCCTCTAGGTCACTCAGAATGGTAGATAAACTCTATAGAGACGCACCTCTAGAACTCCAAGGGTATTTTTGAGGTCGATCCGATGGAACCGCCGCTTGGGGAGTTCGATCCGATTTCGGGATGGACTGGTGGTTAAGTGCGTGCAAAGTTGGACTGTCTGCTAAGCGCATGGTTCGAGCACACTAAGGGTGATGAGGTAGTTCGATCGGTAATAGAAGGAATTATCATCTAATGTGGTATCTACTCTGAAAGCCAGAAGATGGTCGAAAGGTCGTGAAGCATATGTGGTTCATGTGTATGCCTTAGAGGCTAAGGAGTCTCTTGTGGAGACGGTTGGACGATTAGGGAATTTGTGGATGTGTTTCGAGGAGCTTAGGGTTTGCCACCGATCGGAAGGTAGAGTTCGGATAGATCATATCTTAATCTGCTACCTGTATCTATTGCTCCGCATGTGATGGCACCTAAAGAATTAGTGGAGCTTAAGGCTCGGATCTAGGAGTTATTGGATCGAGGCTTTATCGTGCCAAGTATTTCACCATGGGGAGCGCCGAGACTTTTGTAAAGAAGAAAGACGGTACTATGCGGATGTGTATAGACTACCGCCAACTGAATAAGCTGACGATCAAAAACAAGTATCCACTGCCTCGGATAGATGACTTGTTTGATCACCTGAGAGGGGCGTCGATTTTCTCAAAGATCGACTTAAGGTCTGGGTATCACCAGTTAAGGGTAAAGGAGGCGGATATCTGTAAGACGGCATTTCGTACTCGGTATGGGCATTTTGAGTTCTTGGTTATGCCGTTCGGGTTGACTAACGCACCGACAGCCTTCATGGATCTGATGAATAGGGTGTTCCAACAGTATCTAGATCAGTTCGTAGTGGTTTTTATCACGACATCTTAGTATATTCAAAGACTGAGGAGGAACATGATGCACATTTGCGGGTGGTATTGCAGATTCTAAGGGAGAAACAGCTTTATGCGAAGTTCAGTAAATGCGAGTTCTGGTTCAGGGAGGTGACGTTCTTGGGTCATGTAGTATCGGTGGAGGGGATTAGAGTGGACCCTCGTAAGATAGAGGCCGTTTTGGATTGGAAGCCGCCTAAGTCAGTGGCGGAAATTCGGAGTTTTCTGGGCTTGGCAGGATACTACCAAAGATTTGTAGAGGGTTTCTCTTTGATCGCAAAGACCGATGACTAAATTATTGAGAAAAGGGTTCCGTTTATTTGACCGAGAAGCGGCAGGAGAGCTTCGATAAGTTGAAGAAGATTTTGACCAAGCTCCAATTCGATTCAACCCGAGGTCGGTAAGGAATTCACAAGTGTATTGCGATGCATCACATACGGATTGGGTTGTGTGCTAATGCAAGAAGGGAAGGTTGTGGCTTACGATCTCGGCGCTTGAGGCCACATGAGGTGAATTATCCAACGACGATCCGGAGTTAGCGGTGTAGTATTTGCCTTAAAGATATGGAGGCATTACTTGTACGGAGAAAGATCGATAGTCTACACGGACCATAAGAGTCTCAAGTACCTTCCGACTCGTAAAGACTTGAATCGAGACAGTAGCAGATGGATTGAGCCTTTGAAAGACTATGATTGCTCAATTGAGTATCATCCGGCAAGGCTAATGTTGTGGCGCGCGCGTTGAGCCGTAAGGTTGTTTCGGATTTAAGATACTGCTTGCTCACTTGAGTTTGTATGACGACGGAAGTATTTCGCAGAGTTGCGAGTTAAGCTTACTTGGGTTGGGCGATCGAGAGAAAACAGCTTGTTGGATGAGGTTCTGAGTGCGCAGAGGACACAAGTGCAGAATGATGGGTTAAAGGGTTATAGCTTGTCTAGTGATGGGGTTCTGTGTTTTCAGGGGAAGGCTTGTATGCCGAGAGATGCTAAATTGAGGCAAAAGATTCTTCAAGATGCTCATATCAGCCCCTACGCTATGCATCCTGGAGGTAGAAAAATGTATAGGGATCTCAGAGAACAATTCTGGTGGTCGGGTCTGAAAAAGGAAGTAACCGAGTTTGTGGGGAAGTGTCTGACATGTCAGTAGGTCAAGGCTGAGCATCAGTTGCCGTCTGGGTTGCTTCAGCCAGTGAAGATTCCACAGTGGAAATGGGAGAGGATAACTATGGATTTCGTCAGTGGATTACCGCTTACACCGAGCAAGAAGGATTCAGTTTGGGTAATTGTGGATCTACCGACTAAATCCGCCACTTTATTCCGGTGAGGTGGATTACTCACTTGAGAGGTTGGCAAAGCATGACGTATCGTAGATAGTGAGATCGCACGGAGTGTTAAGATCGATCATCTCGGATAGGGATCCAGATTCACGTCAAGGTTCGGAAAGTGTTGCATCAGCTCGGGCACACGATTAGATTTCAAAGACGGCGTTTCATCCGCAGATCGACGGCAAATGGAAAGAGTTATACAGATCTTGGAGGACATGTTACGAGGGTGTGTTCTGGACTTCAGGGGTAGTTGGGAGGAGTATCTGCCGTTAGCTGAGTTCGCCTACAACAACAGCTACCAAGCGAGCATCAAAATGGCACCATATGAGGCGTTGTACGGTAGGAAGTGTCGCTCACCCACTTGTTGGACAGAGTTAAGTGAACGTCAGTTATTGGGACCAGAGTTGGTTGCTGAGACCGAAGACAAGGTTAAGTTGATTCAGGCTCGATTGAAGGAAGCTTCGGACCGGCAGAAGTCCTATGCCGATCTTAAGAGGAGAGATATTGAATTTGCTGTGGGAGATCGGGTTTTCCTGAAGGTCTCACCGTGGAAGAAAGTATTAAGGTTTGGGAAGAAAGGCAAGCTAAGTCCGAGGTTTATTGGGCCATATAAGGTACTGAGACGAGTGGGACCAGTTGCGTATCAGCTCGAGTTACCAGCAGAACTAAGTCAGATTTACGACGTGTTTCACGTTTCGATGCTTCGGCATTATCTCTTAGATCCATCGCACGTGGTGATAGTAGAAGAAATCGAGGTAAACCCAGATATGACCTTGGAGGAAGAGCCTGTACAGATTCTAGATCGGGATGTAAAAGTCTCTGCGAAGAAGTCTCGTGCCTTTGGTCAAGGTTCTTTGGCGGAATCATGGCGTGGAAGAAGCCACGTGGGAACCCGAGGATGTGATGAGACAGCAATACCCGCAACTCTTTTGATCAGGTAATTTCGAGGTCGAAATTATTTTAAGGGGGGTAGAACTGTAATATCCCGGGTTAGGGGGCTATTTTACTGTTGCATGATATTGCATGTGTTGGTGTGCTATGTTGCTATTTCGATGTTTTAGGGGCTCGGTTGTAGGCTAGGAGTATGCTTGAGTGAATGGGAAAAAATTTAGTTTTGAGCGTTAGGTGTAGGGAGCTGATGGAGCTGAGGGATATGTATTTTATTTGGTAGTTTGTTACACAAGAAAATGAGGTTGGCAAAGTGGCAAGGCATGTGCCACTTAGAGCTGAGTGTGGCGTCATCTACAAGGGGGAGAGACCCTGAGTTCAAGTCGCAGAGTTCCCCATTTTGGCTCCCATTTTGGACGGCATGGAGGAAGAGGTAGAAGGCAATTCGAATTCTTCTTTGGACTTAGTCTTCACATTCAAAAGAGGGGTGGAGAGTGAAAGTAGGAGGGAGACTTGGTAAACTCATTTGAATTGAGTGGTGTGGAGTGTTGTGGGGGATTATGGCCGAATTTTTGGGGTGTTTGGAGTGGGGGAGTGGACGGCTTGGTGTGGTGTTGGAGGTGCCGAAATGCATTTTTCCATTTGGTGCATATTCGGTCATTGAGTGAAAAGCAAAAGTCCCATTTTGGTTTTGTTAGCCGAATTCTTTTCCAAGGTATTTCTCTCATCTTTTTGCACTTCTTGAAACTGAAAACACCAAACCCCTATAGTAGCCGAAACTTCATTTGTTTCTTCCATTTTCCTTCTTGAAAATCGAAAGTCCAAGTTGCATATACCGAATTTGCCTTATTCTTTTGGTACTCTCAATAGCCGAATGTTCTCTCCTCTTTCACCTCTTTTTCTTCTTGAAGCCTTGTAAGTCAAACATCATTCTTCTATCTTTTCATTTTCGTTCCTTTTCCCATTTCCATTATTGGCCGATTATCAACCCTATCCTCTTGCATTTCGATTTCCTTTTCTTTCTCTCGATCAATTTTGGGTTTGGTATAAAACACCTTGGCCGAACCTTTTGGTTCTTCTTTTGGTGCAAGTCTTGGCCGAATCTCTTGTTGTTCTCTCCTAGTGTGGTTGATCGATTGGTGGTTGGTGTTGGGGGTAAGTTCTTGGCCGAATGGCCATTTCTCACTTCTCTAAGTGCTGTGTTGTTTTCAGTTTGACTAAGGGCCTATGATGGTTGTAGATTGAAATGGGTTAATCATTTGTTTAATCTTTTCGTATAGGGTCTTTGGATATTGGAAGTTATCAAGAGGAGTCT
Source organism: Gossypium rotundifolium (assembly GCA_025506655.1). NCBI lineage: Eukaryota > Viridiplantae > Streptophyta > Magnoliopsida > Malvales > Malvaceae > Gossypium > Gossypium rotundifolium. The sequence goes on from CP106734.1 coordinate 133,009,701, forward strand.
TCCAACTCTTTTAACCGATTGATAAGTGGTGGTAAGAGGAGTATTTTGTTAGTCCATTCTTTTAGTCTCGTTGAAGCAAGTCTCAGTGGATTAATGGCTTTTCTTTTTAGGTGGAGGCCATTTGTAAAAGAGGAACCTTTGTGGTTCGAAGTTTGGTAGGAAGCCAAACGTTTGCAAGGTAAGGGCTATTTGATAAACCCTTTTGGTTTAATGCTTGTGGCCGAATGATATGTGCGCTAACCCTTTGGTTGGTCGATTTTAGGATCAAAGTTGTCAAGGTGGTCGAGGGTCTTAGACCGGTTCTTAGTATTAAAACCTCCGCTAATTCAGGTGTGTAAACCAACACACTATCTTAACTAAATAATGTGATAACCTGTTTGTGTAAATGAAACAGTGTGATTGATTATTTCGATACCCATTGAGGTATGGATACGGATTCGGGTAAGTCCGTTTCATTATGAGTTATGTGATGATGATGATATCATGATTTTTGATACTTTGAGATGCCATATTAAGCATGTGAGCATGATAGCATGATTGCACGATTTTGCATCTAGTATGATATGTGATTAGGTGATATGAGAGGAGGGGGACTATGATATCCGTGTCTTTGGGACACTGTGTCTTTGGGACACCAGAGGTTTGGCACCTCCAGTGGTTTGGTACCACGTATTTTGTGACTTTGGGTCACCAGAGGTTTGGCACCTCAGCGTCTCGTCCCAGTGGCTTAGTACCACAGTGGGTTGGCCCCACAGTTGATTATACGGGATTGACGCCAGTGATTTGGTATCACACGATGGGTTGGCCCCATCATCGGATTTGTGACTACGGTCACCAGTGATTTGGTATCACATTGTGTCTTTGGGACACCAGAGGTTTGGCACCTCATTGCGACTCGTCCCTGTGGTTTGGCACCACCGTGGGTTGGCCCCACTTATGAGATATGGGATCGTCGCTAGTGATTTGGTATCACACGATGGGTTGGCCCCATCATTGGATTATTTGTGACTTTGGGTCACCAGTGGTTTGGTACCACAGTATGGATATCGTGACTTTGGGTCACCAGTGGTTTGGCACCACCAGTGGTTTGGTACCACACGGGGTAGAAAAGGCGATATGGTTGGTTAGGAACGGGTGCATTATTTGCATTATTCTGTTATGATATATGTGTTGGCATGTTATACGGAGAGGGAATTATACACCGAGTCTTGCGACTCACTCTCTCCTTTGACTATTTCAGTGACACTTAGACGCGGACATGGAGCCGGATGGACTCGAGGTGCTCATGCCATACTTAAATAAGGAGTTGCTCGGACTTATATAAAATTTTGGTACTTAAGTTATTTATTTCGCTTGGTTTTATTTGGGTTGTAAAAGGCCTTTTGTTTTAAGTTATGTTTTGCTATGTTATGTTTAAAGTAGATTTTTAATATGCCTTAACAAATTAATTGGGTTAAATGTGCTAAAACTTGAAAAGACAACGTTTTCAAAACCACAAAAACGATATTTTAAACTATACCATCGGGTATCACACAATAATCTGGGACAGTGAGAACTCAAATGTTTTTCCAACTTAAACTCCATTTTTCTACTAAGTCAAAAATGTTTTTGTAACAATGAGCAACAACTCAAACTTCTTAACGAGATAAACCTGTTTTGCCTACACAACTGATTACGCTTTAAAATTTCCGGGTTTTCAAATATATCATCAAATTTCAATCAAACCTACTCAAGTTTTTTTTCAAATACACAACCTAGCAAAGTGTTTTTCTCCAACTTTTAAACTCAAACCTAAACCTCTCAAAAACCTTTTTCCCTGTAACATACCAGATTCGGTCGTGGTGTATTGACCGGGTTTGGGGTGTTACATGATCACACCGACAGAGGTTGAGATTCAACCCTACATGACATATGGTGAAGAACCAGTCAAGATCCTAGCAAGGGAATTCAAACAGTTTAGAAAAAAGAGTATAGCCCTTGTGAAAGTATTGTGGCAAAGACATGGGGTAGAAGAGGCTACATGGGAGCCCGAGGAGGCTATAAGGAACCAGTACCCAAACCTTTTCACTGGTAAGATTTTTGGGGACAAAAATCCCTAAGGGGGAGAATTGTAACAGTCCAACTTAGGGCCTAGTCAACATAGTGGTGCGAGACCACAAACTCAAAGTAAAAACATGAGCTTTATGATTTCTATAAAGTATATGAGATGATTTCATGATTGTGTGAAAATATCATGAAGAAATTTTATTAATTAGTAATTGAGTTGTCCATTAGGACTAAATTGCAAAGAATGGAGAATATGAGATTCTAAAAGATTTAAGTATGAAATAGAATTATGAAAATTTTTAGAGGTCTTTATTTAGCAATTAGATCATTATATTTGATGATGGACAAAAATGGACATGGGAAGGAAATATCTCAAGAAAAGACCATTAAGGGCAGTTTGGTCATTTGGTTAATAAATGAATTAAAAAGGGAAAAAGAAGCAAAAATCATGTCCATCTTCTCCTACATTAGCTGAAATTTGCAAGGAGCCATAGATAGGGTTTCTTCCACTTCCAAGCTTGGTAGTAAGTGCATCCTATCCCCGTTTATAATGTTCTTCGTATTTTTGAAACCCTCTAACTCGATTTAGCTATTTCTAGCAATATTTTGAGCTAGGTTTCATGTTTAAAATTTACCCATGAGTGACATGCATGTATTTTGATGCTTTATGGAGGAATATAAAATATTGTTGTATGACAAACATCTTTTTCTAAGTGATTTTCATGAAAAATACATGTAAGGACCAAATTGTAAAAGTTACGAAAAAGGTCATACATGAGTGAAATAGTAGAAATTGAAGGTTGCTATAGTTGAGAATATGATTTGGCTGGGCTTGAAATACGAGAAAGTTTAATGAAAATCATTTTACGAGCCTAGGGGTGATAGTGGTGGAAAAATTCTTACAATTTATATAATGAATGACCGAGCCTAAAAACTAACTATCACCACGAATGAGGCAAGCGCACCTACCGAACAGTAGTATAGTTTAGTGGCAAGACTAGATTGTCGAACCCAAGGGAACCAAAAGTACTAATAATAACTTTCTTCTTATTATTTAGCCTAAGAATTAAAAGAATTGTTGTTTAATCTAAAATTAGCTAACTACTAAGCTAATGATGCTAAAACACAGAGAAGGAATTGGGGAAATACTTGTGGGAAAAACCAATTGATTAAGACAATACCCGAGGAAGAATCCACTTAGACTTCACTTGTTATCTAACTCTGAACCAGACGATTTATTCACTTGACTTGATCCGTAGGATTCCCTAATTTATATTAATAATACCTCTTTCGAGGCTACTAATGTCTAACCCTAGGTTGATTAATTGAAATCTCTTTCTAATTAAAACCCATAGAATTGCATTAACTTGATCTATGGACTCCCATATTAGGTTTGACCCTAACCCGATAGATTTTTGTCATCCTATCTCTAGGGTTACGATAAACTCCATTTAATTATGCTAGATCTACTCTTAAACAGGGACTTCTGCTCCACTGCCTAAGCACATCAATACTTGAATCAATATCCTGAAATATTACAGCAAGAATTAAGAACACATAGTTAAGAACAAATCAAATATTTATCATCTAGTTCAGAAAAAAATAACAAGATCCATATTAGGTTTCATCCCCCTTAGGTATTTGAGGGGTTTAGTTCATAATTATAAAAGAATACATCTCAGAAGAAAGTATAAAACAAAACATAAGAAAAACCCTAAAACCCCTTGAAGGAAATTGAAGGAGAGATCCTCAGTCTTGAGTGTGATTCCGGCTTCTGGGATGGATCAACTGGCTTTCATTGAGTGAATCCCACAGTTTGGCCTATCCGACTGGGCTCCTTGGCCTAGCTGGACGCCCCCTTGAAGGTTGGCCTCTAGGGTGTTTATATAGGCTTTTGGAGTGTCTTTCTTTGCCTCTAAGTACCCTAATTCGAATGAAACTTTGTCTTTGCTACGGCAAAGACACGTCGGTGTGGCACGGCCATGTGAATCAAATCTAGCACATGGTCAGATCTGTTAAAAAGACACGGCCATGTGTCCTGGGCCCAAGCCGTGTGAATTTTATACTTTGGCCCATTTTCTCCGTTTTTGGCCTGTTTTTCATTCTTTTCATCCTCCGGTGCTCTCCAAAGTATAAAACATGAAATTAAAGGATTAGGAGCACCAAATTACACAATTCAAGGGATAAATCATCCAAAAGTATGCTAAATGTGGGATTAAAATATGTATATATTATGGTTTATCAAATACCCCAACACATAAGCATTTGCTTGTCCTCAAACAAAATTCTCTACTCACAATTAAAATTAACTTCCCTCAATTCATAATATTCATCAATAATGTTTCATCATAATTCATAGATAATTTATACGTTAATAATGTAAGTAAAAAGGGTCCTAAAGATTCAAACAATCAATGTCATAGTTTTTATAGCATGGAAATATAGGTGTTTTCCCTTACCTAAATAGTCACATTTAATTCAAAATCGACAAGAGTTGACATCCTCACTAAAGATTCACTCAAATCACTCAAAGTGTTTAAGGTTCAAAATTAAGCACTCAATAGTCAACGTGAAAAGTTAATCCCATAGTCTTGCATGAAAATCAAATCTCCACCACTATAAAATGAAATGATACACAAATCAAGAGGTCTTTAAAAAGGGTTGTAACGGGGCTTAGGTTAAAGGTGTGGATAAAGGATAAATTAAGGGGTTAGAATCAAGATTGAATTGACAATTTACCTAACTAGAAAAATGAACTAATCCTGTATAATTACATTAACTAAAAACCAGTAATACTAATAATACGAGCTTCTTCTCAGAATGTGGAATTAATTGCTTGAGCTCAAGCAACATAGAAATAATAATGAATAACTTTCCAATGTTTTTTTTTAAGAACAAATCAATAATAGGAAAGAACTTTAACAACTGAAATATAGAACATAGTTAGGCAACAGCTCAAAATCAAATGTCGACAAAAAGGGTAGTCAAGAGGAATGGTGATAACAAATACAAGATGGGTTTTTGGTTAATATTAGTGGGTGAATCAATAAAAGGGTTGTTAGGATCAACGGGGTTTACTAGGGGTTAATTGTGAGGGTAGGCTTTTAGTGGAGTAAGTGGGTTAAATCCTAAATGCCTTTATCATCTCAGTATATCAAATCAAAGGTGTGGTTTCAACCTATGTAATCGAAGCAAGTTCTAGAATAACAAATCAATGTTGACACACTCATAATCAATAAAGTGAGCAAGAAAAAAATATATGCTCTAAAAGGCTCAAAATGTCACAAAAATTATGGTTTTTGATGACAACCTTACAAATTTCAAACTTCAAGGTAATATTCAAATTTAGGTCAACAATCTTGCAAATTTTTAATTTTGAAAATAGATTTATCATGCTTGATTCTCTAGTATCTTGAAGTTTAAATCATCAATGCACAATTAACTATGACTTAATCCAAAACATATCAATAAAAAATCATAAATCAACATAAGTTTCATTCTAATTAGTAATATGAGAAAATTACTTAAGAGTAAGACATAATTCAAGGATTTTCAAATAATACTATAGCTAACCCCCCACACTTAAGATGTACATTGTCTTCAATGTACAAAGATAGATAAACTGACAATATAGTGATAAAATCAAAAGATAGGGAGAGAAGCAAAACTTCCTAAATTTTGGATGGAGTTAATGAAGAGAAATCGGATAGGGTTGAGTAGAGGTGAACGTGGGGAACGCCTCGAGTCGTTTCCTCAAAGCAGCTGGTCTAATCTTATTATATCCTAAGCTCAATGGCATGAAGAATAAGAAGAAAATAATAAAGAAATTAAAAATAAAATTAAGAATAAGAGTAAATATTGGAAAATGGATATGCGTTCAAAAAGAAAGGAGAAAGGGGAAAGGGGAAAGTGAACAGAAGAAGGGATTTTAAATAGAGAGTAGGGATCTGGTGGTTGCCCAAGCCCTTGTACCTACCTGTGTTGCCCACACGGCCACAGCCACGGTTGTGTGGGTATGGAAATCTACATTTTATAATATGAGAACAAACTAATTAGTGGGGTTAGTGCTCGGGTTGCCTCCCGAGAAGCACTCGTTTAAAGTCTTCAGCTAGACTTACCTCTCATTCGTATAATCATGGTGGTTTGAAGAGTTGAAAATCCTTTCTCATGCTATCATTATATAGTTTGAGTCGAGTGGCATTTACCTTAAAAGTGTCGAATATGGGATTACTTACCTCAACTGTTCGTAAGGGAAGACGTTGAGTACCTTAAAAGAGGTCTCTTCATTTGTATTCAGGTCTGATATGGAGATTCGAGGGTCTATTTATCTAACAGTACCTGATCTCCTATTTTGAAGTGATGTGATGTTCCTATAAGCTCATCTGGGGGTTCCTTTGGTTTCATTTCATGTGGTTTTGATTTCTCCTTGAAATGTGCTTTCCACTCGTCTAGTTCGTTGACTTGAAGCATTCGTTCCTTCTAAATTACTTCTTTATCGGTACGAGGTCTAAGATCTGGCTTAGTTATGTGATTTCGTGGTGCTTCTTGTAAAGAAAGTTGAACCAAATGATTATGAATAGAATTTACATTCTCACCTTTATCCATCAATGTCCTGGCTGAGTCGAGAGCTTGAAGACTGATTGATTCGTCACCTACACAAAGTGTGAGTTCACCTGTACCAACATCAATTTTAGCTCTAGCAGTTGCTAAAAAGGGTATTCCTAAAATTAAGGGGATACTATTGTCTTCATCCATGTCTAGAATGACAAAGTCTACTGGGAATATGAATTTATCAAATTTCATGAGTACATCTTCAATTATACCCCTAGGAATTTTAATAGTTTTATCAGCTAATTGAATACTCATCCTAGTTTGTTTGGGTTTCCCTAGACCTAGTTGTTTAAACATTTTATAAGGAATAACATTTATGCTTTCCCCTAAATCAGCTAAAACATTATCAACAGATAAATTACCAATTAAGCATGGAATTGTAAAACTCCCTAGATCTTTTAATTTTCGTGGTAGTCTATTTTGCAACATTGCTGAGCACACTGTGTTTAGTTCCACATGCAATTCCTCATCTAACTTCCGCTTGTTTGTTAAACGATCTTCTAAAAATTTCTTTGAATCTGGCCTTTGCAAAAGAGCTTTAAGAAACGGTAAGTTAATATGTCATTTCTTTAAAAGTTTAAGAAACTTACCGAATTGTTTATCTGTGTTGTCTTTCTTCATTGCATTGGGGTATGGTATACGAGGTTGGTATTCTTTAATTATCGACTTTGGTTTTTCCTGGCTTACCTCAACCTTACCTTTGCCTACCGCAATTTCTTGCCTCAGGTTTGGTTCATCTAACCCTTCACTATCATGACCTATTATGGCTTGAAGTTGCTTTTTTGGGTTAGTTTCAGTGTTGCTTGGCAAGCTACCTTGTGGTTGTTCAGAGATCAGCTTAGCAAGTTTCCTAACTGGTTTTCAATCCCCTGAATCGATGCTTGTTGAGTTTTTAAGTGTTGTTTTGGTGTTTTGGAAACGTGTTTTTGACACCGCTATGAATTTTTTCAGCATTTCCTCAAGGTTCAGCTTCTTTACATGTGGGTAGGGCTGTTGTTGGAAGTTTGGAGGGGGTTGTTGTCTTTGACTTCCTTGACCACCCCATGAAAAATTGGGGTGGTTCCTCCAACCTAGATATAAGTATTACTATAACGGTTATTTTGAGATTTAAAATTGTTACCTATATAGTGAACTTGCTCGTTTTCAAATTTCGAGTTGTAAGGTGGATATTCTGTATTACTCATCCCTCCTCCATTCATATTGTCTTGTATATTTGGATGTAACTGTGAAGAACCACATAAGCTATAAATTTTCTTAGTTAAAAGTTGCTATAAATTTTCTTAGTTAAAAGTTCTACCTGGTTTGATAGCATGGTTACTGCGTCGAGGTTGAAAACACTGGCAGCTTTTGTTGTCCTTGTCCTCGTGACTTGCCACTAATAGTTATTCAGTGACATCTCTTCAATGAATTCATAGGCCGCCTCAGGTGTTTTGTTATTCGAGGTTCGCCATGTATTGAATCAATCAATCGCTGGTTGAGGGTTCACCCGTTGTAAAAGTTTGGACCAGAGCCACAAGGGTAATCCATGGTGTGGGCACCTTCTCAATAGATATTTGTATCTCTCCCATGCATCGTATAGTGTTTCTAAATCCATTTGCACAAAAAAAGAGATATCATTCCTTAATTTGGCCGTTTTGGTCGGCGAAAAATATTTTAATAAAAAGTTATTAGTTATTTGTTCACATGTAGTGATTGATCCTTGTGCAAGAGAATTCAACCACTGTTTAGCTGTATTCTTCAAAGAAAAGGGAAATAACCGAAGACAGATGGCATCATCAGAAACGCCATCTATTAAAGTATCGCAAAATTCTAGGAAATTCACCAATTGATTATTTGGATCTTCATCCTGCAAACCATCAAACTAAACAAATTGCTGTATCATCTGAATTGTGTTAGGTTTCAGTTCAAAATTATTTGCAGCAATAGTAGGTCTAACAATACTTGACTCAGTTCCTGCTAAATTAGGTTTAGCATAATCATACATAGTTCGAGGAGCATGATTTTCGGTCGCCTCTAGAGGTAGAAGATTATTCTCGGACATCTCTTCGGTAGTATTACTTTCGTCTTCTTGCTCTTCTTCTATGTAATTTAAGCTTCACCTTATTTCTCTACGATTTTCGCGAACAGTACGTTCAATATCACTGCTGTAAATTAAGGGTCCTGTCGGGTTCCTTCTAGTTAAAAACTAGAGGTACTTGCTAGGAACAGATAAAAATAAAAATAAAATTTAATTGCAAAAATAAAATATTGCTAAAGTAATAAAAATTTAGCGTTCTTAATATTTCAGTTCCCCGGCAACAGTGCCAAAAACTTGATGGTGGTGGAAAAAGTCTTAAAATTTATATAATAAATGATCGAGCCTAGAAACTAACTATCACCACGATTGAGGCAAGCGAACCTATCGAACAGTAGTATAGTTTAGTGGCAAGACCGGATTGTCAAACCCAAGGAAACCAAAAGTACTAATACTAACTTTCTTCTTATTATTTAGCCTAAGAATTAAGAGAATTGTTGTTTAATCTAAAATTAACTAACTACTAAGATAAAGATCCTAAGACACAGAGAAGGAATTGGGGAAATACTTGTGGGAAAAACCAATTGATTAAGATAATACCCGAGGAAGAATCCACCTAGACTTCACTTGTTATCTAACTCTGAACCAGACAATTTATTCACTTGGCTTGATCCTTAGGATTCCCTAATTTATATTAATACCTCTTCGAGGCTACTAACGTCTAACCCTAGGTTGATTAATTGAAATCTCTTTCTAATTAAAACCCCTAGAATTGCATTAACTCAATCTATGGACTCCCATATTAGGTTTGACCCTAATCCGGTAGATTTTCGTCATCCTATCTCTAGGGTTGCGATCAACTCCGCTTAACTATGCTAGATCTACTCTTAAACAGGGACTTGTACTCCAGTGCCTAAGCACATCAATACTTGAATCAATATCCTGAAATATTAAAGCAAGAATTAAGAACACGTAGTTAAGAACAAATCAAATATTTATCATATAGTTAAAAAAAAAAAAACAAGATCCATATTAGGTTTCATCCCCCTCAGGTATTTGAGGGGTTTAGTTCATAATTATAAAAGAATACATCTCAGAAGAAAATATAAAACAAAACATAAGAAAAACCCTAAAACCCCCTAAAGGAAATTGAAGGAGAGATCCTCAGTTTAGAGTGTGATTCTGGCTTCTGGGATGGATCAACTGGCTTTCTTCAAGTGAATCCCACAATTCGGCCTCTCTAACTTGGCTCATTGGCCTAGCTGAACGCCCCTTTGAAGGTTGGCCTCTAGGGTGTTTATATAGGCTTTTGGAATGTCTTTCTTTGCCTCTAAGTACCCTAATCTGAATGAAACTTTGTCTTTGCTGCGGTAGGGACACACCCGTGTGCAACGACCGTGTGAATCAAATCCAGCCCATGGTCGGATCTGCTAAAGAGGCACGGCCGTGTGTCTCAGGCCCAGGTCGTGTGAATTTCGTACTTTGGCTCATATTCTACATTTTTTGCCTATTTCTCGTTCTTTTCATCCTCCAATGCTCTCCCAAGTATAAAACATGAAATTAAAGGATTAGGAGCACCACAATCCACAATTCAAGGTATAAATCATCCAAAAGCATGCTAAATGTGGGATTAAAATATGTATATATTATGGTTTATTAAGGGGAAAAAGTGTAATTATGTAAAAGTTTAGGGGAAAATTTGTAATTTTTCCAAAAAATGAATTATGAGTTGATTTAGTCAATGTGTGAATTTAACAAATGAAATTGCTATTATAGATCAAGAAATGCGAAGCCCGGGTCGAAATCAAGGACTAAATCAAGTATCGATACATATTTTGAGAATCGAGGTAAGTTTGTATGAAGCTAAAGTTTCATGATGATTCGATGTTTACAAATACTTAATATTATGATAAATATTCAGAGAAATGAGGGTAACCATGAATTAACATTGAATAAAGAAGGTTCCGTGTAAAACCATGGCTAGGATATGGCCTCGGCACCAAAGAAAGATATCGTATAAGACCATGTCTAGGACATGGCATCGACATTCACGTACGATCTCGTATAAGACCATATCTGGGATATAGCATTGACATCTAGCTCTAAAATTTCGTGTAAGACCATATCTAAGGTATGGCACTGGTATCTAGAAGTGATCCAAACTTGCCACCCACACTTAGTATCACCTACAAGCCTCAAACCAATACTAATTCATGCCTCAAAATGCAACCAAACATACCAATACAAGCACCAATTCATCATCAACTATACCATCTATAACCATACTCAATTTCATCACCAATAAGTTCATCCAAAATACGCAATTTCACATCCCAAATCATATTAACCAAACTTCATTCAATCCATACCACAAGTTCAAATTTAAATCATCATTCTTATCTACCAATTCAAGCATGAAATATTCCATTTTCATTCTCACTATTTTATACCGCATTTATCATTTTCATAGCATACACATAAGAACCAACATCATTCAACTTCCAAGCCATATCACATGGAAAAGTCCAAACATTTCAAAACATACCATAACTTCTAGCCTATACATGCCATATACCAAATATATATACATCCTTCAAAAGTAACAAATAGATAGCCGATAGTGTGATTGAGTTGCTGACGATCCCTGGATCCAAGTTAGCTTTAAAGACACTATAAAATATAGAAACACTTCACACAGTAAGCTTTAGAGCTTAGTAAGTTCATAACATAATACATATTACTTAATAATGTAATATCAATACGTAAATAAACCATCACTTAGATAGATTCAAAACTAAACACAATATCATCCTCAACCATATACTCATACATCCATCTATTCAACCTTAAACAATATCATCAACCACAGTGGTTCAGAACATACCTTTGCCAACACTTAGTTAGTAAACGTTCTTACTATTCAATGCCCGATACCATAATTCATTTACTATTCACTATCTCTTAGATTCAATCGCAAACTTAGTGCCTAGTTTATAGCCTAAGCTTAAATTGTAACACCCCTAACCCATATTCGTCGCCGAATTAGGGTTACGAGGCATTACTCGTCAAACCACCAGTCAACACACTCATAAAAATATTATTGCATTAATTAATACATAATTAATCCATGCTATCACGATCAAACATGTACTTTCATTTTAAAAATTAAAATGTTAACAAACTTATTACAAATAATATCATTAGTATCATATAAAACAAGTTTCAACCAAATAGTAAAAATACTATTCATTTGGTCATTTTGAATACAATATAGAATATGTACATCTACCCTTGTTCAATTTATACCAATCAAATGCATTAATATTTAAGACAAATATACCTACATGCCAAAGCTTTGCTAATTACCATTATCATCCATCTACATTATCAGTAAATTCCTTATAGATGAAATGGTCAAATTACATAAAACCAAGCTCATATATGACCTAAAACATAAAAGATTAAATCCCTCATATAAACTTACTCATATCATTTTCGAATGTACTTAACTTAGGAATATATTTATAATGTTATCAATACCAATCATATAACTATATTTATTTAATCACATGCGCCCCATCACTAAATGTTTACAACAATAATTTAGCCATTCAAACCTCATGTCCGAATCCATAGGAACATCCAATAAAAATATATAAATTCCAAACTAAGTCAATGCCATGGCTGAATATTACAAGTAAGTATACTATAATTTGATCATTAATATTTCACACATACCATAATAAGAAATAAACTTTCATGATAGGCTTATAATATATCCGAACATGCAAAATTAATAACACCATAATCAAGCATGACTAAACCATATTCAAGTATAGAAGTATAACCATTTTTGCATATCCTTTATACATCATATTCAAAATAAACTCAAAAGAATAATATAGTCTATATATACCATAGTTCCAAAAGTTCAACTTATAAAAGGGTACCAAAGATAGTTGATAGTGTGATTGACTTTGACGATGATCCTCGAGCTTGAACTTAGACTTCAAAATCTATAAAATAGTCAAATGAACACACCCAGTAAGGTAACAGAGCTTAGTAAGTTATAAGTAATTGTAAAACATACAGTTTAACATTATACAATTTAAATAAATTTTAAAATGATTATCAACGAAACTCATAAACATAAGTATGGATCATATCACCTTTCATTACTATCATATTTAGTAATCTCAATATCGAATACTCATGCATCATTGTCCCATTTCAAACAAACTCAAAAATTTATAAACACATCTCATTTCTTTAGTTTCTTAAACAAGAATAACTTACCTCATTAGTACTAAACCATCCTACTATCATGAATCACTTACCTGTTTCTTTCATCTCGTTTATCATAATTCACTAGTTGATATCCCTGGGAGGATCCGTAAACCCGCACACTTAGTGCAAACCATGTAATGTATCGCACACTTAGTGCCGTCACTTTCATAAAGTACACACATAGTACGAATTTCTTGTAATGTATCACACACATAGTGCCGTTACATCATATTTCGCACACTTAGGGCCAAATGACCGATTTTGCAAACTTAGTGCTCGGTGTATAAGTTCGCACACATAGTGCTTATTAACCTGATCTCCTCCTCTTTCATATAGACATATATAATCATATTTTATACATATAAACATATATATATACATGTTCGAACCAACCCATTTTTCCTATAAATTACCATCACATTCGGCCATACTCATTAAACATGTATACTCACATATTCATATACAACCATTACCCATTACAAATTCCACATTTAACTACCTCTCAATCTATATTTAATCATTCAACACAAATAAATCAAAGCTTATACATAAATCAACCTTATATTCGGCTAGCACATAACTTATCCAATGTCACATTCGGCCTTAGGTAATTTTACATGCTTAATTCTATTTAAAATATGCACCTTAATATAGATTAAAATTCAATTCAACCCAATTTCTTAAAAACTTACCTCGAAAATTGACCGGATTAAGTTTCCCGACTATTCGTTCAACTTTGCTTTTCCCCAATCCAATCCCAATTCTTTTTATTCTTGATCTAAATAATTTCAAATTAAGCTCATTCAAATATATTTTCATTCAATTTAATCCAAAACACATAATTATGCAAATTACCATTTTACCCCTAACATTTATAATTTTTACAATTTAGTCCCAATTACACAAATCACAAAATACACAAAATTTGAACACACTCCTTGAGGCAAAATGTTATTCATGTCCATACAAATCCATACAATCCTTTTATTTCACATTTTAACCCTTCAATTTAAAAATTTCACAATTTAGTCCTAATTACTTAAAATCATCAAAATTTCCAATGTAAAACATATTAATCTAAAACATATCTTTAATATATAATCCTCAAACATCATAAACACAAATTCTCATCAATGACCAAACTCTAAACATGCATCAAAATTAGAAATTCTAGCATGGGTGGGATAGTATTTGAGGCAATGATCTCAAAAACGTAAAATTATCAAAACCGAGCTAGTTACATACCTTGATTCAAGCTTAAGAGTTGCCAAACCTAAGCTTTGTCTATTTCCTTCTTTTATTGCATGTATTCAGTCAAGAGAAACAAGATGAACAAAATGGTATTATTTTATGTTTTATTAACATATATATTAACTTCATATTTAATTACTTTTATAATCTTTATTGTAATTTAATAAAACATTATAACATAAGGTCATTATAGTCCATGACCGCCACTATCTATTAAAATGGACTATTTGCATCTTAAATGCTTCCAATTAAAAAGACATCCACAATTTGGTCCTAACACATTAAACTATCAAGTTTTCATTTTACGCGATTAAGCCCATTTTAATAATTCGATACTCAAACAATAAAATTAAATCATGAAAATTTTACACATAGCAATTCACATAAATAAATCAAAAAATAATATTTAAAAATTTTTCGTCTCGGATTCGTGGTCTTGAAGCCACCATTTCGATTAGGGCTAAAATCGAGTTGTTACAACTCTCCTCCCTTTAGGGATTTTCGTCCCCGAAAATCTTACCAATGAATAAATGTGGTAGTGTTCTTTCATTGAATCCTCAAGCTCCCATGTTGCTTCTTCAACCTCGTGCTTATGTCATAGTACTTTCACCAACTAGATTTTCTTATTGCACAAATCTTTCAATTGGTGAGCCAAAATACTAATCCGTTCTTCCTCATAAGTCAAATCAGACTGAATCTCCATTTCTGATGGACTAATCGCATGAGAAGGATCAGATCTATATCGTCAAAGCATCAAAACATGAAAAACATTGTGGATCTTTTCTAACTCAGGTGGCAACATCAACCTGTACACAACCGATCCAATAAGCTCAATAATCTCGTACGGCCCAATAAATCTCGGGCTCAGCTTTCCTCTGCAACCAAATCTAAGTATTTTCTTCCAAGGTGAAACTTTCAGAAATACTTGGTCACCCACTTGAAACTCTATATCTTTACGTTTCAAGTCCGTATATGACTTCTGACAATCTGACGCTGCTTTAAAACTTTCTCGAATCACTTTTACTTTCTGTTCAGTCTTTTTGACTAAATCAACCCCGTGTATCTTGCATTCACTTAGCTCAGTCCAATATAAAGGTGTACGACATTTACGACTGTATAAATCTTCATAAGGTGCCATTTTGATACTCGATTGAAAGCTATTATTGTAAGCAAATTCAATCAAAGGCAAGTATCGTTCCCACATACCTTCGAACTCAAGAACACAACATCTCAACATATCCTCGAGTATTTGAATAATATGTTTGGATTGGCCATCTGTCTGAGGGTGAAACGCAGTACTAAAATGCAATTTTGTACCTAGAGCATCTTGCAGTTTCTTCCAAAATCACGATATAAACCTCAGATCTCTATCCGAAACAATAGAAATAGGTACTCATGCAATTGTATAATCTGAGAAATGTACAATTCAGCTAACTTATCAAGCGAGAAATCCGTACGTACCGAAATAAAATGGGTCGATTTCGTCAATCTATCAACAATAACTCAGATTGAGTCTTTCTTGCTCAATGTCAACGACAACCCAGATACGAAATCCATCGTGACTCGATCCCATTTCCACTCGCGTATCATAATCGGCTAAAGTAACCCAGATGGCACATGATGCTCTGCTTTTACTTGTTGACATATTAAACACTTCGACACATAGTCTAAAATATCTCATTTCATACCATGCCACCAGTAATGTTTTCTCAAATCATTATACATCTTTATACTACCCGGGTGAATAGACAATCTACTATTATAAGCTTCATTACAAATCATTTGAATCAACTCAGGATTCTTTGGCACACATATTCAGTTTTTGAACCGTAGGCATCCTTCAGCATCAATCTAAAATTCTGAAACAGTATTCGAACCACAATGATTCCTTTTTATTAATAAATCATTATCAACCTTTTGAGCTTCGCAAATCTGTTGAATGAATAACGGTCTTGCTTTCATCTCTGCAATAATCACACCATCATCATTCATAGCTATATATGTATTCATTGCACGCAAGGAGTGATTTTTGGCTTAGTGCATCAGCAACCACATTAGCTTTCCCTGGGTGATAATCAATCATGAGCTCATAATCTTTTAACAGTCCCAACCATCACCGTTGTCTTAAATTCAAATCCTTCTGAGTCATTAAATATTTTAGACTCTTGTGATCATAATAGACATGACATTTTTCACTGAATAGATAGTGACGCCATATTTTCAAAGAAAAAACTATGGCAGCCAACTCAAGATCGTGAGTCAGATAGTTCTTTTCGTGCGACATCAACTGTCTCGAGGCATAGGCTACAACTTTACCCTCCTGCATCAAAACACAGCCCAAACCATTTAAGGATGCATCACTGAAGATAACGAACACTTTACCCGATTCTGGCTGAATAAGGTTTTTAGCTGATCAAAACTCTTCTGACACCTTTCTGACCACTCGAACTTAACGTCTTTCTGTAACAGCTTTGTCATCGGAGCTACAATCATAGAAAACCCTTTCATAAAGCATCTTAGTTCCCGGCAAGTCCCAGAAAACTCTGAACTTTAGAAACATTTCATGGGGGTTTCCAATCAAGTATAGCCGAAATTTTACTCGGGTCAACTTGAATGCCTGATGCTGAAACAACATGCCCCAGGAAACTTACTTCATTTAACCAAAACTCACATTTGCTGAATTTCGCATACAACTGCTTATCCCGCAAAATCTATAACACAAGTCTCAAATGTTTGGCATGCTCGATTTCCTCACGCGAGTAGATCAAAATGTCATCTATAAAAATAACCACAAACCAATCTAGATATGGTCTGAATACCCAATTAATCAAATACATGAAAACAAAAGGGGCATTAGTGAGTCCGAACGGCATCACCAAAAACTTGTAATGACCGTATCTCGTCCGAAAAGCGGTTTTAGGTATATCTGAGTCCCTAACTCGCAGTTGATAATAACCTGATCTTAGAATGATTTTCAAAAATACTAAAGCCCCCTTTAGCTGATCAAATAAATCATCGATACGTGGCAACATATATTCATTCTTTATAGTCACTTTATTAAATTGTCAGTAGTCGATGCACATTCTCAAAGTTTCGTCCTTCTTTTCAAAAATAAAACTGGCGCACCCCAGGGAGAGAAACTTGGTAAAGCAAAACCTCTATCTGTCAATTCTTGCAATTGAGCTTTCAACTCTTTTATTTCGGTCGGTACCATTCTATATGGAGCTATCGAGATCGGGGTCATTCCTGGCACTAATTCAATACCAAACTCTACCTCCCGAACAGGTGACAATCTCGAAAATTCTTCCAGGAACACATCTGGATACTCACAGACAACTGGCACAGATTCTATCTTCTTTTCGGTCACTTTACTATCAATCACATAAGCAAAATAAGCTTCGCAACCCTTTCTCAAAACTGTCAAGCCAACATCAAAGATATCATTGCTGGTAACCCATTCAAATTCACAGATTCAATTTGAATTATCTCATTATTCTGACCCCGCAGATTAATAGTCTTTCATCTGCAAGTCACTACCGCATCGTGCACGGTTAGCCAATCCATATCGAGGATTATATCTAACTCATCAAATGGTAGCAACATCAAATCAGCCGAAAAACATGAATTTTGAATCATTAAAGGGCAATTTTTGCACACTCTATCAACTAGCACACTGGCCTAGGGGGTTTGAAACCCGAATCACAAACTCAGTAGACTCAACAAGTATAGTCTTGCTAGATACTAATCTTTCACACACGTAGGAATGGGTTAAAACCAGGATCAATCAGAGCAATTACACTAGTATTAAGGAGAGTAAATATACCGGTGATAACATCTGGAGATAAAGCCTCATTTCTGGTACAAATGGCATAGGCTTTAGCTGTCACACGAGCCTCTAATCGAATAGCTGTATCCGAAGTCCCTTTCTGAGTGTCACTCCTACCTCTCACATTGTGAGATGGTCTACCTCTAGCTGCAATACTGCTCGGTCTTGCACTCTGAGCATTGTCTTTTTCAGCTATCTCTGGGCAATCCCGAATGAAGTGATCCTGTGAACCACACTTGTAGCAAGCTTGGTCGTTGGACCTGCCCTAACATTCACCAAAATGCTGTCTACCACACCACTTACACTCAGGTTTATTCATTCGAGTATTGCCGACAATAGCAATCGAGGTAGCTCGTGAACTCACTGGTGGTTGTTCTCGTATAGAGATCCCTGTATTAGCTTTGGGTCGGCTACTGTCATTTTTGAACTTCTTTGATGACGAATGAGAAAATTTACCCACTGATCTCTTACAAAAATCTCTAGCTTCAAACTCAGCTTTTCATTTTTCTTTCCCTAGCTCTTCGGCTTTACAAGCTCGTTCAACAAGTACCATGAACTCATTTATGTCAAGTATGCCAACCAGTAGTTTTATATCTTCATTTAACCCTTCTTCAAATCTTCTGCACATAGCAGCCTCAGATGAAACACACTCACAGGCATATCGGCTAAGTCTCACAAACTTGCTCTCATACTCAAATATGGTCATACAACCCTATTTAAGCTTGAGAAATTCCTTGCGTTTCAAATCTATGAATCGATGGCTGATGTATTTCTTGCGAAACTCTGTCTGAAAGAAGTCCCAAGTAACTCATTCCTTTGGAATAACCGATACGAGAGTGTTCCACCAATAGTAGGCAGAATTTCGTAATAAGGATATAGCACATCTCAGGCACTCATCAGATGTACAAGAGAGTTCATCAAAAACACGAATTGTATTATCGAGCCAAAATTTAGCTCGTTCAACATCATCATCATCTTCAACTCTAAACTCTTAAGACCCGTGTTTTCTAATTATGTTGACTAGAGGCTTATTTATTCTCTCAAGATTAATGATCAGGGGTACCACCGGTACTACAGGTGGAGTATTCAGATTCGGGGGTTGTTGAACAGCTGACTTGGTCCGGATATATTGATTGAACCAATCATTCATTATACTAAAGAAGGCTTGCTTAGCCCCCTCATTTTAATTGCTCGTAGCTGGTTGAGATTCAACTGGCACGGTCCCTTGCGCGGGAGTAGGTACCACACTCTCAACGTCATCGACTACGACTCACTCAGGATTAGGATTCATTACTATATGAAGGAAGAAAAACACATTTCGCATTCAGAAGTCATCATACTATCACAGTAAAAATTATGGCATGTATAGCTAGACTCACACGCGCTACGTTAGTCTGAGAACCGACTAAACCGTAGCTCTGATACTAATCAAATGTAACACCCCTAACCCGTATCCGTCGGTAGATTAGGGTTACGAGGCATTACTCATCAAACCACCAGTCAACACACTCATAAAAATACTATTACATTAATTAATACATAATTAATCCATGCTATCATGATCAAACATGTACTTTCATTTTAAAATTAAAATTTTAACAAACTTATTACAAATAATATCATTAGTATCATATAAAACAAGTTTCAATCAAATAGTAAAAGACTATTCATTTGGTCATTTTGAATACAATATTTAATATGTACATCCACCCTTGTTCAATTTATACCAATCAAATGCATTAATATTTAAGACAAATATACCTACATGCCAAAGCTTTGCTAATTACCATTATCATCCATCTACATTATCAGTTAATTCGTTATAGATGTCATGATCAAAATACGCAAAACCAAGCTCATATATGACCTTAAACATAAAAGATTAAATCCCTCATATAAACTTAATCATATCATTTTCAAATGTACTTAACTCAGGAATATATCTATAATGTTATTAATACCAATCTTATAACTATATTTATTTAGTCACATGTGCCCTATCACTAAATGTTCACAAAAATAATTTAACCATTCAAACCTCATGTCCGAATACATGTGAACATCCAATAAAAAAATATAAACTCCAAACTAAGCCAATGCCATGGCCGAATATTACAAGTAAGTATACTATAATTTGATCATTAATATTTCACACATAACATAATATGAAATAAACTTTCATGATAGGCTTATAATATATCCGAACATGAAAAATTAATAACAACATAATCAAGCCTGACTAAACCATATTCAAGTATAGAAGTATAGCCATTTTCGCATGGCCTTTATACATCATATTCAAAATAAACACAAAAGAATAATATAGTCTATACATGCCATAGTTCCAAAAGTTCAACTTATAAAAAGGGTACAAAAGATAGTTGATAGTGTAGTTGACTTTAGGGATGATCCCTGAGCTCGAACTTAGACTTCAAAATCTATAAAATAGTCAAATGAACGCACCTAGTAAGCTAAACATAGCTTAGTAAGTTATAAGCAATTGTAAAACATACAATTTAACATTATACAATTTAAATCAATTTTAACATGATTATCAACGAAACTCGTAAACATAAGTATGGATCATATCACCTTTCAGTACGACCATATTTAGTAATCTCAATATCGAATACTCATGCATCATTGTCCCATTTCAAACAAACTCAAAAATTTATAAACACATCTCATTTCTTTAGTTTCTTAAACAAGAATAACTTACCTCATTAGTACTGAATCATCCAACTATCATGAATCACTTACCTATTTATTTCATCTCATTTATCACAATTCACTAGTTGATATCCCTGGAAAGATCCGTAAACCCGCACACTTAGTGCAAACCATGTAATGTATCGCACACTTAGTGTCGTTACTTTGATAAAGTACACACATAGTACCAATTTCTTGTAATGTATCGCACACACAGTGCCATTACACCATATTCCTCACACTTAGTACCATATGACCGATTTCGCACACTTGGTGCTCGGTGTATAAGTTCACACACATAGTACTCATTAACCTGATCTCCTCCTCTTTCATATAGACATATATAATCACATTTTATGCATATAAACATATATATATATATATGTACATGTTCGAACCAACCCATTCTTCCTATAAATTACCATCACATTCGATCATACTCATTAAACATGGATACTCACATATTCATATACAACCATCACCCATTACAAATTACACATTTAACTACCTCTCCATCTATATTTAATCATTCAACTCAAATAAATCAAAGCTTATAAATAAATCAACCTTATATTCGGCTAGCACATAACTTATCCAATGTCACATTCGACCTTAAGTAATTTAACATGCCTACTTATATTTAACATATGCACCTTAATATAGATTAAAATTAAATTCAACCCAGCTGCTTAAAAACTTACCTCGAAAATTGACGGATTAAGTTTCCCGGCTATTCGTTCAACTTTGCTTTTCCCCGATCCAACCCCTATTCTTTTTTTCTTGATCTAAATAATTTCAATTTAAGCTCATTCAAATATGTTTTCATTCAATTTAATCAAAAAAACACAATTATGTAAATTACCATTTTGCCCCTAACATTTACAATTTTTATAATTTAGTCCCTATTGCACAAAACACAAAATACACAAAATTTGAACATACTCCTTTAGAGCCGAATGTTATTCATGTCCATACAAATCCATACAATCCATTTATTTCACATTTTAACCCTTCAATTTACAAATTTCACAATTTAGTCCTAATTACTCAAAATCATCAAAATTTCCAATATAAAACATATTAATCTAAAACATATCTTTAATATATAATCCTCAAACATCACAAACAAAAATTCTCATCAATGATTGAACTCTAAACATGCATCAAAATTAGAAATTCTAGCATGGGTCGGATAGTATTTGAGGCAATGATCTCAAAAACGTAAAAATTATCAAAAACCGAGCTAGTTACATACCTTGATTCAAGCTTAAGAGTTGCCAAACCTAAGCTTTGTCTATTTCCTTCTTTTATTGCATGTATTCAGTCAAGAGAAACAAGATGAACAAAATGGTATTATTTTATGTTTTATTAACATATATATTAACTTAATATTTAATTACTTTTATAATCTTTATTATAATTTAATAAAACATTATAACATAAGGTCATTATAGTCCATGACCGGCCACTATCTATTAAAATGGACTATTTGCATCTTAAATGCTTCCAATTAAAAAGACATCCACAATTTGGTCCTAACACATTAAACTATCAAGTTTTCACTTTACGCGATTAAGCCCATTTTAATAATTCGATACTCAAACAATAAAATTAAATCACGAAAATTTTACACATAGCAATTCACACATAAATAACTCAGAAAATAATATTTAAAAATTTTTTCGACTTGAATTCGTGGTCCCGAAACCACCGTTTTGATTAGGGCTAAAATCGGGCTGTTACATAAATAATATCGCACACTTAGTGCCTCAATACAAAACCGAACTTAATTCGATATCACACACACAGTGCCAATCAAAAAGCCGAAGGTTCTATTATTTCGCACACACAGTGCTAATCATCTCTGTCGCATTTCTAATTATGCACACTTAGTGCCACCTATCCCGATTCCACACATAGTATTTCTAATCTAATAATCACATAACTATTCATTTCATAGCATTTAAACATAATTTAAGAACACGTATTATGTCCGAACTTACCTCGGACGTTGAAATACCGAGACTAGCCAATCAATTGAGTACTTTGTCTTTGCCTCGATCTCGATCTGAATCTCTCTTTTCTTAGTCTATACATATTCAAATTTAGCTCATTCAATCACCAGTTCATTCAATTTAGTCCAAACACACATATTTAGGGCATTTTACAAAATAGCCCTCACATTTTCACATTTTAACACTTTAGTCCCTATTTCACAAAATCAAAAAATACACATAATTTCATTTCACCCATGCCTAGCTGAATTCTCTCTATGTCTATACAAGCCCGCACATTTCATTTATTTCGCATTTTAGTCCACAAATTTCTCATTTTCAAAATTTAGCCCAAATTACTCAATTTCACCAAAAATTCAAAGACAAAAC
Organism: Gossypium rotundifolium; assembly: GCA_025506655.1. NCBI lineage: Eukaryota > Viridiplantae > Streptophyta > Magnoliopsida > Malvales > Malvaceae > Gossypium > Gossypium rotundifolium. The sequence continues at coordinate 133,032,829 of CP106734.1, forward strand.
ATGTTAATCTTTCACATATCTTTCATATTTCATCATCAACTCTCACAAAACTCAAACATTCATCAATGGCATATCTCAAAATCACCATCAAGTTCTAAAATTAAAGCATGGGTCTGAAAGAACACAAAGTAACAATTACAAAAACGTAAAAATCGTTAAAACTGAGCTCAAAACATACCTTGATTTTGAGCAACTATGGCCGAAAGCTTCAAAGCCCTCTTTCTCTCTTTTTCTTTCAAGTTTTGGCAAAATATGATGACAATATGGCTTTAATTTCTTTTAGTTTTAATTGTATTACATATTATTACACCATTTACTAAATTACCCTTAATAAATATTAATAATAACACAAAAAACCATGCTATTATCGTCCACTTAATATCGATTGGTTTAATAACCACATAAGGACCCACATTTTAATAAGCCATGCCAAATTAGCACTTTAACAATTAGCATACAGCTTTTACATTTTTTGCGATTAAGTTCTTTTTGCTAATTAAGCACACAATCGATAAAATTTTCACACAACTTTCACACATGCTCAATCACATATTATAAACACCAAAAGTAATATTAAAATATTTTTTCAACCTTAGATTTGTGGTCCTGAAACCACTATTTCGACTAGGGTCTAAGTTGGGTTGTTACAACGAGTCTTCGATCTAACATCTGTGTCTTTAGTTCCTCTCTGACTGCCACTCATATTACCCGTATTTCTAGGTGGTCTACCAGGAGTTGTTGTGTTACTCGGCCTCATATTCTGCTTCATGTCTTGCTCAACCAACTCAGGGCATTCACGAATGAAGTGATCCATCGATCCACATTTAAAGCAAGCTCGATCATTCAATCTATAGCTGCTGGGATGTCATTTACCGCAGTGTTTGCACTCAGGTTGGTTGAGTCAGATTTTACTAACACTAGCTACTGAGGTAGCTCTCGAGCTCACAAGTGGTCTATCTCAATCCCGTCTAGAATAACCCGCAGCAGCCTCTGAACGGCTAAAGTCATCTCAGAATTTCTTTGACGTTGACTGAAATGTCTTACTCGATGATCTCTTACGGGAATCTCTGGCTTCAAAATTAGCTTTTCTTTTTTTCTTTCCTGAGCTCTTTAGCTTTGGACGCTCGTTCAACAAGTACGCCGAGCTCTTTTATTTCAAGAATCCCAACGAGCAATTTAACGTCTTCATTCAGCCCGTCTTGAATCTTTTACACAAAATTGCTTCTGTCGAAACATACTCTCGGGCATATCATCTAAGTCTCACAAATCCCCCTCATATTCTGTTACAGTCATATGACCCTATTTTAACTCGAGGAATTCTTTGCACTTTTGATCGATGAATCTCTGATTGATGTATTTCTTACGGAATTCAATCTGAAAGAACTCCCAGATAACCTTTTTTTTGGAACCACCAAAACCAGTATATTCCACCAGTAATATGCAGAATCTCGAAGCAATGATACAGCACATTTAATACACTCATCAGGTGTATAAGATAACTCATCAAACACATGGATAGATTATCGAGCCAGAATTCAGCTCGCTTAGCATCATCATCAATAGTGGATCTGAATTCTTCAACCCCGTATTTTCTAATTTTATCAACAAGAGGCTTATGTGATCTCATCGGATCAAATACTTTTGGTATTACAGATATCAGAGGAGGATTAGGCGGGGGTGAGGGTTGTTGAATAGCAGGATTTGTACAAATGTTCTGTGTGAACCAATTGTTCATCATCTGATAGAAGGCTTGTTTAGCCTCACTCTCATGACTACTCGAAATCGGTCTAGAATCAGTCGGCGCTGCCCCCTAAGTATGAGCGACCGCACTACTTTCTACATCATCAGCTACGGCTCGATCGGGATCCATTTACTACACGAAAACACACTTCAAGTGTCAGGAATCATCACACTATCGCAGTATAAATTTATGGCATGTACAGCTAGACTCACACGCGCTACGTTAGTCCTAGAACCAACTAAATCGTAGCTTTGATACCAATAAAATGTAACACCCATAACCCGTATCCGTCGCTGGATTGGGGTTACGAGGAATTATCGAACAAAACACAGCTTCCAAACATTCATACATTCACACAAATCATATTCGTATAACTAAAGCATATAGCTGATTAAATATTAAACATACATTATTAATATAACACATATAAGAATCATACCTCAAAACCATATATTATAAATATAAATACTTTATAAATACGTAATTCGAAACATAAGAACATCACCTTAATGGTATTTTATTACCTAATGAACACCAAAATATTTTACTTCATAACTCTATACATGCACATATTAAACCAAATAAATCATACCACATGGATTTTGTACATTAACATATACGGCAATATCAACTTCACAAAATGGTCAAGTTAAACTCTAAAACATACTAGCCATATATACATTTAACCTATCAAATAACTCAATTTGCATGCTAAATAATATGCCTATAATGTATTTACACCGTCAATCAATTCATTATATATATTCGGTCATAAAATTAAATTCCATATAACATTTAAATCACATACAATCTTTGCCTCCTTATCTTGAGCCTAAATAGTCAAATCATTGTAATGATATAAATATTACATAACTTATAAGAACACATGCCAATGCAAATCTCATAATTATAATAATAAGTCAAATACTATAATCGATCATACAATTACATATACATATAATACATTTTGTAATTCAAGCATTATAAACCATTAGTCCTTTATATGCCAAATTATCAAATAACTTATCAAAGGCGTATATATATATTTTATTACATATTATCAACCGAATATACAATAATACATTGATTTCTATTTGAATCCATTTCTCCAATGCACTCATACCATTACAAATTGAGTCAAATTAACAATATCAAAGTGTCAAGTAACTGTAGCATAGCATGGTCCACACATAAAGAATACAACCAAATTTAATATTAACATATGACTAAACACTTAATTACATGATTTAATCACCATTTCCGAATCACAAACTAGATTATGACCATCACCTATATTTACATTACATAAATCAAACTAACCACTATTTCATCTTCAATATATTTAGCATTTTACCTATTTAATCAAGCCAAATTTCAAGACCATTCCTGTAACGCCTTAAAAATCCACGTTTTGATTTTATGTGTTTTGCCTTGAACAATGGACTGTTTGAATGGTTTAGGAGTGGTTGAGAGTCTCTGAGAAGCTCTGGATTCTAGCCTTGTCTTTAGCAAAAAAAATATTTTTCTTAATTAAAGGGGTTGAGCATTAGCAGGTAGGCTTTACAAATTGTAGGGGAAAGGAGACACAAATGAGCTAGTGGCCCAGTGGTGATGGCGTGAAATGGTTGATATGAAAGCTTGGGTTCGAATCCCTTAGCATGCAAAGAAGTATTTATTTTATTTCCTTGCAGCATGAGAAGTGGAGTTAGACTGAAACTCTATAAGGTGAAGTTTGAATTGGTCTTAGAGTTTTTATGGAGGATATCAAGGAGTAAATCAAGGAGGGATAAGGGGAGTGAATTTTTGAGACTTTCAAGGAATTTAAAGTGCGAGGGGAGTTGTGGCCGTTTGGGACTTTAAGGCTTTAGTGAAACTCGGCTAGAGGGAAATAGGGAGCATGTTTGGCACTAGGATTTCCTTGTTCAGTTTTGTGAGAGTTGATAGGGGAGCTGCTGAATTTCATTGTTGGCAGTTTGGGTTTTTTGCATTTTGGCGTTTCAAGTTCTCTCTAGTTCTCTTTGTGCTACGAAATTGACCATTCGTGTCATTCCTTCTCGGCATGTTTGCTAATCTCTTCCTCTCTTCTTGGCCAAACCTAACATCTATTTTTCCTTACCCCTTTTCTTTTGCAATCAGATTCTTTCCTAGCCTAGCCGAACCTTCCCTTTCTCTTCTTTGAACTTCTGTTCATCTTCTATTCTAGGCTGGTTGAATATCTTTTTTGTTAATCCTTCTCTGTGGCGATCTACTGCAAAAGTTCTGACTATCGATAAGTGTTCAAAATCTATTCTCTACTTTTCTTTTTAAAATTGAATACACCATGCTCTTCTTTTTCTTTTTCAAAATCGAATACCCCCTTTTACTAACCGATTGTCATTTCCTCTTTCATGTACTTTACTCGCTACAATTCTAGGGTCGTCCTCAAGGAGTGGTGAAGTGTGAACGGTTTGGAGGAGTCACACTTTCGTTCTCAATGTACAAATAAGGTAAAAGTGTTACCTTATGTTATTTAGGGTTGGCCGAATGGGCCCTATCACTTACTAATCAAAATTTGATTGTACTATAGGAAACCAACAAGGTCATGTGGTTATTTCTGAACAGCGATCGTACAAGGGCTAAGATCACCGTCATTCAAACAAGGTAAGAAGGTGTCTCAGATTAAGCGTCAATAAAAGGGTGCTTTACCCTATCGATTAAAAGGCTAACTTTGGATCTTATTTGAATCTAGGTTGGGTGCTCATGGAGCATAGAGTAATATCGTAATCAAGTGTGTAATCACACTATTGTTTCTATGAGTCGTTAAAAGCCGAAAAGCCAAAACTTGACATTTGAGGCCTCACGAGCGTGCAATCGCTCGTGTCGTAAATCAAGCCCACAATCATGGGTGATAGACATTAGAGGCCACCACGAGTGTCCTCCTGCTCTTGGGCCATTATAGGCCTCGTTTGGCTGAAATTAGCTGTGTGGGCTCAATGGGCTCGTGGGCCCCACACGGAATAAATCCATGATAAGTGGCAAATACTGGACTGGGCTATATAATTTGCATAGCCGTGACTAAAATTGGGTTGAATAGGCCAAACGAGCGTGTAGGCCCACTTGGGCCGAATATTAGGCTTTGGGCCCATTTAGACCGTTTTGACCGTATATGTTATCTGTGTCACTCGAGTTGACTGTAGACCTTCGGGAAGGAATAAAATGACTAAAATACCCCTAAAGAGTAAAATGACTAAAATACCCATGAGGAGTAAAAGGACTGAAATACCCCTAAAAAGTAAATTGACTAAAATACCTTTAAAGAGTAAAAGGACTAGAATAGCCCTAAAAAGTGAAATGACTAAAATATCCCTAAGGAGTAAAATGATTGATGTGTTCATGATTTGTATATGATTGTTACTGAGTATGACATGCTGCATATATGTATGATTTATGACATGACATACTGCATAGGGGTGGGACATTGTTATGGAGGAAGTATACTGTACTGGTGGCTCTGCCATGTTTACTATTACTGGCAGCCTTACTATGTTGCTGCTATTGGTGGCTTTGTCGCATATATTGTTATTACTGGCTGCTATGCTGCAATATTGGTGTGTTGGTTAGGTGGGTCGATTTTATCCTTACGTGGTGTGCTGGTTGGATTCGGGTGGGTTACATATGTGCACTATATTGATTCTGTATTGGGCTTAGGCCCATATGGATTACTATAATAGGCTAAGGCCCACACTGTACTGTTCTGAATGAGGCTCAAGCCCAGACTGTTACTGCATGATAGGGGATTACACATTGAGTTCTCGTAACTCACCATTTTCTTTTAACTGTGCAAGTAATCCCCAGCCTTAGATGATTTGGAGCTGCGAGGGACTTGGAGGTGGCCACACGTTCGCTAATATTTTATTTTAGACTTAGTTATTTAAATTTTTATATTGGGTTTATATTCATGTAATAAGGCCTGTGGTGATTTTAATTTCTTTTAATTGGGTTTAATTCCTTATTTTGAATCTACCAAACTGATACAAACAAGTTTTCAAAAATAATAACTGTTTTAAAAGACAAACACACAGTTTCAAACTTTAAAATGACATTCATTAGAGTAGCTTCTGCGGGTTTTTAACCAACTAAAAAACCAACAGTACCAAACATGGAAATCATTTAAAAATAGTTTGCTCTCAACAAGCTTGATTTAGAAAAACACTTCGATGTGACACATTAGATTCGGCCATAACATCTAGGCCGAGTTTGGGTGTTACATTTGCGGTATCAGAACCCGTTTGCTGAACTCAGTAGTAGAATGGGTTTTGAAACATCTTTCTAACAGTGGATTATAAAGACTTAAAATGGTTTTGAAGGATGTATAAGTGTGGCAGACCTAGTCTCCAGCGCCAAATCTGTAAGTTCTCTAATTCTGATTATTGTTATACTATGAAACTCTAGATAGAGGAAATTGAGACCGTAGGAGACTGTAAACTGTAGTGAGACTTCGATCTGTGAAAATAAACCATTAATGACTATTTTTCATAATACATTTGTTAATAATTATTGAAATTATAATATGATGCATAAGACTTTTTAATCAGATAAAGAGCATATCAAAATGAGCACAAGAGGTACTCGCGAAAGGGGTACATAGGGCCATGGTAGAGGCTGAGGAAGTGCTCGGGCCAGATCGTCGGCATCGGGCCATATGCCTGTTGAGAAAGCACCAACCACACCAGTAATTGAGACGGGGTCTTATGATCGAACATTTGGGGATGATGCTCTATCCCAAGCGTTGCTCTGCGTTTTAGAGAGGGTTGCTAGAGCTAGTATTGGAACAGGGGGCTGAGGGTCAATTTCAGAGTGACTCCAATCTAATGGAGCGGATATTTTCAGGGGTATTTTTGGAGTAGCCCCAAATGTGGCAAAGTACTGGTTAGAGGCTACCAAATGGATAATGGACGACCTTGACTGTACAATGGAGCAAAAATTAAAAGGGGCAGTGTTGATAAACCATAAAAGTAACACATTTTAATTCCATGCTCAGCGTGTTTTTGGATGTTTATTTATACAATTATGTGAATCCGATGCTCTTAATCGTTTAAATTCGTATTTCTGTACTTAAATGAGCACAGGGAAGCAAAAGGAGTGGAAAATGGGCCAAAACTGGACAAAATGGGCCATTTTAAGGATCCACACGGCAGGGCACATGCCTATGTGAACCACACGACCTAGACACCCTTACATGGGCTGAGTACATGCCCGTGTCCCTATCGCACCCTGCTTTGTTTTCACGCAGAAAAAGCCAATTTTTAGGGTTTTTGAACCTTCTAAAGTCTATAAATACACACTAGAAGAGGAAAAAAGGGAGCACACAGAGTAGATCAAAGAAATTACTCGAAGGAAGTCGTCAGAATCATCTCGGATGCGGATTCACTCTAAGATTGAAGATCTCCATCAAGTTCTTTAGAAGTTTTTAGGTTCTTTATGCCTTGCTTTTTTTTTTATTCTGAGATGTTTTCCTCTTACATTATGTGTAACACCCCTTACCCGAAACCTTTGCCGGAGTCGAGTATGTGGCATTACTAGACTTGACTACTAATTTGGGGCATAAAAATTTAAAGCTGTCCAACTGCATCATGCTGACTAAATTGACCATAACTCGAGTTACAAAACTCGAAATTTAGATCCGTAAATTTTTCTTGAAACTAGACTCATATAAATTTTTACCATAATTTTTCCGGAATTTTTCATGTGGCCAATTAGTACAGTTTATTCATCAAAGTTACCCCTATTTCACTGTTTAATAATTCTGACCTATCTATACAAAAATTCAGTTATCTCATTGTACAAAATTTTAATAATATTTTTGTTTATTCCAATAAAAATAGACTCATTAAGTATTCTAAACATATAAACTATGATCCATAATTATTTTTGTACAATTTTAACAATTTTTCCAAGACAGAACAGGGACTCACGAATTCATTCAGGACAAGTCTCACTAAAACTTAAATATCTTATAATATATAATTTCTTTGCCTAACTTGTTTCTTTCATATCAAAATAGACACAATAAAATTTAATTCTATGTCTTATTCACTTTCTAAATCAATTTCTCCTATTTTTGGTGATTTTTCAAAATCACATCACTGCTGCAACTAAAAACTGTTTCATAACAAAAATATGATTAACTAGTTTATAACTTCCTTACTCAATTTATTTAAACTCTATGCCTTAACCATACATATATATATATATATATATATACCGAAACAAATCCCATATGTAATTTAGGCCATGATCAAATTTAAAACATCCATTTACATACAAGCAAGTTATAAAATTCAAACATAGAAACGATACCTAACCAAAGGAAATAGCCATTTTCGAATGGCTTATTTATACAATTCAAATTATCATTCAAGCATTAAACTAGCCTATACATGCCTTAAGTTTTTACGTCCAAACTTTAAAAGTACCAATATGAGTTGATAGTGTGGTTGACTTTGCTGACGATTTCCCGAGCCCGTAGCGAGACCAAAATCTATAAAACAGAACATTGAACCACACAGAATAAGCTTACTAGCTTAGTAAGTCTCAAGCAAATAATAATGTAACACTCAAACCCTTAAACATTTTATTCTTTAAACTTATGACATTGAATATAAATATTTCCATAAATGAATTTATGCAGGGCCGAATACTAACAGTTCATTAACCCAAGCATTTACACTTCATTACCATAATTACAGAACTCATCGAACCACAAGATAAACATATATTACATGAATCACATGCTCCAAGTCACATAGGTACAACATTCATATCAACTATATTATCACATTCACAGTCTTTTCACTCTTAGCATTTCTACTTGTAACCAAACCTCCCAAAATAGTACATTTAAGCTCAAATTCTATCTTATACCATTCATACACATCGATCAATAAGCTCAACCACACATAACACCGTTCTTAACATAATATTTCAACCCAAGTAACATTAATCACAACTTACCTTATTTCTGATTAATTCAATGAGACTTAAGCTTACCGAGTTAAACATATAGTCTATCATTGCGAACTCCAATACCTCATTTAACTTAACATTTATCACTATTTTGCCTTTAACAAATAAATTACCATTTCGCATAAGGTTCAAATGGAAAATATCAACTTTCAACCACCTACTCATTACATATGCATATCATTCAATAAGGCCACATAAATGAATATATATACACTTGTCCATTCAACATTTCATATATCCAAGTATTCAATATCAATGTAATAACAATATGACCACATAACCAAAAGTCCGAATATATATATATGGTCTTTAGTCACATTCTTGCCCAATGAAATTCACATATATGCTTATCTATTTGATCGAACATGGGAACTCAATTAATTAACTCATAGGCACCGACTTGTATGGTTGAATATAAATAACTTGTATCATCAACTTACTTACTCAATAAACACCTCATGATGTAGTCTCATAAACCACAAGTTGATATTTCATCACCGGTATAAAACACCGCTAGACCAAAGGTCCGAAATTTAAACACAAGCACGAAGTCGCTAGGCATTAAAGCCCGAAATAAATCACAAAGACGAAGCTCGCTAGGCATTAAAGCCGAAATAAATCAAAACACGAAGCACGCTAGGCATTAAAGCCGATATGTAACAAGCACAAGGCTTGCTAGGCATCAAAGCCCGATAATAACACCGCACGACGAGGCACGCTAGGCTCAAAGCCCGAGTAATAACACCGCACGAGGCACCGCTAGGCTCAAAGCCCGATTATCAACCCAATCAACATACTCATACACATTACTTAATGCTAAAATCACATCCATCTCAGTATACTTTATTTTACAATTTCATGTTAAACCGAGCATAATTATTCACATCACATTCAACAAACAAATTCACTACAATTTCATACCCCACATTCGGCCTACCTCTATTTTCTTGCCTTCAATACCAATTTTTATCATATACTACTTTCGTAAATAATTTCTCGACATAAATTTGCTTAAGGACTTACCTCGGTTGTCGTTAGACCGTGTAAATTGACTATTCGAGAACCTTTGTCTTTCCCCGATCCAATTTCGTTTTTCTTTGTTCTTGATCTTAATCAAGCTCTCTAAGTTGCCGAAACTCAAAGCTCTACAATTGTGTTTTATTTTCTTACATTCGGCTATGAGAGGAGGAAGGTGATGATGGCTTTATTTTATGTTTTGTTTAATATATACACTAACTTTATTTCTTTATAAAATAATAACATAACCTTATATATGTATAAAAAAAAATAATAATTAAACTAACATATATATAAGGCTAACTTGGCCCATTGCCGTCCATCACTATGGTCAATGGGCTAATTGCCCTTTTAGGACACCCACTTAAAAAGCCACAAGCAAATTAGTACATTACACCTTAGCATGCAACTTTTACGCTTTTCGCGATTAAATCCTTTTTATCAAATTAAGCACTTAAAAGGTAAAATTTTTCTACGAAACTTTCACACATTTTAATTCACACATAATAAGCACAAAATAAAATATTAAAATATTTCTCAGACTCGAATTTGTGGTCCCGAAACTACCGTTCCGATTAGGGTCAAATTTGGTCTGTTACAACTCTCCTCCCTTAAGGATTTTCGTCCCCGAAAATCTTACCGTTAAACAACGTCAGATATTGTTGCCTTATTAAATCTTCAGGTTCCCACATAGCCTCTTCAGCTCCGTGCCTTTTTCACAGTATTTTCACTAATGGAATTTTCTTGTTTCTTAACTCTTTCTTTTCTCGAGCTAGAATACGAGTTGGTTCTTCCTCGTACGTCATATCAGATCAAATTTCAACCTCGACGGAGTGATCACATGTGACGGACTGATCTATACTTACTGAAGCATCAAAGCGTGAAATACGTCATGTATCTTTTCTAATTCAATTGGCAACTTCAATCTATAAGCAATAGGCCCTATAATAGGCCCTATCGTTCGATGATTTAAATGCGGTCCGATGAATCTCGGACTTAGTTTGCCTTTTCGACCAAACTGAAGTACTTTCTTCCACGGGGAAACCTTCAAAAACACTTGGTCTCCAACTTGAAACTCAATATCTTTACGTTTCAAATCAGCATAAGACTTTTGCCGATCCGAGGCAGCTTTTAAAGTATCTCTGATCACAACCACTTTCTGTTCAGTCTCTTTAATCAAATCAACCCCGTGTATTTTGCTTTCACTAAGCTCATTCCAATACAACGGTGTACGACACTTGCGGCCATAAAGAGCTTTAAACTCAAGGACGCAACATCTCAACATGTCCTCAAGTATCTGAATAGTTCGCTCAGACTGACTGTCTGTCTGCAGATGAAAGGCTGTGCTAAAGTGAAGTTTAGTACCTAAAGCATCTTGCAGCTTCTTCCAAAATCGCAGTATGAACCTCGGATCTCTATCTAAAATAATGGAACTCGACACACCATGCAATCTCACAATCTATGATACATACAACTCAGCAAGTTTATCAAGTGAATAGTCTGTACGAACTGGCACAAAATGAGTGGATTTGGTCAGTCTATCCACTATAACCCAGACTGCATCTTTCTTGCTCGATGTCATAGGCAACCCATATACAAAATCCATAGTGATTCTATCCCATTTCGTGCCAGGCCACCAATAAGACTATTTCAAATCATTATAGATTTTTGTGCTACCCGGATGTATCGATAATCAAACACTATGAACCTCACTCAGAATCATCTGAATCAAATTCAAGTTCTTCAGAACACACATTTGGATTTTCCCAGATGGTAGTCAATCACCGACTCATAGTCTTTCAATTCTAACCATCTGCGTTGTCTCAAGTTCAGATCTTTCTGAGTCATCAAATACTTTAGACTTTTATGATCCGAATAAACGTGACATTTTTTTTTTGCCGAATAAGTAATAACGCCAAATTTTTAATGCGAAAACAATGGCTGCTAATTCCAGATTATGAGTCGGATAATTTCTTTCAGGATGCTTTAACTGTCTCGAAGCATAAGCTACTACCTTACCTTCTTGCATTAAAATACAACCCAAACCATTCAAAGAAGCATCACTATACACAACGAATTATTTACCCGATTCATTTGAATTAACACTAGAGCTTCATCAAAAGAGCTTTCAACTCTTTCAACTCAAGAGGTGCCATTCGACACGGAGCTATCGAGATCGAGTCGTCCCGATATTAATTCAATGCCAAACTCAATCTCTCATCTTGGTGGTAAACCGGTAATTCTTCAGAAACACATTTAGGTATTCACCCATAACCAGATGCGGATTCAATCTATTTTCGAGACACCTTATTATCCAATTACATAGGCCAAATAAGCTTTGCATCCTTTTCTCACATACTTTGGGCTAGCATCGATGATATTCTTGTAGATAACCCATTTAGATCATTAGATTCAACTCGATTGCTCTCACCATTCGACATCTCAAATCAATAATCTTTCTTTTGCAATTCACCACCGCATCATGCAAAGTTAACTATCCATTTCAAAAATTATATCAAACTCATCGAAGGGCAATGACATTATATCGATTGGGAAGAAAAATCACGAATCATCAATGGGCAACCTTTACACACTTTACTAACAAACACACATCTACCCAAAAGGTTAGACACACGAATCACAAACTCAGTAGACTCAACTGGCAGAGTCTTACCGAATACTAGAGTTTCACACACATACGAATGGGTCAAACCAAGATCAATCAATGCAATCACAGTAGTATCATAAAGGGTAAAAGTACCAGTAATGACATCTTGAGAAGAAGCATCCTCCCTGGTCCTTATAGCACAAGCTCTAGCTGGTGCTCAAGCCTCTGATCGAACTGCAGTATCTTTCATTCCTCCCTGACTGCCACCTACATTCCCAGAATGCCTGGGTGGTCTACCCCGTGCTAACGCGTTGTTCGGTTAGTGTTCTGAGCCGTATTTTGCTCGGCTAACATTGGGCACTCTCGAATGAAATGATCTGACGATCCACATTTAAAACAAGACCGATCACGTAATCTACAACTCCCATAATGCCATTTTCCACAATGTTTGCACTCAATCCGATCTGTTGAACATTGACAACACTAGCCATCAAGTGGCTCGAGAACTCACTGGAGGTCGATCTCATCTAGACAGGTCAGGAGTAGTCTTATGTCGATTAAAGTCATCTCAGAGCTTCTATCTCACCTTTCTTTTCTCTTTTTCGAGCTCTTCAGCTTTGCAAGCTCGCTCGACCAGTACCACAAACTCTTTAATCTCAAGAATACCCACAAATAACTTTATGTCTTCATTCAGACCGTCTTCAAATCTTCTGCACATAATAGCTTCAGAAGAAACACACTCTCTAGCATATCATTAAGTCGACAAATTCCGCTCATATTACATCACGGTCATTCACCCCTGTTTCAATTCAAGAGATTCTTTCTTTCTTTTTTTTTTGAACTACTGATACTAATGCTTTCCACCAATGGTAGGCAGAGTCCCGAAGTAGAGATATAGCACACTTTAGGCATTCCTCTGAAGTACAGGATAACTCATCAAGTACCTGAATGGTATTATCAAATCACATTTCGGCTCGCTCAGCGTCATCATCATCATTAGCTTTAAATTCTTCGGCCCTATATTTTCTGACTTTATCAACATGAGGCCTACTAGATCTCATCGGATCTATCATCGGGATGCTGAAGGTATCAGAGTTGGATTATTCGGGGGTGGAGGTTGTTGTACAGCTGGATTATACTGAACAATCTGGGTAGACCATTCATTTATCATTTGGTAGAAGGCTTGTTTAGCCTCCACCTCGTGGCTACCCGAACTGGTCGAGAGTCTACTGGCACTAACCCGCGTGCACGGTCAGGCGCTACACTCTCTACATCATCCACTACGGCTCTATCAGGATCAAGATCCATTTATAATATATAAAACACAGTTCAAAATGTCAGAAGTCACCACACTATCAAATATATAATTAAGGCATGTATAGCTAGACTCACACGCGCCACGGTAGTCCCGAATCGACTAAACCGTAAGCTCTGATACTAATCAAATGTAACACCCTTACCCGAAACCTTTGAGAGTCAGTATGTGGCATTACTAGACTTGACTACTAATTTGGGGCATAAAAATTTAAAGCTGTCCAACTGCGTCATGCTGACTAAATTGACCATAACTCGAGTTACAAAACTCAAAATTTAGATCCATAAATTTTTCATGAAACTAAACTCATATAAATTTTTACCATAATTTTTCCAGAATTTTTCATGTGGCCAATTAGTACAGTTTATTCATCAAAGTTACCCCTATTTCACTGTTTAATAATTCTGACCTATCTATACAAAAATTCAGTTATCTCATTGTACAAAATTTCAATAATATTATTTTTATTCCAATCAAAAATAGACTCATTAAGGATTCTAAACATCTAAACTATGATCCATAATTATTTTTTACAATTTTAACAATTTTTCCAAGACAGAACAGGGACTCACGAATTCATTCAGGACAAGTCTCACTAAAACTTAAATATCTTATAATATATAATTCCTTTACCTAACTTGTTTCTTTCATATCAAAATAGACACAATAAACTTTAATTCTATGTCTTATTCACTTTCTAAATCAATTTCTCCTATTTTTGGTGATTTTCAAAATCACATCACTGCTACAACTAAAAACTGTTTCATAACAAAATATGATTAACTAGTTTATAACTTCCTTACTCAATTTATTTAAACTCTATGCCTTAACATACATACATATATATATATATATATATATATACCAGAAACAAATCCCATATATAATTTAGGCCATGATCAAATTTAAAACATCCATGTACATACAAGCAAGTTATAAAATTCAAACATAGAAACGATACCTAACAAAGGAAATAGCCATTTTGAATGGCTTATTTATACAATTCAAATTATCATTCAAGCATTAAACTAGCCTATACATGCCTTAAGTTTTTACGTCCAAACTTTAAAAGTACCAATATGAGTCGATAGTGTGGTAGACTTTGCTGACGATTTCCCGAGCCCGTAGCGAGACCAAAATCTATAAAACAGAACATTGAACCATACAGAATAAGCTTACTAGCTTAGTAAGTCTCAAGCAAATAATAATGTAACACTCAAACCCTTAAACATTTTATTCTTTAAACTTATGACATTGAATATAAATATTTCCATAAATGAATTTATGCAGGGCCGAATACTAACAGTTCATTAACCCAAGCATTTACACTTCATTACCATAATTCTGTAACTCATCGAACCATAGTATAAACATATATTACATGAATCACATGCTCCAAGTCACATAGGTACAACATTCATATCAACTATATTATCACATTCACAGTCTTTTCACTCTTAGCATTTCTACTTGTAACCGAACCTCCCAAAATAGTACATTTAAGCTCAAATTCTATCTTATACCATTCATACACATCGATCAATAAGCTCAATCACACATAAAACCGTTCTTAACATAATATTTCAACCCAAGTAACATTAATCACAACTTACCTTATTTCTGATTAATTCAATGAGACTTAAGCTTACATGAGTTAAACATATAGTCTATCATTGCCGAACTCCAATACCTCATTTAACTTAACATTTATCACTATTTTGCCTTTAACAAATAAATTACCATTTCGCATAAGGTTCAAATGGAAAATATCAACTTTCAACCATCTACTCATTACATATGCATATCATTCAATAAGGCCACATAAATGAATATATATACACTTGTCCATTCAACATTTCATATATCCAAGTATTCAATATCAATGTAATAACAATATGACCACATAACCAAAAGTCCGAATATATATATATGGTCTTTAGTCACATTCTTGCCCAACGAAATTCACATATATGCTTATCTATTTGATCGAACATGGGAACTCAATTAATTAACTCATAGGCACTTACCTGTATGGTTGAATATAAATAACTTGTATCATCAACTTACTTACTCAATAAACACCTCATGATGTAGTCTCATAAACCACAAGTTGATATTTCATCACTGGTATAAAACCTGCTAGACCAAAGGTCCGAAATTTAAACACCAACACGAAGCACGCTAGGCATTAAAGCGAAATAAATCACCAAGACGAAGCACGCTAGGCATTAAAGCCCGAAATAAACCACCGGCACGAAGCCTGCTAGGCATTAAAGCCTGATATGTAACACCGGCACAAGGCCTACTAGGCATCAAAGCCCGATAATAACACCAACACGAGGCCTGCTAGGCTCAAAGCCCGAGTAATAACAAGCACGACGAGGCTGCTAGGCTCAAAGCCCGATTATCAACCCAATCAACATACTCATACACATTACTTAATGCTAAAATCACATCCATCTCGTATACTTTATTTTACAATTTCATGTTAAACCGAACATAATTATTCACATCACATTCAACAAACAAATT
Organism: Gossypium rotundifolium; assembly: GCA_025506655.1. Lineage (NCBI taxonomy): Eukaryota > Viridiplantae > Streptophyta > Magnoliopsida > Malvales > Malvaceae > Gossypium > Gossypium rotundifolium. The sequence continues at coordinate 133,049,047 of CP106734.1, forward strand.
CACTACAATTTCATATCCCACATTCGGCCTACCTCTATTTTCTTGCCTTCAATACCAATTTTTATCATATACTACTTTCGTAAATAATTTCTCGACATAAATTTGCTTAAGGACTTACCTCGGTTGTCGTTAGACCGTGTAAATCGACTATTCGAGAACCTTTGTCTTTCCCCGATCCAATTTCGTTTTTCTTTGTTCTTGATCTTAATCAAGCTCTCTAAGTTGCCGAAACTCAAAGCTCTACAATGGTGTTTTATTTTCTTGCATTCGGCTATGAGAGGAGGAAGGTGATGATGGCTTTATTTTATGTTTTGTTTAATATATACACTAACTTTATTTCTTTATAAAATAATAACATAACCTTATATATATATATATAAAAATAATAATTAAACTAACATATATATAAGGCTAACTTGGCCCATTGCCGTCCATCACTATGGTCAATGGGCTAATTGCCCTTTTAGGACACCCACTTAAAAAGCCACAAGCAAATTAGTACATTACACCTTAGCATGCAACTTTTACGCTTTTCGCGATTAAATCCTTTTTATCAAATTAAGCACTTAAAAGGTAAAATTTTTCTACGAAACTTTCACACATTTTAATTTACACATAATAAGCACAAAATAAAATATTAAAATATTTCTCGGACTCGAATTCGTGGTCCCGAAACCACCGTTCCGATTAGGGTCAAATTCGGTCTGTTACATTATGAACTAAAATCGCTAGATACCTAGGGAGGATGAAACCTATGATGAATCTTTTTATTTAATTATCTGAGTTACACGATAAATACTTGTTCTTGTTCTTAATTATGTGTTTTTAACCCCTTTTTTAATATTTTTAGGATATTAAGTCAAGATTGATATGCTTATTCATTGGAGCAAAAGTCCCTGTTTAAGAGTAGATCTAACGTAATTAAACAGATTTGATTACAACTATAGAAATAGGATGACATAAATCTGCTGGATTAGAGTCAAATCTAATGAAGGAATCCATAGATCGAGTTAATGTGACAATAGGGGTTTTAATTAGAAAGAGATTTTAATTAATCAACCTAGTGTCAGTTGTTCTTAGTCTCGAAAGAGATATTAACATAATTTAGGGATTTCTACGGATCAAGACAAGTGAATAAATCGGTTAATTCAGAGTCAGAATAATAAGTGAAGTTTATGTGGATTCTTCCTTGGGTATTGTCTTTATTCATTGGTTTATTTGATTACTTTATTCACTCTCTCTGTCGCGTTCATAGTATATTAGTTAGTTAAATTTTAGATTAAAATAAATCCCCTTAATTATTAGGCTAAATAATAAAAAGATAGTTATTACTAGTAATTTTAATCCTTGAGGATATGGTATTCTGGACTCATCAAAGCTATACTATTGTTCGATAGGTGCACTTGCCTTTGTCAAAATATTAGTTAGTTCCAAGACCATCAAGTTTTTGGCGTCATTGCCAGAGAATAAGATATTAGGAACGCTTAATTTTTATTACTTTAGCCATTTTTTTTATTGCAATTTATTTTTGTTTTTATTTTAATTTACTACCTTTTCTTTTATTTGCTTCTAGCAGGTATTTTTAGTTTATAACTAGAAGGAACCTGTCAGGGCCATTACTCTGTGATGGTGAAATAGAAAGTACTACTATTAGAAATCGTAGGAAAATAATGTGAAGTCTACAGTATATAGAGGAAGAGTAAGAGGAAGATACCAACATTACCGAGGAGATGGCTGATAATAATCCACTACCCCCGGTAGTTGCTGCAAATCCTGCTCCTCGTATTATGTACGACTATGATAAGCCTATTTTAACTGGGGCTGAATCGAGTATTGTGAGGCCTACTGTTGCTGCAAATAACTTCGAGCTGAAACCAAACACTATACAAATAATCCAACAATGTGTTCAGTTCGATGGTTTACAGGATGAGGATCCGAATACTCATTTAGCCAACTTTCTAGAATTTTGTGATACTTTTAAAATTAATGGCATTTCTGATGATACCATTCGCTTACGATTATTTCCCTTTTCATTGAGGAATAAAGCTAAACAATGGTTGAACTCATTACCACGAGGTTCCATTACTACTTGGGAACAAATGACTGAAAATTTTTATTAAAATATTTTTCGCCGGCTAAAACGGTAAAGTTGAGGAATGATATCTCTTCTTTTGTGTAGATGGATTTAGAAACTCTTTACGATGCATGGGAGAGGTATAAGGACTTGTTAAGAAAGTGCCCACACCATGGGTTACCTCTATGGTTACAGGTTTAAACCTTTTACAACGGTTTGAACCCCTCAACTAGACAGCTTATTGACGCAGTCGCCAGTGGTACCCTAAATAATAAAACACCTGAGGAGGCTTATGAATTCATAGAGGAGATTTCGCTAAATAATTATCAGTGGCAAGTCATGAGAACAAAACCGACAAAAGCCGCCAGTGTTTCCAACCATGATGTAGTCACCATGTTATCAAACCAGTTCTTAAACAAAAAGATTGATGGTTTATGTGTTTCTACGCAGGTACATCTGGTAATGCAATGCTACACAAATGGAGGAGGGATGCACACCATAGACTATCCGTCCTGTAACATCCTAGATTAGGGGTTATGTGTTTGTGCAAAATTCATGAGTAGTAGGTTTTAGCAGTGTTTGGAAGTGAATTAAGGGTTTTTAAAATCCTAGGGTGGAAGAGAAAGCTTTGGACAATTATTGGTTTTTAAGTTAAAAACAAGAAGTGATGTGGAAAAGTGGCAAGGGATGCCACCTAAGGTGCAAGGGTTATGGCATCAAGTGAAGTACTTTGAGGAAGAGGTTGAATCCCATTATGTGCATTTTGCTTAATTTTATGAAATAGCATGTTTACTATGATATGGATGTGTGGTGTGCATTTTTAGAACCTTGGAAATGTATGGAAATGTATGGAAATGTAAGGAAATGCATGAAAATGTAAGGAAATGTATGGAAATGTATGGAAATGTAAGGAAATTTTGGAAATGTATGGAAATGTATGGAAATGTAAGGAAATGTATGGAAATGTAAGGAAATGCAGGGAAATGTAAGGAAATGTAGGGAAATGTCTTGGAAATGTAAGAAATGATTTAGAAATGTTAAGTTTCAAAAAGAGGAAAGTATATATTTTGGAAACTTTGAAATGATTAGCTAAAAGAGGAAAGTAAACATTTTGGAAACTTAAGTTAAAAGAGGAAAGTGAACATTTTGAAAACTTAAGTTAAAAGAGGAAAGTGAACATTTTGGAAACCTAGGAAATGTCAAGTTTAAAGAGCCAAACGAAAATTTTTAGAAACTTAGAAATGACTTAGAAATGTCGAGTTTTAAAGTTTAAAAGAGGAGATTAAGGCAAGGTGGCCTTAAGAGAAAAATTATGTGAAATTTGACACACAACAGGCTTGGAAAAGTGGCTCAAGATACCACTTAAAGCCCAAGTGGTGGCGCCACTTAGGTGGATGATTTGGGCCTCGATGGCCACAAGGAGTCCAATAAGAACAAGTTTAAAATTTGGCTCATCAAAGGAAGGGGTGGACGGAATCTAGCTAAGACTTTAAGTAATTTTTATTTAATTACTTAAAGATGAAGCAATGGACGGCAATAGGGACTCTTAAAGGAAGAGTTTAATTTTCATTAAAACTCAGCTAAATAGGTGGATAAATGATGACTTATTTTAGATTATTTTCAAAGAGATAATTGAAGGATTATTCTTTAATTTTTAATTAAAGAGATAAAGTTATCACGTAAGGAAGAGTGGTGGCCAAGCAAAGGATTCTTGGCCTAGTAATCTCGGCTATAAAAGGAAGAGGATAGGGCTATTCTTCATTCATTCTCCCTCTCTTTTCTTCTGCTAAATTTCTTTCTCCTCTCCTCTCCAAGATTTTCTTCTTCTCAAGCCAAATTCTTCATAGCCTCAAAAGCCGAAAATAAGCAAAGCCCTAGCCGATTTCTTCATAGTTAAAAAGCGAAACTTTGTGTTACACATCAAAGCCATAGCCGAATATCTCAAGTGGCTTCAAGCTTAGGTGCTATCAAATTCTTCAGTAAGGGTAAGATTAGGTTTGATTCTCATTCTATTTCTTTTAATTCTGTCGAAATTAAGATTCTAATACCCTCAATATATTGTTGCCGAAACCTTGAAGAGATCTTTCGGGATTTACTAAGTGTCGACTACAAAGAAGGAGAAATTCTTTTCCCGAAGGTACACCATAGGCCATGTGTTCCCTAGTTATTCGGTGAGTTTCGGGATTTAAAAATCCACAAGGTAGGTACCTATAGCATTCGTCCAAGGCTTATTTTAGTGTTTGGATCTATCTTTTATTATCTTAAAAGCCGAAAACTAATATGTTAAAGGGATCTAGAGTTGGCCGAATACAAGGAAGGAGCATAAGCAAAGTTTCGGGATTTGAGAACTCCAAGGTAAGTGTATTCACATATTCGGCCAAGGCTCTATCTTAAGTACTTAGATCTATTTGTTTTAACCGAAAACTAACTGATTCAAGGGATCTAGTGATTAGCCGATTTCAAAGGGGAAGAATTCAAGTTTTCGGGATTTGATTTTTTATTCAATCGACACTAAGGTAAGTGCACAAATCCTACTAGGATTTGGTTTTATGGCCGAATAGGCCTTATATTAACATACTAAGGTTGGCCGAATGTAGGAACTTGAGATCTAAGGTAGTAGATCAGATTTCGGGATTTCAGTGAAGTTGTTAAGCGAATCAGGTGTGTACCCCACACTAAATCTTGATAGATTTACGGCTTTAATGTTATTATATGTACTAATATAAAAGTGTAAGAATATGGCTAAGGTATCGTGTGTACTCCACACTAAATCTTGATAGATTTACGACTTTAATTTTATTATATGTGCTAATATAAAAGTGTAAGAATATGGCTATGGTATCGTGTGTACCCCACACTAATCTTAATAGATTTATGGCTTAAATTTGATATATATGTTAATATGAAAGTGGAAGAATGTGGCTAAAGTACCATGTTATGGTACAACGTACTCAGGTACGTTTTCCTACTCCTACTAAGATTACGAAATATGTTATACTTAACATGTGAAAAGTGACATGAATGTGAAATTAAGTATGACATGCATGATATGAATAATATGGGGCATTCGGGTTATTTGAGAAAGGGGAAGTGAATGTGATGACTTCGGTCTCACTAAGTGGATGTGATGACTTCGATCTCACTAAGTGAATGTGGTGACTTCGGTCACATTATCTGAATGTGATAACTTTGGTTACATTATCTGAATGTGGTGTCTCAATACACAATTATCTGGTGGCTATGCCACGAATTTTATATGGGCGATGAGCACGTCGACTGCAGCGACTGCCTTCGATGGAGTGTAGTGGATGGAGGGTTGACTTAGTAGTCCCCACCGTGTGCAGGATGGTACAGGTGGAGTGTAGCAGATGGCATATAGGTTTGGGTTCGGGATTGCATCATTATCTTGAATTATTATGTGAACATGATATGTATTGTATGCCTAATTCTATTAAATTTTAGTGTCGGTTACACATTGAGTCATTGACTCACCCGTTAATGGGAACATGTTTGGTGATGAGCAATGATGAGGCAGGGACGGCAGAACTTGTGGTGGCCATGCTCGACTTGAAGTTTTATTTAATTTGGACGATTTATTTTATTTAAGTACTCTACCACTTTATTTGGGTTTTGATTTATGTAATAAGGCCATATTGATGATTTTATTATTGTTTTAATTACTATGTTACGTATTTATGTTATTTAAAGATTAAGTCAATTTAATTTAAAATAAACTTTAAATATTTTTTCACCTGAAATAAATGGGTTTTCGATATAAAAATAAACTTGTTTTCAACTCGAGCCCAACCCACAAACAAACTATCTTCAAAACACACAGTTTTCAAAGTATTCAAAAGAATTTTGAACCGGGTTACATCGAGGAACATACCAAACCTAGTCCAGACTCGTGGTAGGGTGTGGGTGTTTCGATTTAGTATCGAGCCGATTTTAAACTCTCGACCTTGGGTTTAAGGCCCAAAATTTTTTCCAAAGTAAGCCCAAAAGGAATTTTCGAAAATTTTGAGTTTTTCGGCATGGCCCATCGAGTCTCGACCCCATGATCCACCAAGTAAGTACTTCTGACTTCTGAAGTGATTTGAATATGTGAAATGTATGGGCTTTTGTGGCAACGTAGATTAGTCTGATAAGTATTTGAACCCTAGGACTAGTGTACCCCAACAAATACATAAGACTTAAATATCTAATTAAACAAACCTGTGGTTGAGTCGTCGATTTAGGGTGTGGCAACCATGGTACGCATGTCTAGGATTGGTTTCGGTGGGAGCTTGGTATTTAAGCAGTCCTAGTGACTCACCTCCTACCCACTCGAATCCTACCTGGTGCGTAGCCTCGGTTCACCCTAACCAAGAGGACTTATACACAGGCTAAACCCATAACTAAAACCCGAAAGGGACTAGCCGTATTTTTATGGAAACCCTAGCTTTAAAATCCCTATATTACCTTTTTAGGAGTAGCAAAAGATTTTTGCGAAAATGAATTCAAAATATTTCCTACTTACAAAATTTCTAAAATGCCCCTAGTGGTAAAATTACAAAAATGCCTTTGGTTTATGAAATTTTCAAAATACCCACAACTCTTATCAAAATTTCAATACTTAATAAAATGTTCAAAACCCTAATTTGTAAAATATCAAAATACCTTAATTTTGGAAAATTATGAAATTACCCTACCACGCAAATTCTTGAAATACCCACGAGTTACAAAATTACGTAAGCGACCCCGATCTTCAAAAAAATTTTGCAACAACACCGATTTGGAAAACAAATTCTCAAAACAAACCTCAAGTTTTGTAAATTTCAAAATATCCGTGATTTATTAAGATTTACAAATTCACGGGTTAATTACCAAAATACCTCGATTTCAAAATTTTCCAAAATACCCCCGAGAATGCAAAATTTCCAAGATACCTTCATTGACAAAAACACCAAGGAACCATGTTTCGATAAATTGCGAAAAATACCCCTGTAGGACAAATTATGAAAATACCCCTAGGTAGTGGAAAAACAACAACAATGAAAACTACAACATTTCTCTGAATGAACGAAAGTTCATAATTGATTGATGGATGTATGAATGTAAAGACTGTGTGCATGTATGAATACGAAAGAACCACTTCTAAAAAAAATTTCTTTCCATAAAACTTCTTCGCGGTTAATCAGTGAAACAAAATTTTTTAATACATAAAACTTCTTAATCAGATTAAATCGCGATGTTAGAAATGAGTTCTAAGGGACGTGAACTTAGAGATTGTGCCTAGAAAGTATGATGGTTCTATTAAGATCGAGTCTTGTGACGTAAGCATCAGTCACGGTGAGAAGGATTGTACGACTATTAGTAAGTAATTTCGAGGACAAAATTATTTTTAAGGAGGGTAGAACTATAACGTCCTAGATTAGGGGTTATGCGTTTGTGCATAATTCATGAGTAGCAGGTTTTGGCAGTGTTTGGAAGTGAATTAAGGGTTTTTAAAATCCTAGGATGGAAGAGAAAGCTTTGGACAATTATTGGTTTTTAAGTTAAAAACAAGAAGTGATGTGGAAAAGTGGCAAGGGACGCCACCTAAGGTGCAAGGGATATGGCATCAAGTGAAGTACTTTGAGGGAAGAGGTTCGAATCCCATTATGTGAATTTTTGCTTAATTTTATGAAATAGCATGTTTACTATGATATGGATGCGTGGTGTGCATTTTTAGAACATTGGAAATGTATGGAAATGTAAGGAAATGTATGAAAATGTAAGGAAATGTATGGAAATGTATGGAAATGTATGGAAATGTAAGGAAATGTATGGAAATGTATGGAAATGTATGGAAATGTAAGGAAATGTATGGAAATGTAAGGAAATGCAGGGAAATGCAAGGAAATGTAGGGAAATGTCTTGGAAATGTAAGAAATGATTTAGAAATGTTAAGTTTCAAAAAGAGGAAAGTAAATATTTTGGAAACTTGGAAATGATTAGCTAAAAGGGGAAAGTAAACATTTTGGAAACTTAAGTTAAAAGAGGAAAGTGAACATTTTGGAAACTTAAGTTAAAAGAGGAAAGTGAACATTTTGGAAACCTAGGAAATGTCAAGTTTAAAGAGCCAAACGAAAATTTTTGGAAACTTAGAAATGACTTAGAAATGTTGAGTTTTAAAGTTTAAAAGAGGAAATTAAGGCAAGGTGGCCTTAAGAGAAAAAGTATGTGAAATTTGACACACAAACAGGCTTGGAAAAGTGGCCTGAAGATACCACTTAAAGCCCAGTGAGTGAAGCCACTTAGGTGGATGATTTGGAACTCGTATGGCCATAAGGAGTCCAATAAGAACAAGTTTAAAATTTGGCTCATCAAGGGAAGGGGGTGGACGGCATCTAGCTAAGACTTTAAGTAATTTTTATTTAATTACTTAAAGATGAAGCAATGGACGGCAATAAGGACTCTTAAAGGAAGAGTTTAATTCTCCTTAAAACTCAACTAAATAGGTGGATAAATGATAACTTATTTTAGATTATTTTCAAAGAGATAATTGAAGGATTATTCTTTAATTTTTAATTAAAGAGATAAAGTTATCTCATAAGGAAGAGTGGTGGCCAAGCAAAGGATTCTTGGCCTATAATTTCGGCTATAAAAGGAAGAGAATAGGGCTATTCTTCATTCATTCTCCCTCTCTTTTCTTCTGCTGAATTTCGTTCTCCTCTCCTCTCCAAGATTTTCTTCTTCTCAAGCCAAATTTGTCATACACTCTAAAGTAGAAAATAAGCAAAGCCCTAGCCGATTTCTTCATAGTTACAAAAGTCGAAACTTTGTGTTACACATCAAATCCATAGCTGAATATCTCAAGTGGCTTCAAGCTTAGGTGCTATCGAATTCTTCAGTAGGGCAAGATTAGGTTTGGTTCTCATTCTATTTCTTTTAAGTCTGTCGAAATTAAGAATCTAATACCCTCAATATATTGTTGCCGAAACCTGGAAGAGATCTTTCGAGATTTACTAAGTGTCGACTACAAAGAAGGAGAAATTCTTTTCCCGAAGGTACACCATAGGCCACGTGTTCCCTAGTTATTCGGTGAGTTTCGGGATTTAAAAATCCACAAGGTAAGTACCTATAGCATTCGGCCAAGGCTTATTTTAGTGTTTGGATTTATCTTTTATTATCTTAAAAGCCAAAAACTAATATGTTAAAGGGATCTAGAGTTGGCCGAATACAAGGAAGGAGCATAAGCAAAGTTTCGGGATTTGAGAACTCCAAGGTAAGTGTATTCACATATTCGGCCAAGGCCCTATCTTAAGTACTTAGATCTATTTGTTTTAACCGAAAACTAACTGATTCAAGGGATCTAGTGATTAGCCGATTTCAAAGGGGAAGAATACAAGTTTTCGGGATTTGATTTTTTATTCAATCGGCATTAAGGTAAGTGCACAAATCCTACTAGGATTTGGTTTTATGGCCAAATAGGCCTTATATTAACATACTAAGGTTGGCCGAATGTAGGAACTTGAGATCTAAGGCAGTAGATCAGATTTCGGGATTTCAGTGAAGTTGTTAAGCGAATCACGTGTGTACCGCACACTAAATCTTGATAGATTTACGGCTTTAATTTTATTATATGTGCTAATATAAAAGTGTAAGAATATGGCTAAGGTATCGTGTGTACCCCACACTAAATCTTGATAGATTTACGGCTTTAATTTTATTATATGTGCTAATATAAAAGTGTAAGAATATGGCTAAGGTATCGTGTGTACCCCACACTAATCTTAATAGATTTATGGCTTAAATTTGATATATATGTTAATATGAAAGTGTAAGAATGTGGCTAAAGTACCATGTTATGGTACAAAGTACTCAGGTACATTTTCCTACTCCTACTAAGATTACAAAATATGTTATACTTAACATGTGAAAAGTGACATGAATGTGAAATTAAGTATGATATGCATGATATTAATAATATGGGGCATTCGGGTTATTTGAGAAAGGGAAGTGAATGTGATGACTTGGTCTCACTAAGTGAATGTGATGACTTGGTCTCACTAAGTGAATGTGGTGACTTGGTCACATTATCGAATGCGTAACTTTGGTTACGTTATTCGAATGTGGTGTCTCATGACACAATTATCTGAGTGGCTATGCCATGAATTTTATATAGGCGATGAGCACGTCATTGCAATGACGCCTTCGATGGAGTGTAGCGGATGGAGGGTTGACTTAGTAGTCCCCACGGTGTGCGAGGATGGAATGCGGTGGAGTGTAGCGGATGGGATATGGGTTTGGGTTGGGATTGCATCATTATCTTGAATTATTATGTGAACATGATATGTATTGTATGCCTAATTCTATTAAATTTTAGTGTCGGTTACACATTGAGTCATTGACTCACCCGTTAATGGGAACATGTTTGGTGATGAGCAAGTGATGACCGGGACGGCGAGAACTTGTGGTGGCCATTCTCAGCTTGAAGTTTTTATTTAATTTGGACAGTTTATTTTATTTAAGTACTCTACCACTTTATTTTTGGTTTTGATTTATGTAATAAGGCCATAGTGATGATTTTATTATTGTTTTAATTACTATGTTACGTATTTATGTTATTTAAAAATTAAGTCAATTTAATTTAAAATAAACTTTAAATATTTTTTCACCTAAAATAAATGGGTTTTCGATATAAAAATAAACTTGTTTTCAACTCGAGCCCAACCCACAAACAAACTATCTTCAAAACACACAGTTTTCAAAGTATTCAAAAGAATTTTGAACCGGGTTACATCGAGGAACATACCAGACCTAGTCCAGGCTCGTGGGCCGGGTGTGGGGTGTTTCGATTTAGTATCGAGCCAGTTTTAAACTCTCGGCCTTGGGTTTAAGGCCCAAAATGTTTTCCAAAGTAAGCCCAAAAGGAATTTTCGAAAAATTTTCGAGTTTTTTCGGCATGGCCCACTAAGTCTTGACCCCATCCACCTGTAAGTACTTGACTTCAAGTGATTTGAATATGTGAAATGTATGGGCTTTTATGGCAATGTGATTAGTCGATAAGTATTTGAACCCTAGGACTAGTGTACCCCAACAAATACATAAGACTTAAATATCTAATTAAACAAACTTGTGGTTGAGTCACCGAGTTAGGGTGTGGCAATCATGGTACGCATGTCTAGGATTGGTTTCGGTGGGAGCTTGGTATTTAAGCAGTCCTAGTGACTCACCTCCTACCCACTCGAATCCTACCTGGTGCGTAGCCTCGGTTCACCCTAACCAAGAGGACTTATACACGGGCTAAACCCATAACTAAAACCCGAAAGGGACTAGCCGTATTTTTATGGAAACCCTAGGTTTAAAATCCCTATATTACCTTTTTAGGAGTAGCAAAAGATTTTTGCGAAAATGCTTTCAAAATATTTCCTACTTGCAAAATTACTAAAATGTCCCAAGTGGTAAAATTACAAAAATGCCCTTGGTTTATGAAATTTTCAAAATACCCACAACTCTTAGCAAAATTTCAATACTTAATAAAATGTTCAAAAACCCTAATTTGTAAAATATCAAAATACCTTGATTTTGGAAAATTACGAAATTACCCCACCCTACAAATTACCGAAATACCCCTGAGTTACAAAATCACCAGAACGACCCCCGATCTTCAAAAAAAATTTTGCAACAACACTGATTTGGAAAACAAATTCTCAAAAACAAACCTCAAGTTTTGTAAATTTCAAAATATCCGTGATTTATTAAGATTTACAAATTCACCCGGGTTAATTACCAAAATACCCTCAGATTTCAAAATTTTCCAAAATACCCCCGAGAATGCAAAATTTCCAAGATACCCTCATTGAAAAAAACACCAAGGAACCTTGTTTTGATAAATTGCAAAAAATACCCCTGTATGACAAATTATGAAAATACCTCTGGGTAGTGGAAAAACAACAACAATGAAAACTACAACATTTCTCTGAATGAACAAAAGTTCATAATTGATTGATGGATGTATGAATGTAAAGACTGTCTGCATGTATGAATACGAAAGGACCACTTCTAAGAAAAAAATTTCTTTCCATAAAACTTCTTCGCGGTTAATTAGTGAAACAAAATTTTTTAATACATAAAACTTCTTAATCAGATTAAATCGCGACGTTAGAAATGAGTTTTAAGGGATGTGAACTTAGAGATTGTGCCTGGAAAGTATGATGGTTCTATTAAGATCAGAGTGCGCAGCGTAAGCATAAGTGCGGTGAGAAGGATTGTACGACTGTTAGTAAGTAATTTCGAGGACAAAATTATTTTTAAGGAGGGTAGAACTATAACGTCCTAGATTAAGGGTTATGCGTTTGTGCATAATTCATGAGTAGTAGGTTTTGGCAGTGTTTGAAAGTGAATTAAGGGTTTTTAAAATCCTAGGATGGAAGAGAAAGCTTTGGACAATTATTGGTTTTTAAGTTAAAAACAAGAAGTGATGTGGAAAAGTGGCAAGGGATGCCACCTAAGGTGCAAGGGTTATGGCATCAAGTGAAGTACTTTGAGGGAAGAGGTTCGAATCCCATTATGTGCATTTTTGTTTAATTTTATGAAATAGCATGTTTACTATGATATGGATGTGTGGTGTGCATTTTAAGAACCTTGGAAATGTATGGAAATGTATGGAAATGTAAGGAAATGTATGAAAATGTATGGAAATGTATGGAAATGTATGGAAATGTATGGAAATGTATGGAAATGTAAGGAAATGTATGGAAATGTATGGAAATGTATGGAAATGTAAGGAAATGTATGGAAATGTAAGGAAATGCAGGGAAATGTAAGGAAATGTAGGGAAATGTCATGGAAATGTAAGAAATGATTGAAATGTTAAATTTCAAAAGAGGAAAGTAAATATTTTGGAAACTTGGAAATGATTAGCTAAAGAGGAAAGTAAACATTTTGGAAACTTAAGTTAAAAGAGGAAAGTGAACATTTTGGAAGCTTAAGTTAAAAGAGGAAAGTGAACATTTTGGAAACCTAGGAAATGTCAAGTTTAAAGAGCCAAACGAAAATTTTTGGAAACTTAGAAATGACTTAGAAATGTTGAGTTTTAAAGTTTAAAAGAGGAAATTAAGGCAAGGTGGCCTTAAGAGAAAAAGTATGTGAAATTTGACACACAAACAGGCTTGGAAAAGTGGCCTGAAGATACAACTTAAAGCCTAGTGAGTGACGCCACTTAGGTGGATGATTTGGGCCTCGTATGGCCACAAGGAGTCCAATAAGAACAAGTTTAAAATTTGGCTCATCAAGGGAAGGGGGTGGACGACATCTAGCTAAGACTTTAAGTAATTTTTATTTAATTACTTAAAGATGAAGCAATGGACGGCAATAGGGACTCTTAAAGGAAGAGTTTAATTCTCATTAAAACTCAGCTAAATAGGTGGATAAATGATGACTTATTTTAGATTATTTTCAAAGAGATAATTGAAGGATTATTCTTTAATTTTTAATTAAAGAGATAAAGTTATCAATTAAGGAAGAGTGGTGGCCAAGCAAAGGATTCTTGGCCTAGTAATTTCGGCTATAAAAGGAAGAGGATAGGGCTATTCTTCATTCATTCTCCCTCTCTTTTCTTCTGCTGAATTTCTTTCTCCTCTCCTCTCCAAGATTTTCTTCTTCTCAAGCCAAATCCGTCATAGCCTCAAAAGCCGAAAATAAGCAAAGCCCTAGTCGATTTCATCATAGTTACAAAAGCTGAAACTTTGTGTTACACATCAAAGCCTTAGCCGAATATCTCAACTGGCTTCAAGCTTAGGTGCTATCGAATTCTTCAGTAAGGGTAAGATTAGGTTTGATTCTCATTCTATTTCTTTTAAGTCTGTCAAAATTAAGATTCTAATACCCTCAATATATTGTTGCCGAAACCTTGAAGAGATCTTTCGGGATTTACTAAGTGTCGACTATAAAGAAGGAGAAATTCTTTTCCCGAAGGTACACCATAGGCCACGTGTTCCCTAGTTATTCGGTGAGTTTTGGGATTTAAAAATCCACAAGGTAAGTACCTATCGCATTCGGTCAAGGCTTATTTTAGTGTTTGGATCTATCTTTTATTATCTTAAAAGCTGAAAACAAATATGTTAAAGGGATCTAGAGTTGGCCAAATACAAGGAAGGAGCATAAGCAAAGTTTTGGGATTTGAGAACTCCAAGGTAAGTGTATCCACATATTCGGCCAAGGCCCTATCTTAAGTACGTAGATCTATCTGTTTTAACAAAACTAACTGATTCAAGGAATCTAGTGATTAGCCGATTTCAAAAGGGAAGAATACAAGTTTCCAGGATTTGATTTTTTATTCAATTGGCATTAAGGTAAGTGCACAAATCCTACTAGGATTTGGTTTTAAGGCCGAATAGACCTTATATTAACATACTAAGGTTGGTAGAATGTAGGAACTTGAGATCTAAGGCGAGATCGATTTGGGATTTCGGTGAAGTTGTTAAGTGAATCGGTGTGTACCTACACTAAATCTTGATAGATTCTGACTTTAATTTTATTATATGTGATAATATAAAAGTGTAAGAATATGGCTAAGGTATCGTGTGTACCCCACACTAAATCTTGATAGATTTACGGCTTTAATTTTATTATATGTGCTAATATAAAAGTGTAAGAATATGGCCTAAGGTATCGTGTGTACCCCACACTAATCTTAATAGATTTATGGCTTAAATTTGATATATATGTTAATATGAAAGTGTAAGAATGTGGCTAAAGTACCATGTTATGGTACAAAGTACTCAGGTACATTTTCCTACTCCTACTAAGATTACGAAATATGTTATACTTAACATGTGAAAAGTGACATGAATGTGAAATTAAGTATGATATGCATGATATGAATAATATGGGGCATTCGGGTTATTTGAGAAAGGTGAAGTGAATGTGATGACTTCGGTCTCACTAAGTGAATGTGATGACTTCGGTCTCACTAAGTGAATGTGGTGACTTTGGTCACATTATCTGAATGTGGTAACTTTGGTTACATTATCTGAATGTGGTGTCTCATGACACAATTATCTGGTGGCTATGCCATGAATTTTATATGGGCGATGAGCACGTCGACTGCAGCGGCTGCCTTCGATGGAGTGTAGCGGATGGAGGGTTGACTTAGTAGTCCCCACGGTGTGCAGGATGGTACGGGTGGATTGTAGCGGATGGCATATAGGTTTGGGTTCGGGATTGCATCATTATCTTGAATTATTATGTGAACATGATATGAATTGTATGCCTAGTTCTATTAAATTTTAGTGTCGGTTACACATTGAGTCATTGACTCACCCGTGCTAGGGAACATGTTTGGTGATGAGCGGTGATGAATGGGACGGCGAGAACTTGTGGTGGCCATGCTCGACTTGAAGTTTTATTTAATTTGGATAGTTTATTTTATTTAAGTACTCTACCACTTTATTTTGGGTTTTGATTTATGTAATAAGGCCATAGTGATGATTTTATTATTGTTTTAATTACTATGTTACGTATTTATGTTATTTAAAGATTAAGTCAATTTAATTTAAAATAAACTTTAAATATTTTGTCACCTGAAATAAATGGGTTTTTGATGTAAAAATAAACTTGTTTTCAACTCGAGCCCAACCCACAAACAAACTATCTTCAAAACACACAGTTTTCAAAGTATTCAAAAGAATTTTGAACCGGGTTAAATCGAGGAACATACCAGACCTAGTCCAAGGTCGTGGGCCAGGTGTGGGGTGTTTCACGTCCTACAACCCGAGCACTGAAAATGAACAAGTTCACTATATGGGCAACAATTCTAGACCTTAGAATAATCCATATAGTAACAATTACAACGCAAGTTGGAGGAGCCATCCCAATTTCTCATGGGGTTGTCAAGGAAATCAGAGACAACAACCCCCTCTAGGCTTTCAACAATAACCCTACCAACAAAAGAAGAAGCCAAACCTTAAGGAGATGCTGAAAAAATTCATCTCGATGTCAGAAACCCATTTTCAAAACACCGAAACAACACTTAAAAATTAGCAGGCATCGATTCAAGGGCTTGGGAACCAAATAGTCAGCTTGCTACGGTAATCTAAGAATGACCACAAGTTAGCTTGTTGAGTAATACTGAACCTAACCCAAGGGATCAACTCAATGCAATCACCGTGCATGACGAAGAAAGGTTAGTGGAATCTGAATCTAAACCTAGGCAAGAACTTGTGGTGAGTAAAGGTAAGGTTGAGGTAAGCCACAGTGCACATAAATTGGTATGCAAAGAACTTATACCTCATGTGCCATACCCTAACGCGACGAAGAAAGCCATACTAATGAGCAATTTAGTAAATTTCTTAAACTCTTAAAGAACTACATATTAACTTACCGTTTATTAAAGCTCTTTTGCAGATGCCCAACTCAATTAAATTTTTAAAGGAGCTTCTAGCAAACAAACGGAAGTTAGGTGATGCGTCACATGTGGAGCTAAACACAGTCTGCTCAACCATTCTGCAGAATAAACTACCCAACAAATTAAAGGATCCAGGGAGTTTTACTATTCCTTATTTAATTGGTAGTTTAGATATTAACAATTCGTTGGCTGATTTAGGGGCGAGTATTAACGTCATGCCCTATAAAATGTTTAAACAACTAGGTCTTGGGAAACCTAAATAAACTAGGATGAGCATTCAACTAGCAGATAAAACTATTAGATTTCCTAGGGGAATTGTTGAGGATGTGCTTGTAAAAATTGATAAATTTATATTCCCTATTGACTTTGTTATTCTAGACATGGATGAGGACAGCGACGTAACTTTAATCTTAGGACATCACTTTTTAGTAACTTCTAGAACTACAATTGATGTTGGCACAGGTGAATTGTGTAGGTGATGACACGGTTAAACTCCAAGCTCGTGATTTTGTACCTAGTGATTGAGATGATTTTACGAGTTATGTTAATAAAAGTAACGTTGTAGCTCAAACTTCTTTGCAAGAAATCCCTAGGAAGAAAGTGATAGAGCCACATTTTATACTATATGAAAAATACAAAACGACCCATATGAAGCGAAAGCTTCATATCGATGAACTAGACGAATGGAAGACACTTAGCAAGGAGAACCTAGAAATACACGAAGCAAAACCAAAAGAAATCCATGAGAAACTTAAAGGTGGGATGAATCACTTCAACGTTGGGGACCAGGTACTGTTAGATGCGACCAACCACCGAAAAACCACTTCAGAGCTAAATACAAACGGAGCGACTCCTTTTATGGTACTCAATATCTTTCCATACGGGACAGTCGACGTAACTCATTCTAATTTCGGCACTTTTAAGGTAAATATTACTCGACTCAAACCATATGTTGATAATAGAATTGATAGTGAAAACGAGGAGTCTCGACTTCGCAAACCACCGTAACAGAGCGAGAACAACGTAAGTCGAGCTTAGACTCTAGATAAGCGCTTCTCGGGAGGCAACCCGAGCATTAACATGCCTAATTTACTAATTATGTTTTATGATATTTTCGACAATAAATAAATAAATGTGTTTTAAAACCCACACGGCCTGGACACATAGGCATGTCCCTGGTTGTGTGGATCCTGGGACTTAGTCTTTAAATTTCAAAGAAATCGACAGAGAGCTACACAGCTTGGTGACGTGGCTGTGTCACACACACGGCCTGGACACACGGGCGTGTCCTTGGCCGTGTGGATCCTGGAGCTTAAAATCCCCAAACATCAACAGAGACACGGCCTCACTATAGCCCACACGGGTGTGCGACACGGCCGTGTGGATCACAAGGCCTGGACACACGGGCGTGTCCTAGGCCGTGTGAAAACTAGAGCTAAATTTTTCAAATTTTAAAATATTAAAACAAGTCAGAGGGCTCCACGGGCCAGAGACACGGCCGTGTGTGCGATCACACGGGCGTGTCAACAGTCTACACGGGCATGTGGACCACATGGCCTGGACACACGGGCGTGTCTAAGGCTATGTGAATACTAAGCTTTTACAAATCGTGATGAACAGTTGTCTAGAATTCGAGCCACACGGGCGTGTGGCCCAACACGGGCCGTTACACAACCATGTCACCTATAAATCCCAAACTTTTTTCTTCTTTTTTCTTCCTTTCTTCTCCAAAACTCCCCCAAACCTTAACGCCACTCCTCACTTCCGGCTGCCATCCTCCTTCCTCCTTTTATCCTTCTCCCCCAACCTGATAAACCTCTCCCTTCCCTTCTCTTTTCGCTCTCGTTTCTCCCTTCTTCATTTCCCCCACTCTTCACTTTTCCTCTACAAGGCCACTGCCCAAACACCACCCAAAAGCCACTCCACGACCACTCTAGCCACAACCTACCGTCGCGCCGCTGACCACAATCCTACCGTCGGTCACCCTTCTTTTTCCCTCCAGTTTCAATTCATTATTATTATTATTATTGCTTATTTTATTTATTTATTATTTTTTATCTTTATTTTTATTTCTATTTAGATTAGACTTATTGTTATTATTTTTATTTAATTATTTTACTTGCTTATTATTCCTTTCATTTCCATTTAGATTAGGCTTATTATTATTATCATTATTTTTATTTTCTTTTTTATTTAGTTTTTCAAATGCTATTATTAATTCCATATATTTTATTTTTACTATTATTCTTTAGTAACTCTTTAGTAATATTGATTCTTTTTAGTCATGATGAATTTTTAGTATATTGTTTCAATTTCTTTGCTTACTAGATTTTAATTTATTAGGTTAATCGATATGTTCTTAGTTCTTGGCATTAGGATTATATATTTATTTTTGGTTCTTATATAATGATTCGTTCTTATTTTAGCAGTACATTACTATTTCGGACTAATGGGATCTTCCATCCTTGACTTTGGTGATTCTTGATTTATTTATTGAAAATCTTTTACATTTTCAGGCACATCATGACAAATACTCGAGGTAAGACTAAGGTAACCGTCCCCGCTTCAAAAAAGCGAAAGGGTCTTGGCGCGACCTCCTCCAGTGCCTCAACTGAAGTCCACCTGTAACACCCCTAACCTAAAGCTGTCACCAAAATAGGGTTAAGAGGCATTACCAAACAATCGAATCATTTCACATCCCATTTACGACACAAAGTCAATCATCATCATAATACATAAAGACAAAATCAAATAGTCCCTTATTGAGGCCTACAAGACCTCTAACACATGCTAGACAGGGGTTGGGACTAAACCAAACACTTACGAAAGTTTTAGAAATTTCAAACATTCAACAAGTATGTTGAGGCCACACACCCGTGGCACCAAGCCGTGTACCTCATATGGTCACCAGACACCCCCATGTGTCCAGGCCGTGCAAAAATAGAGCAAGCATTCTGGCTTCTCCACACGGCCACCAAGCACGCCTGTGTGCCATGGTCGTGTGCTCTTAAGCTAGTTACTGACTGATGCCCACGACTAGTTGACACGCCCGTGTCAAGGCTATTTACTATTAGGGTAGATCCTGTCATTCTCCCACGGCCATTAGGCACGCCCGTGTGCCATAATCGTGTTGGCAAAATAGACCATATACAAGGCCAATTTGCCACCCACACGGGGGTCAAACCTATAAGCACATTTAAGCATAATTCCAGACACAATTTGGCAACCAAATTCATATCAAGTGATCAACATATCATCTCATACTATCTCCTTTCTAATCAAGTCAACTTATAAACTAAAGTTCACCGCTTGAACACATTCAATACAAAACATGATTTCTCCTCAAATTCACTAGATCATACTAGCAACAATCTATCACCAGGATTACCATTTATAAGACATATCCATTTCCATCAACACATACCAAAACTCACTTCACATACCAAATCCACACAAGCATATTTCAAACATTCATCTAGCCACCTCACATGGCTTTTTACACATCTCATACATAATTTACATATCCAGCCTATCATGCCATGTATCAACTATGTACGTCTTTCCAAAAGTTCCAAAATAGATTGCCAATAATGTGATTGAGATGCCGACGATCCCCGGATCCAAGCTAGCTTTACTGACACTGTAAAACAGAGAAACAATCACACAGTAAGCTTTCAAAAGCTTAGTAAGTACGAAATACAATACAATTTTCTCATCAAACCAAACCAATGTATATATTAAACCATCACATAGGTAATTTACATTTGATACACAAACTAAACCATAACAAGTACTCACATAGCATACCATTCATCTACTTTCAATCTCATCAACCACATAGGTATCATACATACCTTTGCCAACACTTAATTACTCACCAACCATGTTATTCAACTACTCGACTTTACATTCCGATCCACCTTTGCTATTCTCTTGCTTTGTTCGTACACATAGTGCCAATTCGTTAATAGAACATTAATTTCATTGCACACTTAGTTCCAAATCATTAAAACCAGCTTATATCGGTATCGCATACACAGTTTCAATTCAATAAACTGAAGCTTTTATCATATCGCACACACAGTGCCAATCATTTCTGTCCCGCTTCTAAATTTCGCACACTTAGTGCCTCTAATTCAATTTCTGCCCATAGCATTTCTAATCTCATAATTAGATAGATATTCATTCAATTCACATCACATAGAATATAAGTTAACAATATGTATTATATCCTAACTTACCTCAGACGTCGAACTATCGAAACGGTTGATTAATCGAGCACTTTATCCTTGCCTCGATCTCAATTCGAACCTCTCCTTTCTTGGTCTATACAAATTAAAATTCAGTCCATTCAATCACAAAGTCATTCATTTTAGTCCAAACACACATATTTAGGGCATTTTATAAAATAACCCTCACATTTTCACATTTCAACACTTTAGTCCTTTACTCATA
This sequence comes from Gossypium rotundifolium, assembly GCA_025506655.1. NCBI lineage: Eukaryota > Viridiplantae > Streptophyta > Magnoliopsida > Malvales > Malvaceae > Gossypium > Gossypium rotundifolium. Next base: position 133,069,950 of record CP106734.1, read on the forward strand.
AAATCATCAAATACACATAATTTGCTTGCACCCATGCCTAACCAAATTCTCACTATACTCGTACAAGTCTAGACATTTTATTTATTTTACAATTTAGTCCTTCAATTACTCATTTTCTCATATAAGCCTAAAATTCTCAATTTCACTAAAAATCCCAATACGAACTATGTTAACCAAACACCAAGTCTTCATATTTCACTGTCAACTAGCACATAGCTCAAGTGTTCATCAATGGCTCATCTCAACAACATCATCAATTCACAAAATTTCCACATGGGTTAGCTAGAGCACGAAGCAACGATTACGAAAACGTAAAAATTAACAAAAAATTGAGCTCCAACATACCTTCAATCAAGCTCAAATGTTGGCCAAATTTACCAAAACTTAAAAACTCAATTCTTTTTTCAATATTTGGTGCAAAGATGGATAGAAAATGGCTTATTTTGATGCTTTGTTTTATTATAAATTAACTTAATAATCAAATGCCAATTTTTCCCTTTTATTAGTCATATAAGACAAATTTACATTATGGTTATCTAGTCATTTAACCATCCACTATCTTAAAATTTGATTAATAACAACATAAGGCCTCCACCTACAACAATTAGGTACTCATAAATCAGCACACAACATTTTACATTAAGTCCTTTCTCTAATTTAGCACACAGTCGATAAAATTATCACATAGAAATTTCACATAGGCTAAATCACATACTATTCACACAGAAAATAATATTAAATTATCATTTTGACCTCAAATTTTTGTCTTAAAACCACTGTTCTGACTAAGTTCTAAATTGGACTGTTATAACTCTTCCCCCTTAGGGATTTTCGTCCTCAAAAATCTTACTAGCGAATAGTTGTGGATATTGCTCTCTCATAATGTTCTCAGGCGCCCACGTAGCCTCTTCAACTCCGTGTTTATGCCACATCACTTTAATTAAGGAAATTTTTTTGTTTCTCAACTCTTTGATCTCTCGTGCCAAAATTTGGATCAGTTATTCACTATACGTCAAGTTTGGCTGAATTTCAACTTCAGTAGGAGCAATTACATGAGACGGGTCTGATTTGTACCATCGAAGCATCGACACATGAAACACGTTATGAATCTTTTCTAACTCAGATGGCAACAACAATCTATACGCAACTTGCCTAACTCATTTAATGATCTCATACGGCTTGATAAACCTCGGACTCAACTTGCCTTTTCTACCAAATCGAAGTATTTTTTCCAAGGAGATACTTTCAAAAATGTAACATCCTTAAATAGGGGCTATTGGGTTTGAACTTCTTTGCATATGTATTGATTAATTGTGTTATTAATTGAGGGGTTGTAGAGTCTAGTTATAAGTCAAGGGTAGGCTCGAGCTACAGGAAAAAAATTTGTTTTAAGCTTTAGTTTAAGGGAGCTGAAGGAGCTAGGGGTTAAGTATATTTCGTGGGGAATTTAAGCACAAGAATTGGCTTGGAAGAGTGGCAATGAGGCGCCACTTAGGGCCTTGAAAGTGACGCCACATGTAGGGAAGGGGGAGCTCAGGTTTGAGAAGCAGAAATCCCATTGCCAGAATCTCCTTTGTTTACTCTCTACCATTGCCAGAATCTTTCAAACTCTCCCCTTCTCATTATTGACCGAATATCAGTCTAGCGTAGATCTTCATTTGTTCTTCTCTAAGTGGATTTGAAGAGGGTAAGTAATCTTGGCCGAAACTTTATTCTCACTTTCTTTTCTCTCTGTCGACATATGTAGACAAAAGTCAAATTTTGGCATTTGTCTTGGCTTTTAATCAACCATGCGATTGGTCTCTATTAGGATCCTCGGGACTTTGAAGCAGTAGATCGGGGTCATCTATTTCCCTGTCAAGCGATTTCGGTAAGTCAATGGTAAGGTTCGCGTCGATTCAATCATTCTGTTAGTTGCTTGAAAAGTCGAAGGCTAATTATTTTTATGTGATAGTGTGTGGCCGATTGCAAGGGGGATCATTACATAGTTTCGAGATTTGGTTGGAAACCAAATCGGCATTAAGGTAAGGATTGTGGCTTCATGCGTTAACTCTTTGGGATTTGTTAGTGTCGTCGAATAGCCTTGTTAATGATATTGGTTTGGTGAATATAGGATAAAGGAGATCTAGTGTGTTAGATCGGGAACTTTGAGATTCAGCAATCGCGTTAGTGATCAGGTGTGTAACTTACACACTTCTTAATCATAGTAGGTATGCTAATAACCTAAACATGTTAAAAACTAAAAGTTGTGCAGATCACGATATGATACCTTAACGGGTATGAGCATGGATTTCGGGTAGGTTCGCTTTGATGAGATTATGCCATATGATATTTGATGCTATGATCTACGATATAATTGATATATGTATAATATTAAAGCATGTTGGCATGATTTATATATATGTTGCATAGTTATGGGTGATATGAGAGGAGGGGGAAGATTTAATATCTGTGTCTTTGGGACACCAGAGGTTTGGCACCTCCAATGGTTTTGTACCGCAGATGATTTCGTGACTTTGGGTCACCAGAGGTTTGGCACCTCATAGCAACTCGTCCCAGTGGCTTCGCACCACAGTGGGTTGGCCCTACATTTGATAAAACAGGATTGTCACCAGTGATTTGGTATCACATCGTGGGTTGGCCCAACATATGGATTATTTGTGACTTTGGGTCACCAGTAGTTTGGCACCACCAGTGGTTTGGTACCACACAGGGTAGAAAAAGGAGTTGTGGATGGCTAGGTTTGGGTGCATGATATGTTTGCTTGATTATGACTTGTGTAAGTATGTTTCTATAATCGGGAGGGCGCTTATGCACTGGGTCTTGGTGACTCACCTTCTCTCTTATCTCTTCAGGTGACTCGTAGATCGTGGATACGGAGCCGGGTGGACTTGAGGTGGCCATGCAACATCTATTCCAGATTTATTTAGACTTTCGATTTGGGGTACTTCCATTTTAAATTGATCTTATTTGGGTTTGTAATAAGGCCATTAGTATTTTTTTTAGGGTTTTATTATATCTGCTTTAATTTCCTGGATGTTGTTAAGTAAACTGATTAGCGTGTTTTAAATAACTTAATAACTAAAGTTTTCAAAAAGTATACAACACAACGGGTTTTTCTCAAATCTTACCATCGGGTAACAATATTTTCAAAAGGATAACAAAGTTGGCTCGAATGGTTTTAAGAAAAATCTAAGTTTTCCTTGCTCAATGACAAATGGTTTTAATTTAACTAAGTAAGAGTTACTCGAGTTCCAACAGGTTTAACGTTTTCTATTGAGCAATGAACGATGGATGAATTTTAAAAAGCCTTTCAGAATTTCAAAGCAAATAAAGAAGATCTTTTCGCCGAAACTAAATCGGCAACTTATTTTCTTCAAAACGTTTTCACTCTGTGACATGCCTGACTCGGTCGTGGTGTGTTGACCGGGTTTGGGGTGTTACATTTTTGGTATCAGAGCTAAGTTCAAAAGCTCGGATGTGGGCCCGAGGCCTAAAATATTTAAAAGGAAGGTTTTGAAAAGTTTTTGGGAGATGTATATGGTTTGAACAGCATGGCACCTAGTCTCCGGCACCAATTCACCCAGGTAAGTATCCCTAACCCTTGTGTGATTTGAATATGGAAGAAATGGGTAATTTGGGATTGTAGATTAGTAGGTTAAGAGTTATTGAACCTTAGGAATAGCCTACTCCAACGCAAATTTACATAAGACTTAAAGATCAACTAAATAAACCTGTGAGTACGTCGCTGAGTTAAGGGTGTGGCAACCGTTGGGCGCATGTCTAGGAATGGATTCAGGGGGAGCTTAGTATTTAAGCAGTCCTAGTGACTCACCTCCTCTTCACTCGAATCCTACCTTGTGCGTAGTGACGGTTCACCCTAACTGAGACGACTTATTCACAGGCTAAAGTCAATAACTAAAACCCGTAAGGGACCAGCCACCTTGTTTTGTACAACCCTAAAATTAAACCATGGTTTCAAGATGACCAAAATACCCTTGATTTGAAAAATGACCAAAATACCCCTAATTTGTAAATTGACCAAATTACCCCTGACTTGTAAAATTATCGAAATACCCTCGGTATGAAAATTTGCCTAAGTACCCCCGAATTGAAAATTCTCGAAACACCCTTACTTCATAAAATCACCTGGAACCATATTTTATAAAATTACAAAAATACCCCTGGCTTATGAAATTATCGAAATACCCCCAATTTTTAGAATTTCTAAAATACCTATGATTTATAAAAGATTTCCAAATTAACCCTGATTTACTACTGAAATACCCCGATAGGTTAAACTACGGAAATACCCCCAGGTAGTGAGATGACGAGAATACCCCTACAGGTGGAGTGTGGGTGGAGGATGTTATTGATGAATGAATGTAATTCACTGAATTAGGGTAGAAGACTTGAAACGAAAACTTTGTGATGATCGAAAGAACTACTACTAAACTTTCTTACATAAAACTTGCTCATGGGTAATCAGTGAAACAGAAACTAATGCATCAAATTTTTAAAGCAGATTAAGGCGCGAGCATAGTGATGAGTTCTAGGGGACGTGGTCGTAATGTGCGTGGTCGTGGTAGAGGCAGAATGACCGTATCGAAACCAATTATGTCTAGTTAAGGGTCAGAGAATGAGATACCACCACCACCAGCTGCTGGTGTTGAGTATTAGGATCAAACGGGGGATGATGTAGTGTCTCAGGCGATGCTGCGGGTGCTTGAAAGAGTGGCTGGAGCAGGTGGAGGTACGGGAGCTCAGAAATCCGTATCTGAGTGACTCCAAGCCAATGGGGCTGAGGTGTTCCGAGGTGTTTCTGGTGTGGCATCCAATACGGCTGAGTATTGGTTGGAGGCAACGGAACAAATTATGGATGATTTGGATCTGATGGCTGAGGGGAAACTGAAAAGGGTAGTGTCACTTCTCCGAGATGAGTCATACCAGTGGTGGGTCACGGTCTGGGATGGTGCTACAGCGGATGATCTCACTTGAGATTATTTCAAGGTAGCTTATCAAAAGAAGTATGTAGGGACCAGTTATATTGATGCACAGAAGAAGGCATTTCTGAGGCTGGTTCAGAGGAGTAAGTCCGTAGCAGAGTATGAGGTGGAATTCTTGAGGTTGAGCCGGTATGCTCGTGGTATCGTGGCTATAGAGCATGAGCGATGTGTCAAGTTCGAGGACGAACTGAGGGATGAGCTGAGATTGCTGATTGCTCCACAGCAAGAGCGAGAGTTTACTGTGTTGTAGAGAAGGCTAAGGTAGCCGAAGGGGTTAAGGAATCTGTGAGACAGAATGCAGATAGGAATAGATAGAAGAGAGGGTTTGTACCATCGGGATTAGCCAAAAACTCTCAGAAAAGGGCTAGGCAAGGTGGGCCGAATCAATCTGGGAGACCTGTTGCTAATCAAGGACCGGCGCAGTGTAATCGGTGTGGAAAATCTCATTGGGAAAGATGTTGGACCGGTGGAAAAGGATGTTTTGAGTGTGGATCACTGGATCATCGGGTGAGAGACTGTCTACAGAAGTTAGCCAGGATTCATTCTGAGGGGCAGGGCCGTGCTCAGTTTAGGAATGAGGGACTGCAACCGCAGAGGGGTCGTGGTGCTAGTAGAGGAGGAAATGGTTCTGGTCGGGGCCGTGGGGCACCGGGCAGAGGTGCAGGAAACACTGAAGCAAGACAACCTGGATTGGTATATGCAGCGAGGCATCGAGAGGAGGGCGACGCACCAGACGTCATAACCGTTACATTCCTAATCTTTGGATTACCATATACTACTTTGATAGATATAGGTTCGACGCATTCGTATGTTGCCAGTAGTATAGTAGAGACTATAAACCTAGACTTCGAGACTACTTCTAGGGAGATGACAGTAATTAGTCCTCTAGGTCACTCTGTAGAAGCAAATAAGCTGTATAGGGATGTGCCCCTTGAACTCCAAGGGGTAGTATTTGTGGCTGATCTGGTGGAACTACCGTTTGGAGAGTTCGATCTGATTCTTAGGATGGACTGGCTGGTGAAGTATCAAGCGAGTTTGGATTGTGCGGCTAAGCGCATGGTTTTAAAAACGGTCGAGGGTGGAGAGGTGGTGATGATAGGTAATAGAAGAGATTATCTATCCAACGTGGTGTCAGCTTTGAAAGCTGAGAAGATGGTCAGGAAGGGCTGTGAGGCATTTTTGGTTCGTGTGTGTGCCTTGGAGGCCAAGGAGTTAGCAGTGGAGAATGTTCGAACAGTGAAGAAATTTGTTGACATATTCCCTGAAGAACTTTCGGGTCTGCCTCTAGATCGGGAAGTTGAATTCGGTATAGACCTATTGCCCAAAATTACGCCAGTGTCTATTGCCCGTATAGAATGGCGCCAAAGGAATTGGTAGAGCTGAAGGCTCAGATCCAGGAATTGTTGGACTAGGGTTTTATCCGGCCAAGTGTTTCGCCTTGGGGAGCGCCAGTGCTCTTTGTTAAGAAGAAGGATGGTACAATGTAGATGTGCACAGACTACCGCCAGTTGAACAAGCTGACGATCAAGAACAAGTATCCGTTGCCAAGGATCACCGACTTGTTTGATCAGCTTAAGGGGGCGTCAGATTTATCGAAGATCGATCTATGGTCAGGGTATTATCAGCTTAAGGTGAAGGAGGCTAATATCCACAAGACGGCATTTCACACTCGGTATGGGCACTACGAGTTTTTGGTAATACCGTTTGGGTTGGCTAACGCACTGGCGGCATTCATGGACATGGTGAATCGGGTGTTCTAGCCATACTTGGACCAGTTTGTCGTGGTATTTATAGACAACATATTGGTGTACTCGAGATCTGAGGAGGATCATGATGCGCACTTGTGAGTAGTTTTACAAATACTGAAGGAGAAACAGTTATTTGCTAAGTTTAGTAAGTGCGAGTTCTGGCTCAGGGAGGTGACTTTATTAGGTCACGTAGTGTCAGTTGAAGGGATTAGAGTGGACCCTCGCAAGATTGAGGCAGTATTGGATTGGAAACCGCCTAAGTCAGTAGCGGAAGTTCGGAGTTTTCTAGGTCTGGCAGGGTGTTACCGAAGATTTCTAGAACAATTTTCTCTGATCGCCGCACCGTTGACCAAGTTATTGAGGAAAGGAGTTCCATTTGTGTGGTCTGAGAAACAACAGGAAAGTTTCGATAAGTTGAGAAAGATTCTGACGGAAGCTCCGGTTTTGGTTCAGCTTGAGGCAGGAAAAGAATTCATGGCCTACTGTGATGCATCACATACTGGCTTGGGATTTATGCTAATGCAGGAAGGGAAAGTAATGGTATATGCGTCTCGACAACTGAGACCGCATGAAGTTAACTATCTGACACATGACTTGGAATTGGCTATAGTGGTTTTCACCCTGAAGATTTGGAGACACTATTTGTACGGTGAGAAGTCGATAGTCTACACGGACCACAAGAATCTTAAGTATCTCTTGACTCAGAAGGACTTAAATTTGAGACAGCGCAGATGGATTGAGCTGTTGAAGGACTACGATTGTTCAATTGAGTATCATCGAGGCAAGGTTAACGTGGATATAGATGCGTTGAGCCATAAGGTAGTGTCGGACCTAAGAGTGATGTTTGCCCATCTTAGCTTGTATGACGATGGGAGTCTTTTGGCGAAATTACAGGTTAAGCCGACTTGGGTAGAGCAGATTAAAGAGAAACAATTAGTGGATGAGGGTTTGAATGCTGGGAGATTACAAGTGCAGAGTGGTGGTTTGGAAGGTTACAGCTTGACCAATGATGGAGTGTTGTCTTTTCAAGGGAGAGCTTGTATGCTGAAGGACGTCGAGTTAAGGCGGAGGATTCTTCAGATTTTTATAGAAGCCCATCGCTATGCATCCCGGAGGTAGCAAGATGTACCGAGATTTGAGAGTAGTTTTGGTGGCAGTGTCAAGCGGAAGTGGCCGAGTTTGTGGGTAAGTGTCGGCGACGTGTCGCGAGTTAAAGCGAGCATCGATTCTTGCGTCAGTTTACTTCAGCCGATAAAAATTCCTCAATGGAAGTGGGAAAGGATCACTATAGACTTTGTCAGTGGGCTACCCCATACGCCTAGCAAGAAGGACTCAGTCTAGGTGATTGTGGACTGTTTGACTAAATCGGCTTATTTCATACCGATAAGGGTCGATTATTCACTCCAGAAGTTAGCCAAGCTGTATGTGCCAGAGATAATGAGGTTGCACGGTGTGCCAGTATCAATCATCTCGGATAGGGATCCCAGATTCACGTCGAGATTCTAGAAAGCATTGCATCAGGCATTGGGTACGCGGTTGGATTTTAGTACGGCATTTCATCTACAGTCGGATGGACAGCTGAAAAGGGTTATACAAATCTTGGAGGATATGTTGAGAGGCTGTGTCTTGGACTTTAGAGGCAGCTGGGAAGAGTTTCTACTGTTAGCTGAATTTGCATACAACAATAGTTACCAGGCGAGCATTAAGATGGCACCATATGAGGGATTGTATGGTAGGAAGTGTCGTACACCTACATGCTGGACAGAGTTGGGTGAGCGTCAGATATTGGGACTGGAGTTGGTTATTGAGGCTGAGGATAAATTCAAGATGATTCAGGCTCATCTAAAGGAAGCTTCAGACAGGTAGAAGTCATATGCTGATCTTAAGCGGAGGGATATCGACTTTGCAGTGGGTGATAGGGTTTTCCTGAAGGTCTCGCCATGGAAGAAGGTGCTGCAGTTTGGAAGGAAAGGCAAGCTAAGCCCAAGATTTATTGGCCCATATAAGGTGTTAAGACGAGTAGGACCAGTAGCTTATCAGCTTGAGTTGCCAGCAGAACTGAGTCAGATACATGATGTATTCCACGTCTCCATGCTTAGGCGCTACCGTTCAGATCCATCGCATGTTGTATCGGTGGAGAAAATTGAGGTGAGCCCAGATTTGACCATGGAAGAGGAACCAATACAGATTCTAGCTCGGGATGTGAAGGTTTTGCGCAGGAAATCAGTTCCATTAGTGAAGGTATTATGGCAAAACCATGGCGTGAAAGAAGCTACGTGGAAGACAGAGGATGTGATGAGGCAGCAATACCCTCAACTCTTTTGACCAGGTAATTTTGAGGCCGAAATTATTTTTAAGGAGGGTAGAACTGTAACTTCCTTAAATAGGGGCTATTGGGTTTGAACTTCTTTGCATATGTATTGATTAATTGTGTTATAAATTGAGGGGTTCTAGAGTCTAGTTATAAGTCAAGGGTAAGCCCGAGCTATAGGAAAAAAAATATTTTTAAGCTTTAGTTTAAGGGAGCTGAAGGAGCTAGGGGTTAAGTATATTTCATGGGGAATTTAAGCATAAGAACTGGCTTGGAAGAGTGGCAAGGAGGCGCCACTTAGGGCCTTGAAAGTGACGCCACATGGAGGGAAGGGGGAGCTCAGGTTCGAGTAGTAGAAATCCCATTTTCTGCTTACCATTTTGACGCCAAGGAGGGAGGTATTATGCTCAGCTCAAACTCTGTCAGATAATTGTGGATTAAGTCAGATTAATTTACACTGGTGGCAAGGAGAAAATTTAGGAACTTGTGAAATTCAAACTCATTTGAATTTGTGGCCAGGATGAATTTGAAGTGGTTGTCAAATTTTGAACAATGGAAGAGGAGTGTTCGGTTGGGGAACAAGTTAGGTGTGCCGTCCCTCCATAGTTAGCTTAGGGGGTCATTTTTGGCTAGCAAAACTTGGTGCATTCGGATGGAAAGCAAAATTGAAATCTCATTTGGGCACTTGTCGATTTTTCCCTCTAGCATAGCAAGCTGAATACTATTCATCTTTCTCATTTTCTCTTCTTTCATTTTTTTTAGCCTAATCTCATTTGTTTTTCTCAAACCATAGCTGAATCTCCTTTGTTTGCTCTCTACCATTTCCGGAATCTTTCAAACTCTCCATTTCTCATTAATGGTCGGATATCAGTCTAGCATAGATCTTCCTTGGTTCTTCTCTAAGCAGATTTGAAGAGGGTAAGTAATCTTGGCGAAACTTTATTCTCACTTTTTTTCTCTCTGTCGACATGTGTAAACAAAAGCCAAATTTTGGCATTTGTCTTGGCTTTTAATCAACCATGCGATTGGTCTCTTTTAGGATCCTCGGGACTTTGAAGCAGTAGATCGGGGTCATCTATTTCCCTGTCAAGCGATTTTGGTAAGTCAGTGGTAAGGCTCGTGTTGATTCAATCATTCTGTTACTTGTTTGAAAAGCCGAAGGCTAATTGTTTTTATGTGATAGTGTGTGGCCGATTGCAAGGGGGGATCATCACGTAGTTTTGGGATTTGGTTGGAAACCAAATTGGCATTAAGGTAAGGATTATGGCTTCATGCGTTAACTCTTCGAGATTTGTTAGTGTGGCCGAATGGCCTTGTTAATGATATTGGTTTGGCCGAATATAGGATAAAGGAGATCTAGTGTGCTAAATCGGGAACTTTGGGATTCAGCAATCGCGTTAATGATCAGGTGTAACTTACACACTTCATAATCATAGTAGATATGCTAATAACCTAAACATGTTAAAAACTGAAAGTTGTGTAGATCACGATATGATACCTTAACGGGTATGATTATTGATTTCGGGTAAGTTCGCTTTGATGAGATTATCCCATATGATATTTGATGCTATGATCTACAATATAATTGATATATGTGTAATATTAAAGCATGTTGGCATGATTTATATATGTGTTGCATAGTTATGGGTGATATGAGAGGAGGGGGAAGATTTGATATCTGTGTCTTTGGGACACCAGAGGTTTGGCACCTCCAAGTGGTTTGGTACCACGATGATTTCGTGACTTTGGGTCACGGAGGTTTGGCACCTCATAGCAACTCATCCGGTGGCTTCGCACCACAATTGGGTTGGCCCCACATTTGATAAAGCAGATTGTCGCCATGATTTGGTATCACAATGTGGGTTGGCCCGACATATGGATTATTTGTGACTTTGGGTCACCAGGGGTTTGGCACCACATTATTATTGATATCAGTGACTTTGGGTCACCAGTGGTTTGGCACCACCAGTGGTTTGATACCACACAGGGTAGAAAAAAGAGTTGTGGATTGTAACATCCTGAATAGGGCCTATGCATTTCCAGTTTAATTGTATGAAATGACAAGTTTCAAGTACTATGAATAAATTTTGATATTTAGGAAACCTAGAAATGCATGAAAATGGAAATGAAAATGGAAATGAAAATGGAAATGAAAATGGAAATGGAAATGGAAATGGAGATGGAAATGGAAATGGAAATGAACATTTTTGGAAACCTAATGGAATTAGGACAGTGAACATTTTGGAAAAACCAAACCAAAATAGGAAACTAAACATTTTGGAAACCAAACCAAAATAGGAAACTAAACATTTTGGAAACCAAGCCAAAATAGGAAACTAAACATTTTGGAAACTTGGAAAATACAGAGTGCTTGAAAATTTTAGGAAACTTAAAATGACCCTTAATGTCGAATTTAAGAGCCCAAAGGGAGCTTAGGGCCAAGTGACCATAAAAATATAAAGAACATAAACTTTGACCCAATAACGGACTTGGAAATGTGGCTCAAGATGCCACCTAAGGCTTTAGGAAATGGCCCAAATGCAAGAGGTTTTGGGCCTGAGTTTGAGTCATCTAGGAAACAAATAAAAGAAATAAAATTTTGCCTCCATGAGTGGAGAGTTGGACGGCACAAGGAAGAGGAGTTTCTATTCAATAAAAACTCTTGATTAATTAGGAGATTTGATGGAATTTCATAATTGATAAAACTAAAACTTATCATAAGTGAAGAATTGGCTGAATTAGGGACTCTAAGGCTAATAGTTTCGGCCAAAGAAAGAAAAGAAAAGAGCCATTCTCTTCTCTTCAACATCTTGCCAAAACCTCCTAGTGAAAGTAGCAACAATCTTTCCTCTTCTCTTTAGCCGAAATTCCCTTGTCAAAAACTCTCTCCATCACTTTTTCTTTCTTTTTCTTTTCTTCTACTATTCATCCACAAAAGCCAAAACCTTGAGATCCATAATAGAGCCATAACCGAATAGCATAAGGGATCTTTCGGGATTCAAAAAACGAGGTAAGTACATCAATGTACAATCGGCAAAAGATCCCTCCATGATTAAATAATAGATCAAATCTAACAAGTGATTTTGCAGAATTTGAAATAAAGATCAACTTTGGATTTGAGGTAAGTGAGTCTATACATTCGGCCAAGGCCAAATCTTAGTCAATTAGATCAAATTGATCAAAAACTAATCTATTCAGAGATCTAGGAAGTTGCGATTTCAAGGAAAAAGGAGGTAAAGTTTCGGATTTAAAATCCATAAGGTAAGCCCTAAAGGTATTCGCCAAAGTTATGTGATTACCTAGATTAGATCCGTAATTATTAAAAGCGAAAACTAATTTATGTTGAAGTTTCAAGGTTGGCCGAATATCAAGTGAAGGAAAACAAGGATTCCGGGATTTGAATAAACATCAAATCGGCATCAAAGGTAAGCCTCTTTACAAATCCTACTAGGATTTGGATATTATAGTCCAAAATAGAATTTATGCTAAGATATATTTGATAAACCAAATGTAGGAATTAGGATCTAAACATTAGATCTTGCTTTCAAAATCTCAAGGAATCGCTAAACAAATCAGGTGTGTACCCTACACTAAATCTTGATAGGTTTACGGCTTTAATTCATTATATGTGTTAATATGAAAGTGTAAGAATATGGCTAAGGTACCGTGTGTATTCCACACTATTCTTAATAGTTTTATGGTTTAAATATGTTATATATGTTAATGTGAAAGTGAAAGAAAGTGGCTAAAGTGCCATATTATGGTACAAAGTATTCAGGTACGTTTTCCTACTTCTACTAGGATTTCGAAATAAATGTTATACAAGTGAAAAGTGATGTGAAAGTGAAATAAAAATATGTTATGCATGATATTTATAATTTGGGGCATTGAGATTTATGTGAAAGGGAAGAAGGTGTTGACTACGGTCTCACCAATGTTATAAGTGAAAGTGATGACTTGGTCTCACTAAGTGAATGTGATGACTTGGTCTCACTAAGTGGTAACCGGTCTCACTAATTAACGTTACATTACGATGGTGGCTATGCCACAATATTATCGATGGGCGATGAGCACGTCATTGCAATGACGCCTTCGATGGAGTGTAGCGGAAGGAGGGTTGACTTAGTAGTCCCCACTTGTACAAAGTTGGTACGGGTGGAGTGTAACGGATGGCATATAGGTTTGGGTTGGGTTTGCATCATGATATTGAATTTTATATGCATATGATTTTTATGGTGTGCCTATCTCTATTATGTTTAGTGTTGGTTACACTTGAGTCTATCGACTCACCCGTTGTGGGAATATGTTTGAGGTGATGAGCAAGTAATGGACAAGGACGGCAGAACTTGTGGTGGCCATGATCGACTTGAAGTTCAATTTAATTTGAATATTTATTTTATTTTAAAATCTTGTACAATTTATTATTTTGGGTTTCATTTTATGTAATAAGGCCACCGTGATTTAATTTTATTTCTACTATAATCACTATGTTATGAGTTTAGGGCTTTATAAAGAGTAAGCCCACTTAGTATGAAATAAGTTTAAATATTTTGTCACTTGAAACAAATGGGTTTTGTTATAAAAATAAAATTGTTTTCAACTCAAGCCCAACCCACAACGAGCTATCTTCCAAAACTCACGATTTTCAAAGTATTGAATGAATTTGAACAAGGTTACTTGAGGAACATACCAGATCCAGTCCATTCTCGTAGGTAGGGTGTGGGGTGTTTGATTTGGTATCGAGCCAGTTCAAACTCTCTACTGTGGCCTAAGGCCCAAAACGTTTTTAAAATAAGGCCAAATGAGTTTTATGAAAGTATTTTTACAAATAGACAGTATAAAGACATGGCCCTAAGTCTCCAACCATGATCCACCGGTAAGTACCCCTAACTCTATGTGTGATTCATGATTTATATAAGGGTAGAAAAGGCATGGAACGTAGAATAGTATGATAGGAACTTGAACCCTAGGGTTAGACTACTCAAACACAAACACATAAGATTTAAGGCACTAAACCAACCTATTACTAAGTCAATTAAGCTAGGTGTGGCAACCATGGTACGCATGTTCAGGAGTGGATCCAAGAGCTTGGTATTTAGCGGTCCTAGTGACTCACCTCCTCTTCTTGAATCCTACAGTGCGTAGCTTCGGTTCACCCTAACCTAGAGGACTTAAGCGGTTGTGGCAACCCCAGACGCATGTCTAGGAATGGTTTCGGTGGGAGCTTGGTATTTAAGCAATCGCGTGACTCACCTCCTCTCCACTCGAATCACGCCTGGTGCGTAGCTTTGGTTCACCCCGACCAAGAAGGCTCACCATAGGCTAAACTCAATAACTAAAACCCGAAAGGAATTGGCCATTTTTTTAACACTTAATATTAAAATTCTTAAATCACTTTCTTTCTCTTATCCTTAATTCACGAAAACTATTTCAGTACACAATTATTTTCGAAAAATTTTTGATCCATACAAATTACAAAAAATGCCCTTAGTGGTAAAATTACCAAAATGCCCTTAGTTTATAAAATGATTCAACTACTCAACAGTTTTACCAAAATTTCATTATTTTATAAATATTCAAAAACCCTAACTTGCAAACTATCAAAATTATCTTGATTTTGGAAAATTACAAAATTGCCCCTAACTTACAAAATTACTAAAATGACCCTGAATTTCAAAAAAAAATTTTTTGCAACATTCCCATTTTTGAAGGAACAATTTTCGAAAAGAACCCTCATAGTTTTACAACTTTTGAAATACCCCTGATTTATTAAATTTTTACAAATTTACCTTGGTTCGTGAAAAATTATCGAAATAACCCCGAACTTAAAAATTTTCCAAATTACCCCTAGACTTCAAAATTTTCAAAATAATTTTCGACAAAAACACCAAGGAACGTTTTTCTTCTGAAAAATTACGAAAATGCCTCAGAGGACAAAATTACGAAAATACCCCTGCAGAGGAAAACAACAACAACAACAAAAACTACAACGTTTCTCTGAATGAACGAAAGTTCATACTTGTTTGATGGATGAACGAATGAATGGAAAAGACTGTGTGTTTGTATGAATACGAAAGAACCACTCTTAAATCCCTTTCCATAAAACTTCTTCGTTGATAAATAATTGGAACAAAGACTAATCCATAAAATTTCTTAAATCAAATCTCGACGCTAGAAAATGAGTTCTAGAGGACGCGGTCATCAAAACGCGGTAGAGGAAGAATAACTGTGTCAGAACCCGTTAGATCAGGTCAAGGTTCGACAATGAGTTACCACCGCCACCACCACCCCATTTACCGTTAACGCCGAGCAAAGCAGCTCAGACGGGATGAGGCGTGTCGTGAGCCATGTTGTGAGTATTGGAAATGGTGGTGGCGCGGTGGAAATTCGGTAGCTCAAAATCAGACCGAGCGACTCGAGCCAACGGGTCGAGGTGTTTCGTGGAGTGTCGGTGTGGCACCCAGATCTGCGAGTATTGGTTGGAAGCAACTGAGCGTATTATGGATGAACTCGACCTGACCCCTGAGGAGAAGTTGAAAGGGATGGTAGCCCTGTTACGCGATGAAGCATACCAATGGTGGCTAACTGTTCGTGATGGTGCCACGGCAGAGGATCTGACGTGGGAGTATGCTAAGGAGGCATATCAGAAGAAGTATGTCGGCATTCGGTATATTGATGAGCAGCGAAAAGCTTTTCTAGGACTAGTTCGGGGAACAAATCGGTGGCGACATATGAGGTGAATTTACGAGGTTAAGCCAATATGCTCGAGGAGTAGTCGCGATCGAACATGAACGCCGTGTCCGCTTTGAGGACGGATTAATGGATGACCTAAGGTTATTGATAGCTCCACATCGAGCGGAGTTTCCACGTTGGTTGAAAAGGCTAAGGTAGTGAAGGAATCAAGGACTCGACTAGGCGTAACTCGATAGAAATAGACCCAAGAGAGGTTATGAATCGTCGGAAATGTGCGTAAAAGGCCCGTAATCGAGGGGTCAAGGGTCGACAAGTTGATACCGGAGGCGATGTCGTCCTCGTGAGTATTGTGGAAGGAAGCACTCGGTGAGTGTTGGAAAAGATAGGAGCATGTCTTAAATGTGGGTCTAAGGACCATATGCTCAAGGACCGTCCAAAGATATCGATGATGATGACCAAAGAACATAGAATGTTAATCAGGCTGGTAGGGGAGGACAGCAGCCTCAACGAGGTCGAGGTTCGAATAACAGAGTTAATAATGCTGGCAGAGGACGTGGCAGAGGTGCCACCAATACTGAGGCAAGACAGCCGGGTTTGGTTTATGCGGTTCGTCGAAGGGAGGATGAAGATGAGCCAGACGTCATAACCGGTACGTTCCTCATTCATGGTAAACCCTATTGTGCTTTAATTGATGTGGGCTCGACCCATTCTTATGTTGCCTGTAGTGTAGTTGAGACACTAGGCCTAGACTCTGAACTTTCTGATAAAGAGATGACGGTAGTAAGCCCATTAGGTCAAACTATAGTGGTAAATAAGATCTTTCGGAATATACCCCTAGAAATTCAGGGAGTGAGCTTTTGGGCTGACCTAATGGAATTACCCTTCGGGGAATTTGACCTTATACTTGGTATGGATTGCTTAGTAGAACATCAAGCCGTGTTGGATTGTGCGGCTAAACGAATGGAACTAAGGACCCTTGAGGATGAGGTGGTCATTATGATAGGAGAGAGAAGGAACTATTTGACTAATGTAGTTTCGGTGCTTAAGGCGGAAAGGATGGTACGTAAAGGGTACGAGGCGTTCTTAGCCTTTGTAAGTGCGTTGGATGAAAATAAGGAAGGAATCGAAGGAGTCAGAACGGTAAGGGACTTCGAGGATGTGTTTCCGGAGGAATTACCAGGAATACCCCCAGATAGAGAAGTGGAATTTGGAATAGACCTGCTACCAGGAATAGCTCCTGTGTCAATCGCTCTATACCGAATGGGGCCAAAGGAATTAGTGGAGCTTAAGGCTCAAATCCAGGAATTATTGGATCGTGGGTTTATTCGGCCCAGTGTGTCTCCGTGGGGAGCACCGGTCCTGTTTGTGAAGAAGAAGGATGGAACTATGCGTATGTGCATAGACTATCGTCAATTGAATAAACTGACCATCAAGAACAAGTATCCCTTACCAAGGATCGATGACTTGTTCGATCGGTGAAGGAGCCGCAGTGTTTTGAAGATCGATTACTGGTCGAGGATACCATCGGTTGAAGGTGAAGGAGGTCGATATCTATAAGACCGCTTTTAGGACAAGATATGGTCACTTTGAGTTTGTAGTAATGCCATTTGGGTTGACAAACGCCCACCAGCTCATGGATATGATGAATCGAGTGTTCCAACCTTACTTAGACAGTTTGTTGTGGTATTCATCGATGATATCTTAGTATATTCTAAGTCCAAGAGGAGCATGATGAGCATCTCCAATTGTGTTACAAGTATTAAGGAGAAGAAGCTTTATGCCAAATTCACAAGTGTGAATTTTGGCTTAGAAAAGTTGCTTTCTTAGGACACGTGGTGTCCGCCGAGGAATAAGGGTGGATCTAAGAAAATCAAAGCGGTATTGATTGGAAACCACCTAAGTCGGTGGCGTAGATTCGTAGTTTCTTAGGGTTGGCAGGCTATTACCGAAGGTTCGTGGAAGGATTCTCGTCGATAGCCACGCCATTAACAAAATTGTTAAGGAAGTACCCTTTGTGTGGACAGATAAGCAACAAGAGAGTTTTGAAAAACTTAAAAAGGTATTAACGGAAGCTCCGGTGTTGATTCAAGCTGAGGCAGGAAAGGATTTTGTGGTATACTGTGACGCTTCACATACGGGGTTAGGATGTGTTCTTATGCAAGATGGCAAGGTAGTCGCTTATGCGTCCCGACAGTTAAGGCCGCATGAAGTGAACTATCCAACCCATGACTTGGAATTGGCAGTGATGGTTTTCGCTCTCAAGGTGTGGAGGCATTATTCAGATGGAGAAAGGTCGGTGATTTACATGACCACAAGAGTCTCAAGTATCTGTTGACTCAAAAGGAGTTAAACTTGAGGCGTGAAGGTGAGTGGAATTCTTGAAAGACTACGATCGCTCGATAGAATATCATCCGGGCAAGGCGAATGTAGTAGCTGATGCCTTAAGTAGGAAGGTTGTGGCGGACCTAAGAGAAATGTTCGCCCATTTAAGCTTATATGAGGATGGAAGTTTGTTGGCCGAATTACAAGTCAAGCCAACATGGTTGAAGGAAGTGAAAGAGGACAGTTGGTTGATGAAGATTTAAATGTTAAGCTACAAAAAGCACGAAGCGGAGAGTTGGAAGACTATGAGGTTAATGATGAAGGAGTATTATGCTACAAAGGGAAAGTCAGTATGCCAAGAGACAAGGAGTTAAGATGAAGATCCTTCGAGAAGCGATAGTAGCCCTTATGCTATGCATCCGGAGGCATTAAGCTATCAGATTTAAGAGAACAATTTTGGTGGCGGATCTTAAACGAGAAGTTACGAATTTGTGGGAAGATGTCGGACGTGTCGACAAGTTAAGGTGAACACCAAGTTCCATCGGGATTGCTTGACCAATCCAGATCCCACGATGGAAGTGGGAAAGAATTACCATGGACTTCGTTAGTGGGCTTCCCTTACGCCTACTAAAAGGACTCGGTATGGGTTATAGTAGACCGTTTGACTAAGTCCACACATTTTATTCCAGTAAAAATGGACTATCCCCTTCAAAAGGTAGCCAAGTTATATGTGGCAGAAATTGTGAGGTTACATGGAGTACCAATGTCGATCATCTCTGATAGAGACCCAAGGTTTACATCTCGATTTTGGAAGGCACTTCATCAAGCTTTAGGCACCAAGTTGGACTTCACTACGGCCTTTCATCCACAATCGGACGGGCAGTCTGAACGAGTAATACAAGTGTTGGAGGATATGTTGAGAGGATGTGTGATGGATTTTCGAGGAAGTTGGGAGGACTACTTGCCTTTAGCAGAGTTCGCCTACAACAACAGTTATCAGGCTAGCATTCGAATGGCACCTTATGAAGCATTGTACGGACGGAAGTGTCGTACTCCTACTTGTTGGACTGAATTAGGAGAACGTCGAGTTTTGGGACCGTAGATAGTGGCGTAAATGTAAGAGAAGGTTGAAATAATTGAACACGGTTAAAGAAGCCTCGGATAGATGAAGTCTTATCCGACCTCAAACGGAAGGAAATAGAATTTGAAGTAGGAGACCAAGTGTTTCTAAAAGTCTCACCATGGAAGAAAGTGATGAGGTTTGGTCGGAAAGGGAAATTAAGCCCAAGATTTATCGGGCCCTATCGGGTACTAAAGCGAGTGGGACCAGTGGCATACCAACTAGAGTTGCCACCGGAGTTGCAGCAAATGCATGACGTGTTCCATGTGTCCATGTTACGTCATTACCGATCGGATCCCTCTCACATAGTACCAGTAGAAGAAGTGGAGCTAAGGCCAGACTTAACTTACGAGGAAGAGCCGATTCAGATTCTGGAACATGACGTGAAAGTACTACGAAGGAAGTCAGTTCCCCTAGTTAAAGTATTGTGGCGCAATCATGGATCGGAAGAAGCTTCGTGGGAGTCAGAGGAGACCATGAGACAGCAATACCCTCAACTATTTTAGTTAAGAAATTTCGAGGATGAAATTTTATTTAAGGGGGTTAGAACTGTAACATCCTGAATAGGGCATATGCATTTCCAGTTTAATTGTATGAAATGACAATTTTCAAGTACTATGAATAAATTTTTGATACTTTTGGAAACCTAGAAATGCATGAAAATGGAAATGAAAATGGAAATGAAAATGGAAATGAAAATGGAAATGGAAATGGAAATGGAAATGGAAATGAACATTTTTGGAAACTTAGACATTTTTGGAAACCTAATGGAATTAGGAAAGTGAACATTTTGGAAAAACCAAACCAAAATAGGAAACTAAACATTTTGGAAACCAAACCAAAATAGGAAACTAAACATTTTGGAAACCAAGCCAAAATAGGAAACTAAACATTTTGGAAACTTGGAAAATCTGAGTCATGAAAATTTTAGGAAACTTAAAATGACCCCGAATGTCAAATTTAAGAGCCTAAAGGGGAGCTTAGGGCCAAGTGACCCTAAAAATATAAAGAACATAAACTTTGACCCAATAACGGACTTGGAAATGTGGCTCAAGATGCCACCTAAGGCTTTAGGAAATGGCCCAAATGCAAGAGGTTTTGGGCACGAGTTTGAGTCATCTAGGAAACAAATAAAAGAAATAAAATTTTGCCTCCATGAGTGGAGAGTTGGACGGCACAAGGAAGAGGAGTTTCTATTCAATAAAAACTCTTGGTTAATTAGGAGATTTGATGGAATTTCATAATTGATAAAACTAAAACTTATCACAAGTGAAGAAATGGCTGAATTAGGGACTCTAAGGCTAATAGTTACGGCCAAAGAAAGAAAAGTAAAGAGCCATTCTCTTCTCTTCAACATCTTTCCAAAACCTCCTAGTGAAAGTAGCAACAATCTTTCCTCTTCTCTTTATCCGAAATTCCCTTGTCAAAAACTCTCTCCATCACTTTTTCTTTCTTTTTCTTTTCTTCTACTATTCATCCACAAAAGCCAAAACCTTGAGATCCATAATAGAGCCATAACCGAATAGCATAAGGGATCTTCCGGGATTCAAAAATGAGGTAAGTACATCAATGTACAATCGGCAAAAAGATCCCCCTCCATGATTAAATAATAGATCAAATCTAATAAGTGATTTCGGCAGGAATTTGAAATAAAGATCAACTTCGGGATTTGAGGTAAGTGAGTCTATACATTCGGCCAAGGCCAAATCTTAGTCAATTAGATCAAATTGATCAAAAAACTAATCTATTCAGAGATCTAGGAAGTTGCCGATTTCAAGGAAAAAGGGAGGTGAAGTTTCGGGATTTAAAAATCCATAAGGTAAGCCCCTAAAGGTATTCGGCCAAAGTTATGTGATTACCTAGAATAGATCCGTAATTATTAAAAGCTGAAAACTAATTTATGTTGAAGTTTCAAGGTTGGCCGAATATCAAGTGAAGGAAAACAAGGATTTCGGGATTTGAATAAACATCAAATCGGCATCAAAGGTAAGCCTCT
Source organism: Gossypium rotundifolium (assembly GCA_025506655.1). Lineage (NCBI taxonomy): Eukaryota > Viridiplantae > Streptophyta > Magnoliopsida > Malvales > Malvaceae > Gossypium > Gossypium rotundifolium. The sequence continues at coordinate 133,091,146 of CP106734.1, forward strand.
TTACAAATCCTACTAGGATTTGGATATTATAGCCCAAAATAGAATTTATGCTAAGATATATTTGATAAACCAAATGTAGGAATTAGGATCTAAACATTAGATCTTGCTTTCGAAATCTCAAGGAATCACTCAACAAATCAGGTGTGTACCCTACACTAAATCTTGATAGGTTTACGGCTTTAATTCATTATATGTGTTAATATGAAAGTGTAAGAATATGGCTAAGGTACCGTGTGTATTCCACACTATTCTTAATAGTTTTATGGTTTAAATATGTTATATATGTTAATTTGAAAGTGAAAGAAAGTGGCTAAAGTGCCATATTATGGTACAAAGTATTCAGGTACGTTTTCCTACTTCTACTAGGATTTCGAAATAAATGTTATACAAGTGAAAAGTGATGTGAAAGTGAAATAAAATATGTTATGCATGATATTTATAATTTGGGGCATTCGGGATTTATGTGAAAGGGAAGAAGGTGTTGACTACGGTCTCACCAATGTTATAAGTGAAAGTGATGACTTGGTCTCACTAAGTGAATGTGATGACTTGGTCTCACTAAGTGAATGTGTAACTTCGGTCTCACTAAGTGGTAACGGTTACATTACATGGTGGCTATGCCACAATATTATCGATGGGCGATGAGCACGTCGATTGCAATGACGCCTTCGATGGAGTGTAGCGGAAGGAGGTTGACTTAGTAGTCCCCACGGTGTACAAAGTTGGTGCGGGTGGAGTGTAACGGATGGCATATAGGTTTGGGTTCGGGTTTGCATCATGATATTGAAGTTTTATATGCATATGATTTTTATGGTGTGCCTATCTCTATTATGTTTAGTGTTGGTTACATAATCGAGTCTATCGACTCACCCGTTGTGGGAATATGTTTGAGGTGATGAGCAAGAATGGACCGGACGCGAGAACTTGTGGTGGCCATGATCGACTTGAAGTTCAATTTAATTTGAATATTTATTTTATTTTAAAGTCTGTACAATTTATTATTTTGGGTTTCATTTTATGTAATAAGGCCACCGTGATTTAATTTTTATTTCTACTATAATCACTATGTTATGAGTTTAGGGCTTTATAAAGAGTAAGCCCACTTAGTATGAAATAAGTTTAAATATTTTGTCACTTGAAACAAATGGGTTTTGTTATAAAAATAAAATTGTTTTCAACTCAAGCCCAACCCACAACGAGCTATCTTCCAAAACTCACGATTTTCAAAGTATTGAATGAATTTGAACAAGGTTACTTGAGGAACATACGGATCCATCCATTCTCGTGGTAGGGTGTGGGTGTTTCATGGATGGCTAGGTTTGGGTGCATGACATGTTTGCTTGATTATGACTTGTGCAAGTATGTTGCTATAATCGGGAGGGGGATTATGCATTGGGTCTTGGTGACTCACCTTCTCCCTTATCTCTTCAGGTGACTCGTAGATCCCAGATGCGGAGCCAGGTGGACTCGAGGTGGCCATGCGACATCTATTCTGGTTTTATTTAGACTTTCGGTTTGGGGTACTTCCATTTTAAATTGATTTTATTTGGGTTTGTAATAAGGCCATTAGTATTTTTTTTAGGGTTTTATTATATTGCTTTAATTTCCTGGATGTTGTTAAGTAAACTGATTAGCATGTTTTAAATAACTTAATAACTAAAGTTTTCAAAAAGTATACAACACAATGGGTTTTTCTCAAATCTTACCATCGGGTACCAATATTTTCAGAAGGATAACAAAGTTGGCTCGAATGTTTTTAAGAAAAATCTAAGTTTTCCTTGCTCAAAGACAAACGATTTTAATTTAACTAAGTAAGAGTTACTCGGGTTCCAACAGGTTTAATGTTTTCTATTGAGCAATGAATGATGAACGAATTTTAAAAAGCCTTTCGGAATTTCCAAGCAAATAAAGAAGATCTTTTCACTGAAACTAAACCGGCAACTTGTTTTCTTCAAAACGTTTTCACTCCGTGACATGCCTGACTCGGTCGTGGTGTGTTGACCGGGTTTGGGGTGTTACAAAAAACACTTTGTCACCAACTTCAAACTCAATATCCTTTCGTTTTAAGTTCGCATAAGACTTCTGATGATCTAAGGCCGCTTTCAAGCTGTCACGAATTACTTTTACTTTCTGTTCAGTTTCTTTAATAAGATTAACCTCGTGAATCTTATTCTCACTTAGCTCGGTCCAATACAATGAAGTTTGACACTTTCAATTGTAAAGAGCCTCATAGGGTGCCATTTTGATACTAGATTGAAAACTATTGTTGTACGCAAACTCAATCAATGGTAAATGCTTTTCCTCCGCACTTTTGAATTCAAGAATACAACATCTCAACATATCTTCAAGAACCTGAATGATCCGATCAGACTAACCATCCATTTGCGGATGAAATGCAGTACTGAAATGTAATTTTGTTCCTAGAGCCTCTTGCAATTTCTTCCAAAATCGTGAGGTAAATCTCGGATCTCTATCATATACAATAGATAGCGGCACCTCATGCAATCTCACAATCTCAGTATTCTACATTTCAACCAATCTATCGAGTGAATAATCTATTCTCATTAGAACAAGATGAGTTGGCTTTGTCAATCTGTCAACTATCATCCAGATTGCATCATTATTTCCCAGAGATAAAGGCAATCCCGACACAAAGTCTATCATGATTCTTTCCCATTTCCACTCAGGACTCATAATCGGTTCCAACAATCCAGACAAAACCTGATGTTCAGCTTTAACTTGCTAAAAATGAAACATTTAGACACAAAGTCAGAGATGTCTTTTTCATACCATGCCACCAATAAAACTATTTCAAATCAGTATACATTTTCGTACTCCCAGGATGGACAATTAATCGACTATTATAAGCTTCTTTCAAAATTGTTTGAATCAACTCTGAATTTCTCAAAACACAAATTCGATCTCTAAATCTCAAACAATCATCACTGTCAACTCAAAATTCTGATTCAGCATTCAATTCACATTGAGTTCGTTTAGCCATCATTTCAAAATCATTTTTTTGAGCATCACAAATCTAATGTACAAACATCGGCTTTATTTTTAACTTAGCCAAAACCGCACTATCATCACACAGATCTTTCTAAGCATTCATTGCTCGCAAAGCACATATAGACTTTCAGCTCACATCATCAACTACAACATTAGCCTTGCCAGGGTGGTAATCTATAATAAGTTTGTAGTCTTTCAACAACTCTAACCATCTTCTCTGTCTCAAATTCAATTCTTTTCGAGTCATCAAGTACTTCAAACTCTTATGATCAGTATAGATGTGACATTTCTCCCCAAACAGATAGTGACGCCAAATCTTCAATGCAAACACAATTATAGCCAATTCAAGATCATACGCTGGGTAATTCTTTTCATGCGACTTTAAGTGTCTTGAAGCGTAAGAAATGACTTTACCTTTTTTCATCAGCACAGAGCCCAAACCATTTAACGATGCATCGCTATAAACTATAAACTCTTCACTCGACTCAGGTTGAACTAACACTAGCGCCTCTATCAACAATACTTTCAACTATTTAAAACTCTGTTGACACTTTTTTGACCACTCAAATTTAACATCTTTCTGTAGCAACTTTGTCAACGGAGTCGCAATCATTGAGAAGCCTTTCGCAAACCGTCTATAATAACTCGCTACTCCCAGAAAACTACGAATTTTAGATACATTTCTCGGAGGCTTCCATTCTAGAATAATCGAGACTTTACTTGGATTAACTCGTATTCCCACAGCTGACACAATATGTCCTAGAAAGCCAACCTCATGCAACCAAAATTCACATTTGCTAAACTTAGCACACAATTGTTTCTTACACAGAGTTTGTAGTACAACTCTCAAATGCTCAGCATGCTGCGTCTCATAACATGAGTAGATCAAAATATCATCAATGAACACCACAATGAAACGATCCAAATACTGTCTAAATATCCGATTCATCAGATCCATAAAACACTGCAGGAGCATTTGTTAGTCCAAAAGGCAACACTAAGAATTTGTAATGTCCGTACCTCATTTTGAAGGCAGTTTTCGGTACATCGGATATTTTAACTCTCAACTAATAGTAGCCCGATCTCAAATCTATCTTGGAAGACACTGTAGCTCCTCTCAGCTGATCAAACAAATCATCAATACGAGGCAATGTATATTTGTTTTTTATCATCACCTTATTCAATTATCGGTAATCAATACACATTCTCATAGTACCATCTTTCTTTTTCACAAATAACACAAGAGCTCCCCAAGGAGAGAAACTTGGTCATGCAAATCCTCTGTCAGTCACTCTTGTAACTGAAACTTTAAATCTTTCAATTCTGTCGGTGTCATTCTATAGGGAGCTATTGAGATTGGGGCAGTTCTCGGAACTAACTCAATACCAAATTCAACTTCCCGAATTGGAAGTAATACTGGTAACTCTTCAAGAAACACATCTGGAAACTCACAAACCACATGTACAAATTCAACTTTCTTTTCTGACACTTTTGTATCAATCACATATGCCAAATAGGCTTCGCAACCCTTTCTCATATAGTTCATAGCTTTTATTGTAGATACAACAGCCGGTAACCCTTTCATATCACTGGATTCAATTCAAACTATATCACCGTTCTCACTACTCAATTCAATAGTTGATCGTGTGTCAGAGTCTTAAAAATTTATAAAAAGAATGATCAAACTTGGAAACTAACTAAGACAATGATTGAGGCAAGCACACCTATCGAATAATAGTATAGTTTAGTGGCAAGACCGAATTGTCAAACCTAAAGGAACCAAAAGTACAAATACAAACTTTCTTTTTATTATTTAACCTAACAATTAAGAGAATTGTTGTTTAATCTAAAACATAACTACTAAGCTAAAGATGCTAAGACAAAGAGAATGAATTGGGGAAATACTTGTGGGAAAAACCAATTGATTGAGACAACACCCGAGGAAGAATCCACCTAGACTTCACTTGTTTTTTAACTCTGAACCAGATGATTTCTTTACTTGACTTGATCTATAGGATTCCCTAATTTATATTAATACCTCTTTTGAGGCTACTAACGTCTAACCCTAGGTTGATTAATTGAAATCTCTTTCTAGTTAAAACCCCTAAGATTGCATTAAATTGATCTATGGACTCCCATATTAGGTTTGACCCTAATTCGACAGATTTTAACCATCCTATTTCTAGTGTTGTGATCAACTCCGCTTAACTATGCTAGATCTTCTCTTAAATAGGGACTTTTACTCCACTACCTAAGCACATAAATACTTGAATCAATATCTGAAATATTAAAACAAGAATTAAGAACACATAGTTAAGAACAAATCAAGTATTTATCATATAGTTTAGAAAACAATAACAAGATTCATCTTAGGTTTCATCCCCCTCAGGTATTTGAGGGGTTTTTAGTTCATAATCAGAAAAGAAAACATCTCAGAAGAATATATAAAACAAAACATAAGAAAAACCCTAAAACCCCCTGAAGGAATTGAAGGAAAAATCATTCGCATTGAGTATGATTTTGACTTCTTTAGATGAATCAAGTGGCTTTCTTCGAGTGAATCCCACAATTTGGCCCCTCTGGCTTGGTTCCTTGGCCTAGCTGAATTTCCCCCTGAAGGTTGGTCTCTAGCGTGTTTATATAGTCTTTTGGATTGGCTTTCTTTGCCTCTAAGTACCCTATTCCGAATAGAATTCAAACAGGTCACGTCAGGGACACGCCCATGGCACACGCCCATGTAAGTTGAGGCCAGGCCGTGTTCGGGTCTGTTAATGAGGCACGGCCGTGTGGTCTTGGGCCCAGGCCGTGTCGATTTCGTAATTTGACCCATTTACTCCATTTTTAGCCCGTTTCTCATTCTTTTCATCCTTCGGTGCTCTCCTGAGTATAAAACATGAAAACAAAGGATTAGGAGCACCTATTTCCATAATTAAAGGGATAAATAATCCAAAAGTATGCTAAATGTGGGATTAAAATATGTGTATGTTATGGTTTATCAAATATCCCTACACTTAAGCTTTTGCTTGTCCTCAAACAAAATTCTCAATTCATAATTAAAACGAACTTCCTCAATTCATAATATTCATTAATAATGTTTCATCATAATTCATAGATAATTTATACATGGATTATTTAACTCAAAGAGTCCTAAAGATTCAAACAAACAAAGTCATAGTTTTTAGCATGAAAAAAATATAAGTGTTTCCTCTTATCTAAATAATTACCTTTAATTCAAAATTTACAAGAGTTGACATCCTCACTAAAGATTCACTCAAATCACTCAAAGTGTTTAAGGTTCAAAATTAAGCTCTCAAAAGTCGAACATGAAAAGTTAATCCCATAGGCTTGCCTGAAAATCAAATCTCCATCACTATAAAATGATATGATACACAAATCAAAACGTCTTTAAAGGGTTGTAACGGGGCTTAGGTTAAAGGTGTGGATAAAAGCTAAATTAAAGGATTAGAATCGAGATTGAATTGAGAATTTTCCTAACTAGAAAAGTGAACTAATTCTGAAATAATTACATCAATTGAAAACTTGAAACACTAATAATACGAGCTTCTTCTTCAAGATGTTGAATTTAAATGTATAAGCTCACTTAATTACAGAACTAATAATGAATATACTTTGATTTCTTTAAGAACAAATCAAATATAATAAGAAAGAACTTCAAAAACTGAAATATAGAACATAGTTAGGCAACTGCTCAAAATCAAATCTCGATAAAAAGGGTAATCAAGAGAAACGATGATAACAAATACAAGATGGGTTTTGGGTTAATATTAGTGGGTGGATTAATAAAAGGGTTGTTAGGATCAAAGTGGTTCACTATGGGTTAATTGTGAGGGTAGGCTTTTAGTGGAGTAAATGGGTTAAATCCTAAGTGCTTTTATCATCTCTGTATATCAAATCAAAGGTGTGGTCTCGTCATGTATAATCAAAGAAAGTTCTAGAATAACAAATCAATGTTGACACACTCATAATCAATAAAGTGAGCACAAAAAGAATGTATGCTCTAAAAGGCTCAAAATATCATAAAATTATGGTTTTTTTTACATCAACCTTGTAAATTTTAAACTTTAAGGTTATAATTAGATTCAGGTAGACAACCTAACAAAATTTTAATTTTTTTCTGAAAATAGACTCACCATGCTCGAATCTCTAGTATCTGAAAGTCCAAATCATCACTGTATAATTATCAATGACTTAATTCGAAACATATCAATAAAAATCATAAATCAATAGGAATTTCATTCTAATTAGTGATATGAGAAAATTACTTAAGACAAAATATCTTTCAGGGATTTGAGAATAATGCAAAAAGTTAGGAACTTTTCGAAATAAATTTTCACACCCCACACTTAAGATGTACATTGCCCTCAATGTAGAAAGATAGATAGTAACAGAATAATAATGAAATCATAAGATAGGAAGAGAAGTAAAACCTCCTGAATATTGGATGGAGTCAAAGAAAAGAAATCGGATAGGTTTGGTAGAGCTGAACGTGGGGGAACGCCTCGAACCGTTTGAAATTGGATCATTGAAGTAACCGATCTAATCTTATTGTATCCTAAGCTTGATCTAAATGGCATGAAGAATAAGAATAAAATAATAAAGAAAATAAATATAAATATAAACAGAAGAATAAAAGTAAATAATGAAAAGTGGATATGCGTTCAAAGAGAAAGGGGACAAGGAAAGAAGACTTTAGGGAAGAAAGTGAATAGAAGAAGGAGATTAAATAGAAATCATGGATCTAGTGGCTGCCCACGACCTTGTACCTACCTGTGGTGGCCACGGTCATGTGCAAAGAGGCCATGTGGGTATGACAACCTGCGCCTAAAAATCTGGTTAGTTCTTAGTTAGATGCTAAAATTTCAAAATATAAAAATTAATGGGGTTAGTGCTTGGGTTGCCTCCCGAGAAGCGCTCATTTAAAGTCTTGATCTAGACTTACCTGTTATTCGTATGGTCATAGTGGTTCACAAAGTCGAAGCCTTTGTTTCTTACTATTAATTCTATCAACATATGGTTTGAGTCAGGTAATATTTACCTCAAAAGTGTCGAAATTAGAATATGTTACATCAACCGTTTTGTATAGAAAGAACTTACGTGTCGTAAAAGGAGTCGCACCGTTTGTATTAAGCTCTAAAGCAGCTATTCGAGGGTCGGCTTCTTCTGACAGTACACGAAGTGTGAGCTCACGTGGTAGTTTATTTCGTAGAATTACTGGGCACACTACGTTTAGCTCCACATGCGACGTATCGTCTACTGTTTGTTTGTCAAAAACTCTTTTAAAACTTTCCTTGAATCTAGCATCTGTGAAAGAGCTTCAAGAAACGGCAAGTTAATACGTAATTTCTTTGGAAGTTTAAGAAATTTACTGAATTGTTCCTCTATGTGGTCTTTCTTTATCGCATTGGGGGACGAAACATGTGGTTGGTACTCTGTAATTACCGGGTTTGGTTTATCATGTCTTACCTCAACCTTACTTTCCTCTACCACATTCTCTTGCTTCAATTTTGATTCATCTAACCTTTCACTATCGTGAGCAGTTATTTCTTGAGGTTGCTCTCTTGGGTTAGTTTCGATGTTACTTGGCAGGCTTCCTTGTGGTCATTTTGAGATAATCTTAGCAAGTTGCCCTAATTGGTTCTTGATCTCTTGAATCGATGCTTGTTGATTTTTAAGTGTTGTATCAGTGTTTTGGAAACATGTTTCTGACACGCTATGAATTTTGTCAGTATCTCCTCAAGGTTCAGCTTCTTTTCCTATGGGTAGGGATGTTATTGGAAGTTTGGGAGGGGTTGTTGTCTCTGATTACCTTGACCACCCCACGAAAAATTGGGATGGTACCTCCAACCTGCATTATAAGTGTTACTGTAAAGATTATTTTGAGATTGAAAATTATTACCCATATAGTGAACTTGCTCGTTTTTAGTGCTTGGGTTGTAGGATAGATATTCTGTGTTGTTCACCCCTCTTCCATCTGAATCATACAGTATTACCAGATGTACCTAGGTAAAACCATACAAACCATCAATTTTTTTATTTAAAAGCTCTACCTGGTTAGATAACATGGTGACCGCGTCAAGGTTGAAAACACTGGTTGCCTTAGTAGGCTTTGTCCTCATAACTTGCCATTGATAATTATTCAGTGACATCTCTTCAGTTTCTGCGAGTGGTATGTTCTATTTCACTGTCGTAAAGTAGAGGTCCTGACGGGCTTGTTCTAGTGATAAACTAGAGGTACCTGCTAGGAACAAATAAAAATAAAAATAAAATTAGAAAAGTAAAAATAAAATTTAATTGTAAAAATAAAATAAAATATAGCTAAAGTAATAAAAATTGAGCTTTACTAATAATTCAGTTCCACGGCAACAGTGCCAAAAACTTGATCGTGTGTCAGAGTCTTAAAAAGTTATAAAAAGAATGATCGAACCTGGAAACTAACTAAGACAACGATTGAAGCAAGCGCACCTATCAAAAAATAGTATAGTTTAGTGGCAAGACTGGATTGTCAAACCCAAAGGAACCAAAAGTACTAATACTAACTTTCTTTTTATTATTTAACCAAAGAATTAAGAGAATTGTTGTTTAATCTAAAACATAACTACTAAGCAAAAGATGCTAAGACAAAGAGAATGAATTCGGGAAATACTTGTGGGAAAAACCAATTGATTGAGACAACACCCGAGGAAGAATCCACCTAGACTTCACTTGTTATCTAACTCTGAACCAGACGATTTATTCACTTGACTTGATCCGTAGGATTCCCTAATTTATATTGATGCCTCTTTCGAGGCTACTAACGTCTAACCTTAGGTTGATTAATTGAAATTTTTTTCTACTTAAAACCCCTAAGATTGCATTAACTCGATCTATGGACTCCCATATTAGGTTTGACCCTAATTCGACAGATTTTAGTCATCCTATTTCTAGGATTGCGATAAACTCTACTTAACTATGCTAGATCTTCTCTTAAACAGGGACTTTTACTCCACTGCCTAAGCACATCAATACTTGAATCAATATCCTGAAATATTAAAACAAGAATTAAGAACACATAGTTAAGAACAAATCAAGTATTTATCATATAGTTCAGAAAACAATAACAAGATTCATCTTAGATTTCATCCCCTCAAGTATTTGAGGGGTTTTTAGTTCATAATCAGAAAAGAAAACATCTCAGAAGAATATATAAAATAAAACATAAGAAAAACCCTAAAACCCCCTGAAGGAATTGAAGGAGAAATCCTCCGCCTTGAGTATGATTCCGGCTTCTTGAAATGAATCAACTGGATTTCTTCGGGTGAATCCCACAATTTGGCCCCTCTGGCTTGGCTCCTTGGCCTAGTTGAATTTCCCCCTGAAGGTTGGTCTCTAGGGTGTTTATATAGGCTTTTAGATTGGCTTTCTTTGCCTCTAAGTACCCTATTTCGAATAGAATTCAAACAGGTCACGTCAAGGACACGCCCATGGCACATGCCCATGTAAGTCGAGGCCAGGCCGTGTTCGGGTCTGCTAATTAGGCACGGCTATGTGGTCTTGGGCCCAGGTCGTACCGATTTCGGCCCATTTACTCTGTTTCTCGTTCTTTTCATCCTTGGTGCTCTCCTGAGTATAAAACATGAAAACAAAGGATTAGGAGCACCTATTTCCATAATTAAAGGGATAAATAATCCAAAAGTATGCAAAATGTGGGATTAAAATATGTGCATATTATGGTCTATTATAACTCTTTCTTTTACAATTCACAATAGCATTATGCAAAGTGAGTCAATCCATACCCAAGGTTATATCAATTTCATCGAATGGTAGTAACATCAAATTAGCCAGAAAACATATATCATGAAACATCAATGGGCAATTCTTGCACACCTTATCCACCAAGACACACTTTCCTAAGGGGCTTGATACTTTAACCACAAATTCAATAGACTCAACAGGTAGAGTCTTATTCAATACTAAATTCATACACACATAAGAATGGGTTGATCCTGGATCTATTAATGCAATCACATCAGTATCGAATAGAGTAAAAGTACCAGTAATGACGTTTGGAGATGACACTTCTTCTCGTACTCGTATAGTGTAAGCTCGGGCAGGTGCTCTCGCCTCCGATCTCACAGTTGTATCAGTTGTCCCTCTCTGGCTTTCACTCACATTTCTAGTGTTTCTGGGTGGTCTACCCCTAGCCGTCACATTACTCAGTCTTTCATTCTATACATTTTCTTCCTCAACCAACTTTGGGCAATCCCGAATAAAGTGATTGATAAACTATAAAAGTAACATATTTAGTATGCTTTTGGATGAATTAGCCCTTTATTTATGTAAAAAGGTGCTTTTAATCCTTTCTTTTCATGTTTATACTCAGGAAAGCACCTAAGGATAAAAAGAATGAGAAATGGCATTAAAACGGGCCAATTTGGGCCAAAGAGGAAATCAACACGGCTTGGACTTCAAACCACACTACCATGCCTCATCAAATTACTTCACACAAAGATGCCACGATTTACGTACCGTGCCCCAATTGATGAATCAAGACACGGCACGAAGACGATTTACACAGGCGTGTACCATGGCAGCATACGTCATGAAAAGAGCAATTTCACTCGGATTTGGATGCTTGGAGGCAAAGAAACACATTTTTAATTGTACTTAAACATCCTACGAGGAATTCTACTTGAATTAGGATACTTAGGAGCCAAGTAAAGTATCTCAATGCCTATATAAACACCCAAGGTAGCAACTAAAAAGGGGAGTTCGGCAAAAGCCGAAACAGAAGTTTTGGGCAGAGTTTCTTGCCAGAGCTTTTATTCAGGGAATTACTCGAAGATATCCAGTTGTTCCATCTCAAGAAGTCGGAGTTCTACCCAAGACAGAGGATCTCCTCTTCAATTCATTCAGGGGGTTTTAGGGATTTCTTATGTTTTGTTTTATCTTTTCTCTTGAGATGTTTTCCTATTTTGTTATGAACTAAACCCTTGAGAGACACCAAGGGGATGAAACCTATGATGGATTTTGTTATTTGATTTCTAAATTATATGATAAGTACTTAGTTTGTTCTTAATTATGGTGCTTAATTTAATCTGATGTGCTTAAGTGGAGGTGGAATAGACCCTGTCTAAGAGTAGATCTAGCATAATTAAGCGGAGTTGATCGCACACCTAAAGATAAGGTGACGAGATTTTGCCAGATTAGGGTGAAACCTAATATGGGAGTCCATTGATCAATTTACTGCTTTCTTAGGGGGTTATTATAAGAGAACGAGAGTTCCACTAATTAACCTAAAGTTAGACGTTATTCGCCTCGAGAGAGGGTGTAATATCCAGGATTTAGGGGTTATGCGTTTTAACATAAATATATGTGGCTATGTGCTTGTGTGTGGTATGTATTTGTTTTTGCAGCTTCGGGAACCTTGGGATGTAGGTAGAAGCTTTAGGAAGAAAATATTTGATTTCTAAGCCTTAAAAGGAACTAAGGGAGCTAGGCCTTAAGGAGTTTAGTGTGTGGCTTAGGACGCAAGAATTGAGCTAGTAAAGTGGCAAGGGAGGCGCCACTTAGAGCATAGGAAGGTGACACCTCAGTAGGTGTGATGGGGCCTAGATTCAAGTAACGCAGGTGGCATTTTGGAGCTTTTATTTTTCGGCAAGGAGGTGCAGTGGTGTACGGCACAAGGACTCTGAATGGATGAAGTGTAGACTGGGTCAATAGCTCAAATATTCGGCTAAGTAGGAGGAAAACGTGGGATTGGGAGAGAGGGGAAGAGGTGGTCGAATGGAGGACTCTAGGAGATGCATAATCGATTTTGGGGTTGTAGTAGGAGTGTTTCTGAAATCTCCTAATCACCTCCTACTCTTCTTTTCTTTCTCTCAACCTCAATCCTATACTTTTTTTTTCTTATGGCCGAATATTCCATCTTCATTGAGAGCCATAGCCGAATCGTGTAAACCCTCCTTCTCTTTTCTTTTCATAAGTCCCTAGAGCCGAAACATTCCTTTTCAATAGCTAAAATCTTTCTCTTTTTTTGTCATTTCTCAAGAGCCAAATCTCTAAAGGTAGTGCCGTCGACTATCTTCTCCTAGTTTCTTCAAATGTGATTTGGTGGTAAGTATCTTCCTCTTAGCAATCTGTTTCATCTCTTTTTCTTTAGGTGTGCCGAAACCGAATGGTTAGCCTTAGTTTTAAGGAATGGCCGAATCTTGATAAGTCCATAATCTTGTGCTTCTTTTGTGTAGCCAGAGTAAGGGAGCGTTAAGGATCTCTTGGGTTCGACTACTCAAGGTAAGGGTTAATAATTGGCCAAAGGCCATATTATTTTAGAGGATGGCCTATTCTAACTATGGTTTTTAGGGAGGGGTACAACTTGATTCAGTAGATCTTTGGGATTTGGTGGCCGATCTAGGTAAGGGTTCTAGCATGTATATCTGTTTCTCATTCATTCAAAAGCCGAAGGCTAATCGTTTGTGTGTATTAGTGCTTGGCCGATTGCAAGGAAGGTTCATCACGTAGCTTCGAGATTTGGTTGGAAACCAAATTGGCATTAAGGTAAGGTGTTATCTTCATGCGACATATCCTTCTGGATCTCTAGTTGAGCTGAATAAGCTTTTGGTTACTAACAAAGTGTTGGCCGATTATAGGAAAGGGGAAGGCAAACGTTTCGGGATCTCGTTAGTTTCGCGTAGTTTCAGGATTTTGCTTAGATCTACGAATAGTCGGGTGTGTAATGCTTACACACTTCGTTAGTATGATATGTTTATTGTGTTGCTGTGATAGCCATTAAAACCGGTGGTTATGCCTTGTGGGCATGAGTGTGGACTCCGGGTAAGTCCCCTGATTGTGGATCTCGTTATATGCTATCATGTCATTGTTTAATGCTTATAGGCATTGATATGGAAATATGTGTAATTTCGTTATGACCTTGGGGTAAGGCGCATTGCATGATATCTGAATAATATGTATGTTGCATGGGCATATGGGTGATAATGATTAAGGGGAAGTGTTCTGGTGGTTTTCACCACATTATCCGATGACTTATGTCACATATTACGCATCCGGTGACTGGGTCACATTATTTGGTGGCTATGCCATGATTATAAGGGTGATGTGCAGTTGACTGCATTGACTGCCTTCGAGGGTGTGTAGCGGATAGAGGGTCGATTTAGTAATCCCCACGGTGTGATTGGCAGGTACGGGTGGTGTGTAGAGGTTGGATATCTAGGTGGGTTTGGGTTGCATCATTGCTTATATTTGTTTGTATGTGATTTAATATGCCTTAATGGATTGGGAATCTATGTTGGTTGTTACACATCGAGTCATTGACTCACCCTTCGTGAGCTAACATTTTGCGGTGATACTCGATTGAAATGGACCCGGTGGCGAGGGATTTTGTGGTGGCCATGCTCAGCTCAGCATTTTCGAGTTTTCTTATGATTAAACTTATCTCATTTTCTTATTATGTTTTCGGGATTTATTTTGGGTCTTGTTTTGTTGAAATAAGGCCATTACTATTTAACTGTTTTATGCATGCGTTTTAATTTTTATTCTGATACGATCAACATTAAACAAATGGTTAAACAATTTTTCGTAAAACAACTTCAAATGTTTTGACACCTAAACACCTACGATTTTCAACTTAATGATAAGCTCTAAAATTCGGCATTTCTTTTAACTTGTAATTTTTGGAATATGAAGATAACGTTTTTCTACAATCTTCAATAACAACACGGTTTTCAACTTGATCATAACACAAATCTATATTCTTCAAAACCACCAATTTTTCCAAGATGACAAAAAGAGATTTAGCTACGTTTTACTCAAGGAGCATGCCAGATCCGGTCAGGGCTTGTGGGCTGGGTTTGGGGTGTTTCAGAGGGTTTAATATAGGTTAGGGAGTCTCACGGATCAATCTAAGTAAATAAGTCATATGAATTAAAAGTTAGATAACAAGAGAAGTCATAGGTGGATTCTTCCTGAGGATATCATCGTAATCAACTGAGTTTTTCCACAGTCTTTCCCCAAAGTTTCATTCTTTTGTCTTTGCATCTAGTTTAGTTTTTCATTAGTTTTTAGATTAATAAACCAATCACTCCATATTTTAGGCTAAATAATAGAAAGAAAGTGAGTAGTATTACTTTTAGGTTCCTTTGGGTTCGATAAAAAAATCTTGCCTAAACTATACTATTGTTCGATAGGTGCATTTGCCTCAATCGTTGTCATAGTTAGTCTACAGGTTCGATCATTCATTATAAATATTAAAACTCTACTGCTTGACACGATCATGTTTTTGGCGCCATTGCCAGGGAACTAAAATATTAAGAAAGCTTAATTTTTATTACTTTAGCCAATTTTTTATTACAATTTTTATTAGAAATTATTATTAATTTTTATTTTTTATTATTATTTTTTTACTTTGCTAATTTTTCCTCTATTTTTCTTTTGGCAAAAAATTTTAGTCAATGGAAAAGATAGCGTTGAATAATTATCAGTGGCAAGTCATGAGGACAACTCCTACTAAAACAGCCAGTGTCTTCAACCTCGACATGGTCACCAGGTTATTTAATCAGTTAGAGATGATGAATAAAAGAATTGATGATTGGTATAGTCCCTCGTAGGTACAGCAAGAAATACATTATGATTTGAATCTAGGAGGCGTGGCGAATCCTGAGTACCCACCCTACGGATATGGCATGGAAAACGAGCAAGCTCACTATACAGGTGACTATTCTAGGTATCAAAATAATTTTTATAGTGACACTTATAATGCAGGTTAGAAGTATCATCCCAATTTCTCATGTGATGATCAAAATAGCCAAAGATCGAAACTTTCTCCAGATTTTTAACAACCACCTCACCAACAAGAAGAGGAGCCAAACCTTGAAGAGATACTGACGAAATTCATGGTAGCCATAGATTCTCGTTTGCAAAAGACTGAAGCAGCACTTGATGAACAACAAAAATCGATCAAAGGGATTGAGAATCAAGTTGGAGTACTTACTAGGTCAGTGGGACATCTCACAAAGCTAATTTCTGAACGTCAACAAGGACGTCTACCAAGCAACACAAAAATAAACCCAAAGGAACAGATCCAAGCCGTCACAGCTCAACAGGGTACAAAGGTAGGCGAGCCCACCACAGCATAAGAAACCAAGGAAGAAAAAGGTAAAATAAAGGTAGCACACGAAAAGCCAAAACCAATAATCAAAGAATACCAACCTCGCATACCTTATCCCGAAGCATTGAAAGGAGATGATTCAGAGGAACAGTTTGGTAAGTTTCTTAAACTTTTAAAGAAATTACATATTAACTTACTCTTCTTGAAGCTCTTTTTTAGATGCTAGACACGAGGAAATTATTAAGACAGCTCATGACTAACAAACGCAAATTAACTGAAGAGCACCACGTGGAATTAAACGCAGCATGCTCAGCAATGTTACAAAATAGACTACCACGAAAGCTAAAAGATCCAGGGAGTTTTATAATTCCATGTTTAATTCGTAGTCTAACTATTAATAATGCGTTAGCTGATTTAGGAGCAAGCATAAATGTCATGCCTTATTCATTGTTTAAAAGACTATGTCTAGGGAAGCCCAAACAAACTAGGATGAGTATACAATTAGCTGATAAAACTAAAAGAATTCCTAAGGGTATAATAGAAAATTTTCTAATCAAAATTGATAAATTCGTATTCCCAGTAGACTTTGTCATTTTAAACATGGATGAGGACAACAATCCCCTTAATTTTAAGAAGACCCTTTTTAGCAACTGCCAGAGCTAAAATTGATATCTATGCAGGAGAACTCATACTTCGTGTAGGCAACGAGATAGTCACTCTTCAAGCTCTTGACTCAGCTAGGAATCGAGTAATAAAGGTACGAACGTTAATTCCATTGATAACCATTTGGTTCAACCTTCTTTATAGGAAACATCACGAAATCACCTAGCTAAGCTAGATCTTAGACCTCGTGCCAATAAAGAAGAATTATATGAGGAACAAAGGCTTAGGGTCGACAAACTAGAAGAGTGGAAAACATAATTTAAAGAAGAACCAGAACCACACGAAGTGAAACCGAATGAAACATCAAAATAGAGGATCAGATATTGTTGAATAAGGAAGACCCTAGAATCACCAATTCAGAACTCAAGGCAAACGAAGAAATCACTTTTGAGGTACTTAATATCTTCCTATACGACACAGTCGAGGTAAGTAATCCTAAATTGAGGTAAACATTACTCGACTTAAACTTTATATCCATAACCGAGTTGATCGCATGGGAAAGGATTTCCACCTCCTCAAACCATCATGATTGTGCGTACAACAGGTAAGTCTAGCTCAAGACTTTAAACGAGCGCTTCTCGAGAGGCAACCGGAGTACTAATCGTACTAATTAGTTTGGTTTTATTTCTTTTTGTATTTAGGCATAGGTTTCCATACCCACGCGGCCTTGCACACGGCCGTGGCCGTGTGGACACCACGAATGAGCGTGGACCTTATCTCTATTTAATTATTTACTTTTATTCATATTTTTATTTTTATTTTTATTTTTATTTCCTTTATTATTTTCTCCTTATTCTCAAATGGCTATTAGATTTAGTTTAGGATACAATAAAACTAAGCCGGCTACTTCGAGGATTCAATTTCAAACGGTTCGAGACGCTTCCCCACGTTCACCTCCAATCTTATCCAATTTTTTTCATAGACTTCACCCAAAAACTCAAGAAGTGTTACTTCCCCTTCTATTTTGATTTTATTATTACATAATTGTTTATCTATCTTTGTACATTGAGGGCAATGTACATCTTAAATGTGGGGGGTAAAAGTACCTAACTTTTTGCATTATTCTCAAATCCTAAATTTAGTCTTGTTTTCAAGTATTTTTCTCATATTACTAATTAGGGTGAAATTTCTAATGATTTATGAATTTTATTGATATGTTTTAGATTAAGTCATAGTTAATTGTGCATTGATGATTAAATTTGAAGAATACTAGAGAACCAGGCATGGTAAGTCTACTTTCTAAAAATTAACATTGATGGGTCGTTGAACTGAATTTGAATATTACCTTGAAATTTGGAATTTATAAGGATTGATGTCAAAAACACCCATAACTTTTGTGAGATTTTGAGCCTTATAGAGTATATATTCGTTTTCGTGCTCACTTTATTGATTATGAGTGTGTCAACTTTGAACTTATTCTAGAACTTGCCTCATTTATACATGTCAAGACCACACTTTTGATTTAATATACAAAGATGATAAAGGCACCTAGGATTTAACCCACTTACTCCATAAAAAACCTACCTTCACAAATTAACCCTTAGTGAACCCCGCTGAATCCTAACAACATTTTTATTGACTCACCCACAATATTAACCCAAAACCCCTTTGTATTTGTTATCACCCTTTCTTTTGACTACCCTTTAATCGAGGTTTGATTTGATTAAGTTACCGAATTATATTAGTTCAAGAGTTACATTTATCATTTATGATGTAATATTTTAGTTTGTTCTTAATAAAAAACCCAAGTATATTCAATATTAGTAGTATATAAAAAAAGCTTAGAGCATTTAAATTCCAATTGTTGAAGAAAAGCTCATATTAAAGTATTATCAAATTTTATGAAAATACTATTTATTATAGAGTAATTATCAATAGTGGTATTATTAGTTTTCATTTGATGTAAATATTCATATTTAGTTCATTGTTTCTAGTTAGGTAATTTGTCAAGTCAGTCTCGATTCTAACCTTCTAATTCAGCCTTTATCCACACCTTCTAACCCAAGACCCGTTACAACCCTGATAAAGACCTTTTGATTTGTGTATCATCTCATATACAGTGGTGGATATTTGATTTTCAGGCAAGCCTATGGGATTAACTTTTCAGGTTCGACTTATGAGTGCTTATTCTTCAACCTTAAACACTTTGAGTGATCTGAGTGAACCTTCAGTGAGGATGTCAATCCTTGCCGGTTTTGAATTAAAGGTAATTATTCAGATAAGGGGAGACACCTATGTTTTTGTACTATAAAGGTATGACTTATCGTGATTGAATCTTTAGGAGTCTTTGGGTTGAATTATCCATGTATAAATTATCTATGAATTATGATGAGACATTGTTGATAGGAATTATGAATTATGGAATGTTCATTTTAATTGTAAGTTAAGAATTTTGCTTGAGCACAAGCTATAACACACCAAACCCGGTCCAAACGCTACGACCGAATCTGGCATGTCACAGGGAAGAAAACATTTTGGAAACTAGTTTGTCGTCTTGAGTTGGGAAGGAAACTTTTGTATATTTATAAAAGAATCGAGTTTGGATTGAGTGAACTGTTAAAACATTTTGGAAACTTAGTTTAGCAAAATAGAGTTGCCTTCTAGTTATCCCTTGTTTGTTAATTACCCGATGTAAAACCTCAGAAAAATCCCAAAAGTTTATTCAAGTTTTGGAAAAATCGTCCATTTCATAGTTTACTAGGCATGCCCTTAACGTTAGCAAAATTTTAAAGGAATTTAAAACAAATAAATAATCCCAAAGTAAAATCTAAGTCACCTTATTACAAAGCTGAAATCCAACTTAAAGTAGAAACAAAATAAATCCGAAATAAGCATTAAAATAAAAAAAAACAAAGTATTGAGCATGGCCACCTCGAGTCCATCCCGGCTCCATATCCGCGATCTAGGAATTATCTGCAAAAAGGTAATAGAAGGGGTGAGTCACTGAGACTCAGTGTGTAAATACCCATCCCCAAAAGATGTTAGGCTCTTACATAGATTCAAATGCAAATATGCATGTCATGCAACTCATCCAACCTAGATATCCATCCGAATCTCCCAAGTCTACCCCTTGTGGCACCTAGCCACTGGTGGTACCTAACCACTGGTGATCGAAGTCACAAATATTCATATGTGGGGCCAACCCACTGTGGTACCAAACCACTAGGACGAGTCACAAAGATAAGCATATGTGGTACCTAACCACTGGTGGTTCCAAACCACTAAGACTTAGTCACAGAGTAATGATATGTGGGGCCAACCCACGTGTGGTACCTAACCACTGGTACAGTCTGATAAATCATACCTTCCCCCTCCTTTCATCATACCCATTTTTCATGTATATGCTTTCCAATACCATATGATCATTCTTAACACTTTAAGGAAATATAACATGGCACATGCAGGTTTAATATGGATAAATCACGTTAGCCACCAAAATGGACTTACCTGGAGTCCTTGCTTTTACCCACAAGGGTAACATAATGATTTCCACCGTTACTTTGACTTTTGACAAAACACAATAATAGCATAGTAAGCATATGAAGTGTGTAAAAGTTACACACCTGATAACCCGCAATATCACACCCTCTATGTCAACACTATCGTCAATCGAGACTACCGCTATCTACCTACGATCTTACTCCGACGCTGGCCCACAACCCAGTGGCCAATCTTGCATTGTTGATACTACTCGCTTATTGAACTTAGGGGCTAGTTTTACAGGTCCAACCTCTTCCAACGCTTGGCTGGCATTTGAGTCCATAAACAACCCTTGCTCACTAAACCGAATTAAAATGATGAAATCAAATCTAAGAGATTAACATAACACTTAAAAATGAAACCCTTACCTAGATCGACAAATCTCGAAACTCTAGATTTACTTCCCAAGCCGAACGAATCCCAAAAATCCTCAAGAAGGCATCACCACCCCACCTACATTTGGCCAAGCATAAAAAATACTATAGGCTTACTGCCTTCAACACTCAACCACAAAAAAGTTAATTGGAATGAAAGAAACCACTTACAACAACCACTGGACAACCCAATTAAGAGTAGTGACAAATCACCAATCAGCGGTCCACTGCATCCAGGAACCAAAAGAAAATATTCGGCTTTCAAACAAATAAGAGCCCCACAAAACAAATAACCAATTTCGGCCTTTCTCTCTAAGAAAATGAAAGAGATAAGAGAGAAGAACAAGATGAGGGAGAGTTATGGAGATTCGGCCAATAACATAGAGAACTTACCCCAAAAGCCGAATTTGTTCTGCTAAGAAAGAAAAGAGATGAAGAAGAAAGGTGCCCCTTTTTCAAGAGATATTCGGCTAAAGTGTTGAATGAAGAGAAATGAGAGTATCAAAGTTTTCGACAAAGGTAAAAGCTTTAGAGGGTTTCGGCTATGGTTAAAAGAAGAAAAAGAGAAGGAAAGCTTAGGTGATTTTTGAGAAAAGAGAAGTTGAGTGGAAAAAGCTGGACTGAAAAGTGAAAAACTCACCTAAATGCCGAAAATCTACTCTTTAGCAACTAAATTTTGGCACCCTCAGCAAGAACCAAAATCGAGAGTCCCCTTCCCCCCAAACTCTTCAAAAGAATTCTGCTAACACCTCCCTTGTGACGTCCACTCTATCTTCCTATCCTCAAACCGATTTGAATTCACCACACTCCTAAAATTTCTCTCCCCCCCTTATCCAAATCTATTGACACCTTCAATGCTCATCCACCAGAGTCCAAACCGAATGCAACACCTCCTGGCCTTGGCGTAAAAAAAAACAACCAAAAGGGGATTCCTGCAGCTCGAACCAAGTCCCTATCAGCTCTCATGGGGAGTCACTTCTTTGATCCTTAAGTGGCGCCCTTCTTGCCAATTTACCAAGGTTTCTCTTGCATCAAAACCTACCACTAACCGCCCTTAACTTCTATCCCATTCAGCTCCCCCTTCTAAGTGCCCAACATGAAAATTTTTGATAAGGCTCTAGCCTACCCCTAGCTCATGCCTAGACCCCTAAATCACCCTGAACAAGCATGACGACCATACTATCTACATGCAGTCACACAAAATGCAAAGGCCCCGTTTAAGGATGTTACACAAGCAAAAGCTTAAGTGTGGGGGTATTTGATAAACCTTAAAAGTAACATATTTTAACCCTATATTTAGTATGCTTTTGGATGATTTAGCCCTTGATTTATGTAAAAAGGTGCTTTTAATCCTTTCTTTTCATGTTTATACTCAGGAAAGCACCTAAGGATAAAAAGAATGAGAAATAGGCTTAAAACGGGCCAATTTTGGCCAAAGAGGAAATCGACACGGCCTGGACTTCAAGCCACACGATTGTGCCTCGTCAAATTACTTCACACAGCCATGCCATGATTTACACGGCCGTGCCCCAATCGACAGAATCGAGACACGGCCTGAAGATGATTTACATGGGCGTGTACCATGGCCATGCCCCTGCCGCGGGAAAGAGCAATTTCACTCGGATTTGGATGCTTGGAGGCAAAGAAACGCATTCCTAAGTCTAATTAAACATCCTATAAGGAATTCTACTTGAATTAGGATACTTAGGAGCCAAGTAAAGCATCTCAAAGCTGATATAAACACCCAAGGTAGCAACTAAAAAGGGGAGTTTGGCGAAGTTTAAAGCAGATGTTTTGGGCGAGTTTTACGCGAGCTTTTATTCAGGGAATTACTCGAAGATAGCCAGTTGATCCATCTCAAGAAGCCGGAGTTCTACTCAAGATAGAGGATCTCCTCTTCAATTCCTTCAGGGGGTTTTAGGGATTTCTTATGTTTTGTTTTATCTTTTCTCTTGAGATGTTTTCTTATTTTGTTATGAACTAAACCCTTCAGATACCTGAAGGGGATGAAACCTATAATGGATTTTGTTATTTGATTTCTAAATTATATGATAAGTACTTAGTTTGTTCTTAATTATGTTGCTTAATTTAATCTGATGTGCTTAGGTGGAGGAGGAATAGACCCTACCTAAGAGTAGATCTATCATAATTAAGTGGAATTGATTGCACGCCTAGAGATAGGGTGACGAGATTTTACCGGATTAGGGTGAAACCTAATATGGGAGTCCATTGATCGATTTACTGCTTCCTTAGGGGGTTATTATAAGAGAACGAGAGTTTCACTAATTAACCTAAGGTTAGATGTTATTCTCCTCGAGAGAGGTTTTAATATAAGTTAGGGAGTCTCACGGATCAAACTAAGTAAATAAGTCATATGAATTAAAAGTTAGATAACAAGAGAAGTCATAGGTGGATTCTTCCTGAGGGTATCGTCGTAATCAACTAAGTTTTTCCACAGTCCTTTCCCAAAGTTTCATTCTTTTGTCTTTGCATCTAGTTTAGTTTTTCATTAATTTTTAGATTAATAAGCCAATCACTCCATATTTTAGGCTAAATAATAGAAAGAAAGTGAGTAGTAGTACTTTTAGGTTCCTTTGGGTTCGATAAAATAATCTTGCCTAAACTATACTATTGTTCGATAGGTGCACTTGCCTCAATCGTTGTCATAGTTAGTCTACAGGTTCGATCATTCTTTATAAATATTAAAACTCGACTGTTTGACACGATCAGTAATCACGTGATCCACACTTATAATATGTTCTATTATTATACTTGCCCCAGCTCTCTTCCACATGTCATCTCCCACATTTTCTACACTCTTGCTTACTACTTTTAACGCTGTCAACACTTGATTCAATCGGAGCTTGAGTTCGTGGACCAGCACTTAGTCTCGAACGATCTCAACTTGGATGTCCAAATGAAGCATTTGAAAAATTGCTTAGATCTCTAAATCTCTTCGTCGAAGGTTGAGAAAACTTATTCATCAATGTTTTTCTTTCATTAAGAACTTTAGAATCAACTTTCTTCTGCTCTTTACTGAGCTCCACAGCTTTGCATGCTCTTTCAACTAACACAAAAAATTCATTTATATCAAGTATCCCAACCAACAATTTAATGTCTTCATTGAATCCCTCTATGAAGCGTTTGCACATAGTAGATTCGGTTGAAACATATTCTCTCGCGTATTGACTCAATCTTATGAATTCCCGCTCGTACTCAGTAATGGGCAAACAACCCTATTTTAGCTCTAAAAACTCTTTACATTTTTGATCAATGAAGCGTTGACTGATATACTTCTTTCTAAACTCGACTTGGAAGAAGTCTCAGGTGATTTTCTCTCTCGAAACCACAAATATCATCGCCTTCCACCAATTATAAGTCGTATCCCTCAAAAACGAAATAGCACATTTTATACATTCACCTGGAGTCAATGACATCTCATCAAATACCCGAATCGTATTCTGGAGCCAAAACTCGGCTCGTTCAGCATCATCATCACCTGTGGCCCTAAACTCCTCGGCCCCATACTTTCGAATCTTATCCATAGGAGGTTTATTCAATCGAATTGGATCTATCACTTGTGGTATAACAAGTACTTGTGGGGGTGGAGGTTGTGGAGCAGCCAGATTCATTCGAACGAACTTTAAAAACCACTCACTCATCATACGGAAGAAGGCTTGCTTAGCCTCTCGTCCTTCACTACTTTCATTCGGCCTAGATGGGCCGGCGCTGTCCCTTGAGCGACAGCAGGTGCATTACTCTTTACGTCGTCAGCAACTACTTGGTCGGGATCCATTTCTATATGAAAACACGTTTATATCTGTCAAAATTCATCACACTATCATAAATTTCATATATGGCATGTATAGCTAGACTCACACGCGCTACGTTAGTCCAAGAATCGACTAAACCGTAGCTCTGATACCAATAAAATGTAACACCTCTATCTCAAAACTGTCGCCAGAATTGGGTTAAGAGGCATTACTGAACAATCGAATTATTTCACATTTCATTTACGACACAAAGTCAATCATCATCATAACACATCAAGACATAATCAAATAGTCCCCTATTGAGGCCTACAAGATGTCTAACACATGCTAGAGAAGGGTCGAGACTAAACCGAACACTTACGAAAGTTTTAGAAATGTCAAACATTCAACAAGTTTGTTGAGGCCACACGCCCGTGCCACAAGACCGTGTGCCTCATACGGTCACCAGACACCCCCATGTGTTTAGGTCGTGCCAAAACAGAGCAAGCATTTTGACTTCTCCACACAGCCACCAAGCACACCCGTGTGCCATGGCCGTGTGCTCTTAAGCTAGCTACTGACTTATGCCCACGGCTAGTTGACACGCCCGTGTCAAGGCCGTGTACTATTAGCCTAGGTCCTGTCATTCTCCCATGGCCATTAGGCACGCCCGTGTGCCATAACCGTGTTGACCAAACAGGCCATATGGAAGGCCAATTTGCCACCTACACAAAGGTCAAACCTACAAGCACATTGAAGCATAATTCCACACACAATTTGGCAACCAATTTCATATCAAGTGATCGACATATCATTTCATACTATATCATTTCTGATCAAGTCAACTTATAAACAAAAATTCACCACTTGAACACATTCAATACCAAACATGATTTCTCCTCAAATTCACTATATCATATTAGCATCAATCTATCACCAAGATTACCATTTGTTAGACATATCCATTGCCATCAAAACATACCAAAACTCACTTCACATACCAAATCCACACAAGCATATTTCAAACATTTATTTAGCCACCTCACATGGCTATTTACACATCTCATACATAATTTACATATCCAGCCTATACATGCCATATTTCAACTATGTACATCTTTCCAAAAGTACCAAAATAGATTGCCGATAGTGTGATTGAGATGCTGACGATCCCAGATCCGAGCTAGCTTTACTAACACTATAAAATAGAGAAACAATCACATAGTAAGCTTTCAAAAGCTTAGTAAGTTCGAAATACAATACAATTTTCTCATCAAACCAAACCAATGTATATATCAAACCATCACATAGGTAATTTACATTTGATACACAAATTCAACCATAACAAATACTCACATAACATGCCATTCATCTACTTTCAATCTCATCAACCACATAGGTATCATACATACCTTTGCCAACACTTAGTTACTCACCAACCATGTTATTCAACTACTCGACTTTACATTCCGAACCACATTTTACTATTCTCTTGCTTTGTTCACACACATAATGCCAATTTGTTAACAAAACATAAATGTCATCGCACACTTAGTGCCAAATCATTCAACCGAGCTTATATCGGTATCGTACACATAGTTTTAATTTAATAAACCGAAGCTTTTATTATCTCGCACACACAGTGCCAATCATCTCTGTCCCACTTCTAAATTTAGCACACTTAGTGCCTCTAACTCAATTTCCGCCCATAACATTTATAATCTCATAATTGTATAGATATTCATCTAATTCACATCACATAGAACATAAGTTGACAACATGTATTATATCCGAACTTACCTCGGACGTCGAACTATCAAAATGGTCGATTAATCAAGCACTTTATCCTTGCCTCGATCTCGATCTGAACCTCTCCTCTCTTGGTCTATACATATTCAAATTTAGTCCATTCAATCACCAAGTCATTCGTTTTTGTCCAACCACACGTATTTTGGGCATTTTATAAAATAACCCTCATATTTTCACATTTCGACACTTTAGTCCTTTACTTATAAAGTCATCAAATACACATAATTAGCTTGCACCGATGCCTAACCAAACTCTCACTATAATCGTACAAGTATACATATTTCATTTATTTCACAATTTAGTCCTTCAATTACTCATTTTCTCATTTAAGCCTAAAATGCTCAATTTCACTAAAAATCCCAAGACAAACTATGTTAACCTAACACCAAGTCTTCATATTTCATTATCAACTAGCAGATAGCTCAAGTATTCATCAGTGGCTCATCTCAACAACATCATCAAGTCATAAAATTTCAACATGGGTTAGCTAGAGCACAAAGCAATGATTACAAAAACGTAAAATTAATAAAAACCGAGCTCAAACATACCTTCAATCAAGCTCAAATGCTGGCCGAATTAACCAAAACTTAAAACCTCTCTTCTTTCTTCAATATTCAGTGCAAAGATCGATAGAAAATGGCTTATTTTGATTCTTTGTTTTATTATAAATTAACTAATCAAATGCCAATTTTTCCCTTTTATTAGTCATATAAGACAAATTTACATTATGGTTATCTAGTCATTTAACCATCCACTATCTTAAAATTTGATTAATAACAACATAAGGCCTCCACCTTAAAAAGCCAACAATAATTAAGTACTCATAAATAAAGCACACGACATTTTACACTTTATGCAATTAAGTCCTTTCTCTAGTTTAGCACACAATCGATAAAATTATCACACAGAAATTTCACATAGTTTGAATCACATACTATTCACAAAGAAATAATATTAAATTATCATTTTGACCTTGGATTTGTCGTCTCAAAACCACTATTTTGACTAAGGTCTAAACCGGGCTGTTACACCGCCATCCATACCTTAGATTTTTTGCGGACCCACCGGAGGACCGATTTTAACTCCTTCGAGTACGACCCCTAGGTTTGGGCCGTTCCATTGATTGGGCTGCATTGGAGCAGGTCCACCTCGCTGATGAGGTTCGCACCTTCATCATTACCGCCCCATAGGACCATTCTTCAGTATCGTCGAGCCACTTATATGGAGATTACTTTGGAGTTCTACTCGATGTTCCACCTTCAGAGCATCATGTCAGTCCATGATGAGCTTGGCACCATCATCTTTCGCCTTGGCGGTTTGGTGCGTCACATGAGCGTCCCAGAATTTGGTGCAGCTTTAGGACTATGCACAGAGGAGTTCATGAGTGTCGAGGACTTTTTTTAGCTCCATCGCCATATTCACTACTCGCTCTCTCGCTGTTGGAATGACCTCACAAGCGGCCTGACGACCTATAACGCTAGTCGCTCGAAGGCGACTTCTCTCTCCAACCCTAAGGTACTTTCATGCCCTTTTAGCTCATACTTTGACAGGACGGAGAGAGAGCGCCGGCATCATGAGCACACACGATGCCTACTACTTATGGAGCATAGCCCACAGCCATATTATCAACTTGGCGTACTTTATTGCTTTATCTTTCCGACATCAGACTGACTGCCACAGGAGGGGCCCCATCTGCTTAGGCCCTTACGTGACTCACCTAGCTTGACACTTCGGTCTCCTTGACACATCAGAGTAATCCTCCTCGCTTACACTTGTTGGCCAGATGTCTCCTCAGGGCATCTCGAGCATGCTACATATGAGGATGATCGAGCGGCGTCGTGGATTTAATCCTCCCCAGTACCAATTGTCTCATCTTGATGAGCAGGATGATCTCGAGTACATCACTGATAATGTTTCACTCCATCACGAGGGTCTACCTCACCCTCCACCTTCGAGTCACTAACCTCCTTCTTCTGCTGCTACTTTGAATGACATATTCGAGAGACTCACTCGCTTCGAGCAATAGTGTTATCAGCGGTTTGACAATTTCGAGGCCACCTTATAGCAGATCTGCCACCATCTCCATATTTCGTCTTCAGCACCGTCACCTCGCGACACGTCTGACGATGAGGACTTTTGAGTCCATTTATTTTATTTTTATCTTTATTTTTATTTTTCTTTTTCTTTTTATTTTTCTTCTTAATCTATTTTCCTTTATGTTTCGCATCATATTTTCAAAGACTTATCTTTTATATTTTGAACTATATTTCAGTTTTTTTTATTGTTCCTAATCGAGTAATCCCTTAATGTTCTTCCATAGTTGTGTTTATTTTCTTAATAGTTGCTCAAAATCATGCAATTCACTTTGATATATCCACAATTTTGTATTCACTATTCAACAGATTTCATCCAAAATTTAGGAAGTTTCACTTCCCTCCCACTTTTATGATATTCTTATTATATTGTCATTATCTATTTTGGTACATTGAGGACAATGTACATCTTAAGTGTGGGAGGTTAATTATATCATTATTAGAAAATCTCGAATCATATCTTGTTCTTAGGTAAATTTTCTCATATTACTATTAGAATGAAATCTTTATTGATTTATGATTTTTATTGATATATTTTGGATTAAGTCCTAGGTAATGTACATTGATTGTTTAAACTTTAAAACACTAGAGAATCAAGCATGATAAGTCTAATTTCAAAAATAAAATTTCTAGGTTGTTTCCCTAAATTTAAATATTACCTTGAAGTTTGAGATTTACAGGATTAACATAAAAAACTATAATGTGAGATTTTGAGCCTTTATGAGCATACACTTTTCTTGCTCACTTTATTATTGGTTATGAGTGTGTCAATATTGATTTGTTATTTCAAAACTTTCTTTGATTATGCATATCGAGACCACACCTTTGATTTGATATACTAAGATGACGAATGAACCTAGGTTTTAACCCACTTATTCCATTAAAAGCCTACCTTCATAATTAACCCAAAGTGAACCCCTTTGATCCTAATAACCGTTTCTTGATCTGCCCTTAATATTAACCCAAAACTCATTATTTTTTATTCATTAAGAAATTTTCCTATTATATTAACCCTTTTTTGGTCGAGATTTAATTTGACCAGTTGCCTAACTATGCTCTTTATTTTAATTGTTAAATTCTTATTATTGTACACGAAAAAATTTCATTATTAGTTCTATGTTATTTGATCTTAAATAGTTAATTCCACATGTTGAGAAGAAGCTCGTGTTAGTATTGATAAGTTTTCAAATTAATATAATTATTCAGTATTAGTTTATTTTTCTAGTTAGGAAAATTATCAATTCAATATCGATTCTAACACAGTAATTTAGGCTTTATCCACACCTTTAACCCAAGCCCTATTACAACCCTTTCAAAGACCTTTTTACTTGTGTATCATCTCATTGTATAGTGTGGAGATTTGATTTTCATGCAAGCCTATGGTAATAACTTTTCTTGTTTGACTTTTGAGTGCTTAATTGAACCTTAAACACTTTGAGTGATTTGAGTGAATCATTAGTGAGGATGTCAAATCTTGTGAGTTTGAATCAAAGGTAATTATTATGATAAGTGGAAACCCCTATGTTTTCATGCTATAAAAATTTGTGACTTGGATTGTTTCAATCTTTAGGACTCTTTTAGTTAAATTATCACTGTATGAATTATTTGTGAATTATGATAAGACATTATTGATAAGGATTGTGAATTAACAAAGTTTAATTTTACTGGTGAGTTAAGGATTTTGCTTAAGGGCAAGCAAACGTTTAAGTGTGGGGGTATTTGATAAACCATAAAAGTAACACATTTTAATCCCATGCTTAGTGCATTTTTGGATGTTTATTTATACAATTATGTGAATGCGATGCTCCTAATCCTTTAAATTCGTATTTATATACTTAGGTGAGCACAGGGAAGCGAAAAGAGCAAAAAGGGCCAAAATCGGACAAAACTAGCCATCCTAAGGATCCACACGGCCAAACCAGAACCACACGGGCTGGACACACGCCTGTGTTCCAGCCTGTGTCAATCGCGACCCATGCGAATTTTCACACGGCTTGGACACCTTCACACAAGTTGAGCACACGCCCGTGTCCCTATCGCACCTTACTTTGTTTTCACGTGGAAAAAGCCAATTTTTAGGGTCTTTGACCCTTCTAAAGTCTATAAATACACACTAGAAGAGGACAAAAGGGAACACGCAGAGTAGATCAAAGAAATTACTCGAAGGAACCCGTTGGAATCATCTCAGAGGCAGGATCTCATTCAATATTGAAGATCTCCATCAAGCTATTTATGTGTTGTTTTTTTCTTATTCCTAAGATGTTTTCCTCATACGTTATGAACTAAACTCCCTAAATACCTAGGGGGATGAAACCAATGATGAATCTTATTATTTAATTATCTGAATTAAATGTAAATACTTATTCTTGTTCTTAATTATGTGTTTTAACCCTTGCTTTAATATTTTCAGGATATTAAGTCAAGATTGATGTGCTTATTCAGTGGAGCAAAAGTCCCTGTTTAAGAGTAGATCTCACGTAAATTAGCGGAGTTGATTGCAACCCTAGAAATAGGATGACATAAATCTGCTAGATTAGAGTCAAATTTAATAAGAAAATCTATAGATCAAGTCAATGCGATGATAGGGGTTTTAATTAGAAAGAGATTTCAATTAATCAACCTAAAGTCAGTTGTTTTTAGTCTCGAAAGAGATATTAGCATAATTTAGGGATTTCTACGGATCAAGACAAGTGAATAAATAGGTTAATTCAGAGTCAGAATAATAAGTGAAGTCTAGATGGATTCTTCTTTGGGTATTGTCTTTATTCATTGGTTTATTCGATTACTTTCTTCACTTTCTGTTACGTTCTTTGTAAATTAGTTAGTTAAATTTTAGATTAAAATAAATCCTCTTAATTATTAGGCTAAATAATAAAAAGATAGTTATTACTAGTAATTTTAGTCCTTGAGGATACGATATTTTGAACTCATCAAAGCTATAATACTATTCGATAGATGTGCTTGCCTTTGTCGAAATATTAGTTAGTTTTGAGCCCATCAATTGGACTTCAGTGCTGCGTTCCATCCTTAGACAAATGGGCAGTCAGATTGGGTGATTCAGATACTGGAGGACATGTTAAGAAGTTGTGTAATTGATTTTTGAGGCAATTGGAAAGACTATTTTCCGCTAGCAGAGTTCACATATAATAACAGCCATCAGTCTAATATCCAAATGACACCGTACGAGGCTTTATACGGTCATAGGTGTCGTACTCCTACCTGTTGGACTGAACTGGGTGAGCGGTGAGTTTTGGGACCAGAGTTAGTTGCTGATACCGAAGAAAAGGTAAAACTGATTTGAGACCGATTGAAGGAAGCGTCTGATAGGCAAAAATCTTACACAGACCTTAAAATTCGAGAGATTGAGTATTGCGTGGGAGACTTCATATTTCTTAAGGTTTCTCCATGGAAAAAGATACTGAGGTTTGGGCGAAAAGAGTAAGCTTAGCCCTAGGTTCATTGGGCCTTACCGTATACTGAAGCGTGTGGGACCAATTGCCTATCAACTTGAATTGCCTCCAGAATTAGATCGGATTCATGATGTGTTCCATGTCTCCATGCTGAGGCGTTATCGCTCTGATCCCACACATATAGTACCTATCAAAGAGATCGAAGTTAGGGCAGATCTAACCTTCGAGGAAGAACCAATACAGATATTAGACTGTGAGGTTAAGGTACTAAGGAAGAAATTGATCACACTGGTTAAAGTGCTATGGCAAAATCACGGTACCGAGAAAGCCACGTGGGAACCTGAAGAGGCGATGCGACAACAATACCCTCACCTTTCTTGACCAGGTAAATTTTGAGGCCAAAATTTCTTTTACGGGGTAGAATTGTAACCCCCCAAAATCCATGTTTTGATTTTATGTGTTTTAACTTGAATAGTGGACTGTTTGAATGGTTTAGGAGTGGTTGAGAGTCTTTGAGAAGCTCTAGGTTCGAGCCTTGTCTTTAGCAAAAAATTATTTTTCTTAATTAAAGGGGTTAAGCATTAGTAGGTAGGCTTTACAAATAATTGTAGGGGAAAGGAGAGACAAATGAGCTGGTGACCTAGTGGTGATGGCGTGACATAGATGATGTGAGAGCTTGGGTTCGAATCCCTTGGCATGCAAAGGAGTATTTATTTTATTTCCTTGCAGCATGAGAAGTGAAGTTAGACTGAAACTCTATAAGGTGATGTTTGAATTGGTTTTGGATTTGTTATGGAGGATATCAAGGAGTAAATCAAGGAGGGATAGGGGGAGTGATTTGTAGAGATTTTCACGGAATTTGAAGTGTGAGAGGAGTTGTGGCCATTTGGGACTCTAAGGCTTTAGTGAAACTCTGCTAGGGGAAAATAGGGAGCATTTTTAGAACTAGGATTTCCTTTGTTCGGTTTTGTGAGTGTTGATAGGGGAGCTGCTGAATTTCCTTGATGGTAGTTTGGGTTTTTTGCACTTTTGTGTTTCAGGTTCTCTCTAGTTCTCTTTGTGCTACGAAACTGACCATTCGTGTCATTCCTTCTCTGTATCTTTGCTAATCTCTTCCTCTCTTCTTAGCCGAAGCTAACATCTATTTTTCCTTACCCCTTTTCTTCTACAATTGAATTCTTTCCTAGCCTAGCTGAACCTTCCCTTTCTCTTCTTTTAACTTCTGTTCATCTTCTATTCTAGGCTGGCTGAATATCAATGTTGTTAATCCTTCTCTGCGGCGATCTACTGCAAAGGTTCTAACTATCGGTAAGTGTTCAAGATCTATTCTCTACTTTTCTTTTTTAAACTGAATACACCATGCTCTTCTTTTTCTTTTCCAAAACTGAATACCCCCTTTTGCTAACTGATTTTCATTTCCTCTTTCACGTACTATATTCTCTATGATTCTAAAGGCGTCCTCAAGGCGTGGTGAAGTGTGATCGGTTTGGATGAGTCACACTTTCATTCTCAATGTTATTTGGGGTTGGCCGAATGGGCCCTATCACTTACTGATTGGATTTTGATTGTACCATAGGAAACCAACAAGGGCGTGTGATCGTTTCTGAACAGCGATCATAGAGGGGCTAAGATCACCCTCATTTAAACAAGGTAAGAAGGGTGTTTCAGATTAAGCGTCAATAAGAGGGTGCTTTACCCTATCGGTTAAAAGGCTAACTTTGGATCTTGTTTGAATCTAGGTTGGGTGCTCGTGGAGCGTAGAGAAATATCGTAATCAGGTGTGTAATCATACTATTGTTTCTGTGAGTTAAAAAAACTCAAAAAGCTAAAACTTCGGCATTTGAAGCCTCACGAGAGTGCGATCGCTCGTGTGGTAAATCGAGCCTACAATCATGAGCGATAGACTGTAGAGGCCACCACGAACGTCCTCGTGCTCTTGGGCCGTTCTGGGCCTCGTTTGGCTAAAATGGGCCATGTGGGTGCAATGGGCCCGTAGGCTCCGCATGAAATAAATTTACGATAAGTGGAAAATACTGGACTGGGCTATATCGTTCGCATAGCCTAGTGTGTGGGTCCACTTGGGCTGAATATTGGGCTTTGGGCCCATTTACACCGTTTTGATCGTAAATGTTATCTATGCCGCTCGAGGCGACTGTAGACCTTCGGGAAGGAATAAAATGACTGATATACCCCTAAAGAGTAAAATGACTAAAATATCCCTAAGGAGTAAAATGACTAATGTGTTCATGGTTTGTATATGATTGTTACTGAGAATGCCATGCTGCATATATGTATGATTTATGACATGACATACTGTATAGGGGTAGGACACTGTTATGGAGGAAGTATACTGTACTGGTGGCTCTACCACATATACTGTTACTGGTGGCTTTGCCACATATACTGTTATTACTGGCAGCTATGCTACAGTATTGGTGTGTTGGTTGGGTGGGTCGATTTTATCCCCACGTGGTGTGTTGGTTGGTACGGGTGGTGTGTTGGTTGGTTGGGGTGGGTTACATAAGTGCACCATATTGATTTTGTATTGGGCTTAGGCCCACATAGATTACTGTAATGGGCTAAGGCCCACATTGTACTATTCTGAATGAGGCTCAAGCCTAGACTGCTACTGGATGATAGGGGTTTACACACTGAGTTCTCGTAACTCACCCTTTTCTTTTAACTGTGCAGGTAATCCCCAGCCTTAGATGATTTGGAGTTGCGAGGGACTCGGAGGTGGCCACACGTTCGCTAATATTTTATTTTAGACTTAGTTATTTAATTTTTTATTTTGGGTTGATATTCAGTTAATAAGGTATCTGGTGATTTTAATTTCTTTTAATTGGGTTTAATTCCTTATTTTGAAACTGCCAAACTGATACAAACAAGTTTTCAAAAATAATAATTATTTTAAAAGACAAGCACACAGTTTCAAACTTTAAAATGACATTCATTAGAGTAGCTTCCACGAGTTTTTAACCAACTAAGAAACCAACAGTAACAAACATGGCAATCGTTTAAAAACGGTTTTCTCTCAACAAGCCTGATTTTAAAAAACACTTCGATGTGACACGTTAGATTCGATCATAACGTCTAGGCCGAGTTTGGAGTGTTACAATTCCATCACACAAATTATACCATAAATCAAAATTGCAAATTAATCTAATATATGACCAAAAACTCACTATCATTAGCATTATTAACAAACCACAACCAAAACACATCCACCATCCATATATCAAGCTTAACAAAATGAACTAATCCTAAGCCATATATATATATATCATTGCATCATATCAAATTCATATACCAAGCATACCACACACATATACTATGACTAAAATTACTTAAACATTAAATCATTAGCATTAAGATCAATTCATTTTTTGCATGGCTAAATATATACAATTTTCAAGACCAACCAAAACAAATGCTAGCCTATACATGCCATAGATTCTTAGTTCAAGCTTTTAAAATACCGAAATAGTGATCGATAATGTGACAGATTTCCTTGATGATCCCTGAGCTCGTAGCTAGCTTTCAAAATCTTTAAAAGAATAAATGAACACACACAGTACTTTTGAATAGCTTAGTAAGTCATAAGCAATTAATTTATTAAACGAACATTAGTATTAAAATCAACTATGCTGAATCAAGAAATCATTAATCAAATACACATTCTCATGCTTGAAACTCATATACCATAACATGAACATTATCAAAATATATTAACTTAACCAAAAACACAATTATGCATAAGCATATATAATTCTCACTTTCATAATGAATATTTCATATATTCATCTCAAATATATCATTACCTTACTTTTCCAATCATTTAACTTAGCACATACCTGACCTTTTAGCTTGATTTCATATTCGATCTTAGCTCGATATTTCCCATTGAACCATTTGAAATTAAAAAGGATACTCATATAGTCGACAATCTCGTACAATGCTAACGTCCCAGACGTGGTCTTACATGTAATCACATATTGTAACACCCCAAACCCGGCCCAAACATTATGACCGAATTTGGTTTGCTACAGAGAAAAACATTTTGAAAACCATTTTAAAACCGATTCAAAATTTTGTTGAAATGCCTTTTATTTTCAATTCTCTTTATTAAAAACCATACTTAATTTGTTTAAAAATATTTATTGAGTCGAATTGTTTACGACTTCAAATGTACCGATGGCACTTTAAAACATTTTATGCTTAATTTGAGAAAACATGTGCATCCATTTTAACATCATCAAATAGTTTAAACAAAACATTCAAAACATGCAACAATAACAAAAATAATTCTAGGAGGCCTTATTACATCTTAAATAAAACAAACCAACAGAAAAATAATTAAAATTTAAAGTTCATCTATATCAAATGTCCACTGCATGGCCACCTCGAGTCCATCCGGTTCCTCATCCGCAATCTACGAGTCACCTGAAAAATTAAAGGAGAAGGTGAGTCACCAAGACTCAATGTGTAACCTTTCCTCAATTTAGTGCAACAACATACACAAATCATAACCAATTAATATGAATAAGTTTAAGATGCACCCATCCTAACCATCCAAACGCCTTTCTCTACCTCGTGTGGTACCAAACCACTGGTGGTGCCAAACCACTGGTGACATATAGTCACAAATGTGATACCAAATCACTGGAGATACCAAATCTCTGGTGTCCGAGGACACAAATCGAATGATGGGGCCAACCCATCGTGTGATACCAAATCACTGGCGTCAATCCCATATCTCAAAGTGGGGCCAACCCACGGTGGTGCTAAGCCACAGGGACGAGACGCTATGAGGTGCCAAACCTCTGGAGGTACCAAACCTCTGGTGATCGTAGTCACAATGTGTTACCAAAACACTGGTGTCCGTCGACACGAATATCACTGCCCCCTCCACTCATTTATCCCACATCAATCAATTACATACTTTTACAGAATCATGCTAAAAGGTTTATTTAACATTCATAGATTTATCATTTCCATATATCAAATATTGCACATACCAAATGTGTCATGCTTCCCAAAAGCATCAAATAGAAATCTCATAGCAATAAAGACTTACCCGAATCCTTGTTAATACCATGATGGTATTACATCCATATCTACACAAACCGATTAGGCATAATATAACACTTAGCATATTAAAAAGTTATAAGGTGTGTATGTACACACCTGATATTAACAAGAGTCCTAAATCCCGAATAGACAAATCGGTCACATAAGTTTTCCTTGCCCTACATTCGGCCAAACACTAGGTTAGTGCCATGGCCTATTCGCCAAACCAAAATAATTGAGAAGGGTTCCTTGTGAACCCTGAAACCTTACCCAAATGCCTTCGAACACTAGCCAACACACTCCTAAATGTGAATCGGCCTCACTTCCCTACAATCAACCATCATCATTAAGGTTATTAGCCTTCGGCTTTCGATTACTTAAAAGAATAATCCTTTAAAATAAACCCTTACCACCTTACCAAAATCGTTTGATCAAAGATGATGGATTCAATTGCTCGCTTCCAAATCCAGAAGGCCCTAAAACAAATCGGATTAGCATCCTTGCTACAAGTGCCGAAATTGGCCTTTTTACTCCTTTAGAAGTTGACAAGAACAAGAGAAACAAAGAAAAATATTCAGCCTTGGACACTCACCTTAAAAACCGATTGGAGAAGAAAAATAGAAGAGGCACCTTTGCTTGAGATTCGGCCAACACTAGCCAAGAAGGGAGAAAAGAATTCGGCACACCCAAAGAAGTATATTTGGTTGTAGTGGAAGAAAGAAAATAATAGGAAAGGGAATAGAGTTTTGGCAAAGAAGAGAGTATAGGAGATTTTTGGTGTTTAAGCAAAACAAATAGGAGAGCAAGATGTTGATGAAGGTTTCGGTTTTGAGAGAATGAGAAGGAGAAAATAGAAGATGAGCAAAAATGATAAATGGTCAAAAGAGTTAGGCTTATCAAAAGGTAAAATTCGGCCAAAAGAAAAGAGGTTGAGAGAGGATTGCAAACTTTTGTACCAAATGCTAGGAATGACCAAAAAGAAACTTCAATTCTTAGCCAAACTATCACCAAAAATTCGGCTCCCCCTATAGTCCAAATTACCGTCCCTATGCATGGTCAAATGGCCATGATATTGTTTCCATAATAATTTCCTTGATACTTGCCCCATATCTTCATACCTTTCCTTAAATTCTTGATTCCCTTCCTTAAGTTAACAATTTCCTTAATCCTTTGATATACTAACCAAAAATAACATGGTCAACACTTACCATATATGCACTTGGCCGACAGTTGCTATACATGTGAAGAAAAATTTAAAATAAAAATTCATCTAGATGCTAAACAAGGGATTCGAACCTCTCCCCTCATGCTACAATTCATGCGCCAACACCACCATGCCATGTACTCAACTTATACTACACTTTGACACTTTAATTAACTTATGTGTCAATGCCACTTGCTCCACTTCAATAAATAAACCAAACTAAAAAAATTATTCTACTAAACCGAGCCTACTCAAGACCCCTAATTAAGTCTTATAACTCCACAAATAATATCACAACAATTCATACACAAGAAAAATAATTCAATCACAAATAGCCCTAATTTCAGGATGTTACAATTCTACCCCCCTTAAAAATAATTTCGACCTCGAAATTACCTGATCAGAAAAGGTGGGGGTATTGCTGCCGCATCACACTCTCGAGTTCCCACGTAGCTTCCTCAGCACCATGGTTTCGCCATAGTACTTTCACCAAAGGTACTGACTTCCTACGCAAAACCTTGATATCTCGATCTAAGATTTGGATTGGTTCCTCCTTGAAAGATAAATCCGAGTTTATCTCAATCTCTGCCATAGGCACAATGTGTGATGGATCCGACCGATATCGCCTAAGCATTGACACATGAAAGACGTTATGAATCTGATTCAACTCCGCCGGTAGCTCGAGCTGATAAGCTACTGGTCTCACTCGCTTTAACACTGTATATGGCCCGATGAACCTAGGGCTTAGCTTCCCTTTTTTCCCAAATCGTAACACCTTCTTCCAAGGTGACACCTTCAGAAAAACTTTATCTCCCACAGCATATTCCATTTCCTTGCGCTTGAGACCGGCATAGGACTTCTGCCTATTTGATGCTTCCTTGAGACGAGCCCGAATTACCTTAACTTTGTCCTCAATTTCAGTCACCAACTCCGGACCCAAAACCTGTCGTTCACCCAACTCCGTCCAACAAGTAGGAGTTCGGCATTTTCGTCCATACAGTGCTTCATATGGAGCCATCTGAATGCTCGCTTGATAAATATTGTTATAAGCGAATTCCGCCAACAGTAGATACTCTTCCCACTACCACTAAAATCCGAACACAACCTCTCAAAGATATCTTCTAAGATCTCGAATCACTCTCTCCGATTGTCCGTCGGTTTATGAGTGAAAGGTCGTCTTTGAAGTCCAATCTCGCTCCCAAGGCTTGATGCAAAGCTCTCCAAAACCTTGACGTAAACCTCGGATCCCTATCCGAGATAATCGACATCGCACACCATGCAATCTTATTATCTCGGCTACATATAACTTTGCTAACTTCAAGCTTAATAATCTACCCTTACCAGTATGAAATGCGCTAACTTAGTCAGACGATCTACAATCACCCAAACTGAATCCTTCTTACTAGGCGTAAGAGGTAATCCACTGACAAAGTCCATGGTGATCCTCTCCCACTTCCACTGAGGAATCTTCACAGGTTGGAGTAACCCAAATGGCAACTGATGTTCCGCTTTGACTTGTTGACACGTCAGACACTTACCCACGAACTCAGTTACTTTCCGCTTCAGACCTGGCCACCAAAACTACTCTCTCAAATCCCGATACATCTTGCTACCTCCGGGATGCATAACATATGGGTTGCTATGCGCGTCCCGAAGAATCCTTTGCCTCAACTCCACATCCTTCGGCATACAAGCTCTCCCTTTAAAGCACAAAACTCCATCACTGGACACACTAAAATCTTCTAATCTACCATTCTGAACTTGCAACCTCCGATCGTTCAAACCATCATCCTCTAACTACTTCTCCTTAATCTGATCTAACCAATTCGGTTTGACTTGCAATTCTGCCAAAAGACTCCCATCGTCAAACAGACTAAGTCGAGCAAACATCGATCTTAAATCTGATACAACCTTACGGCTCAACGCGTCTGCCACCACATTAGCCTTACCAGGATGATACTCGATCGAATAGCCGTAGTCCTTCAATAGTTCAATCCACCGACACTGCCTCAAATTCAAATCCTTCTGAGTCAAAAGATACTTAAGACTCTTGTGATCCGTGTAGACTATCGACTTCTCCCCGTACAAATAATGCCTCCATATCTTCAAAGCGAAGACTACAGCCACTAACTCCAAGTCGTGCGTTGGATAGTTAACCTCATGCGGTCTTAGCTGACGGGACGCATAGGCCACTACCTTCCCTTCTTGCATCAATACACATCCCAAACCAGTATGGGATGCATCACAACCGTATACAACTTTCACCGCCTCAGTCAGCATACGTAACAAGGGCTTCCGTCAGAATCTTCCTTAGCTTGTCAAAACTTTATTGTTGCTTCTCCGTCCACACAGATGGAATTCCTTTTCTTAATAACTTAGTTAACGATGCAGCGATTAAAGAGAATCCTTCCACAAACCTCCGGTAGTCCCTGCCAGACCCAAAAATCAGAAATTTTGCCACCGACCTAGGCGGTTTCATTCAACACCGCTCGATCTTGCGAGGATCTACTCTAATCCTTCTCTCGACACTACGTGACCTAAGAAAGCCACACCTCTAAGCCAAAATTTGCACTTCATGAATTTGGTATATAATCGCTTCTCCTCAAGTGCTTGTAGAACTATACGCAGATGCATGTCATGTTCCTCCTCCGTCTTTGAGTAAACCAATATGTCGCCTATGAACACCATGACAAATTGATCCAAATCATCTTTGAAACACCCTATTCATTAAGTCCATGAATCTGCGGTGCATTGGTCAACCCAAATGGCATCACCGTAAACTCGTAATGCCCATACCTTGTACGAAATGCTGTCTTGTGCATATCAACCTCCTTCACCTTGAGTTGATGATATCCCGACCTAAGATCTATCTTTGAGAATACCGATGCACCCTTCAGTTGGTCGAACAAGTCGTCAATCCGAGGTAACGGATACCTATTCTTAATCGTCAACTTGTTCAATTGGCGGTAGTCGATACACATCCGCATTGAACTGTCCTTCTTTTTGACAAATAGCACAGGTGCTCCCCACGGAGATATACTTGGTCAGATAAATCCTTGGTCCAAGAGCTCCTGAATTTGAGCCTTCAGTTCCACCAATTCCTTTGGTGCCATTCGATACGGTGCTATAGACACAGGTGCCGTTCCAGGTAGCAAGTCTATACCGAATTCAACTTCTCGATCTGGAGGCAAACCCGAAAGTTCTTTAGGAAATACGTCAGCATATTCCTTTACAGTTCGAACATTCCCCACAGAAAACTCTTTAGCTTCCAAAGCATACACATGAACAACGAACGCCTCACAGCCCTTCCTGACCATCTTTCCAGCTTTCAACATAGATACCACATTGGATAGATAATCTCTCCTATTACCTATCATGACCACTTCTTCACCTTCAACCGTCTTCAAAACCATACGCTTAGCAGTGCAATCCAAACTTTCTTGGTATTTGGCCAACCAATCCATCCCAAGAATCAGATCGAACTCCTCAAACGGCAGTTCCATTAGATCGGCTAAAAACACTACCCCTTGGAGTTCTAGGGGTACATCTCTATACAGCTTATCTACTTCTACAGAGTAACCTAAAGGACTAAGTACGGTCATCTTCCTAGAAACAGTCTCAGAAACTAAACTTATGGTCTTTACTATGCCACTAGCAACGTAAGAATGCGTCGAACCCACATCTATCAAAGCAGTATATGGGACACCAAAGATTAAAACATACCGCTTATGATGTCCGGGCGTCTCCTCCTCACGACGCCGCAAAGATACACCAAACCAGTCGCTTAGCCTCCGTGTTGCTTGCACCTCGCTCGATGATTCGCGGCCTCGACCGTAACCATTACCTCTCTACCATTACCACGACCTCTGCTGCAGTGTTGGTCCCTCCTTTCTGAACTGAGCCCGACCTTGACCTTCAGACTGATTCCTGACTTGCTTACGTGGACAATCCCTCACACGGTGATCCAGCAAACTACACTCGAAATAGCCTTTTCCTCCGGTCCAACATTCGCCCCAATGAAATTTCCCACATCGGTTACACCGTGCTGGTCCCTGATTAGCAGTAACAGACCTCCTAGACTGATTCGGCTCATTTTGCCTAGCCCTCTTTTGAACATTGCCAGCTGGCCCAGATGATACATATCCTCTCTTATGCTTACTCCGGTCATAGATCTGCCTTCCAGATTCCTTTATTCTTTCGGCTATCTTAGACTTTTCAACTAAAGTAGCAAACTCTCGCTCCTGATGTGGAGCAATCAACAATCTCAGCTCGTCCTTCAAACCATCTTCGAATCGAACACATCGCAGGTTCAAGCCACAATACCTCCAAAGATATTGGCTCAATCTTAAGAACTCAACCTCATACTCGATACGAATTTACTCCTTGGACCAAACTCAGAATGCCTTACGCCGCGCATCAATGTAACTAGACCCAATATATTTCTTTTGATATGTCGCCTTAAAGAAGTCCCAAGTGAGATCTTCACACAAAGACCATTCGAACCGTGAGCCACCATCGATATGACTCATCCTTGAGAAGCGACACCGCCCCTTTCAGTTTCTCCTCATTTGTCAAATCTATCTCATCCATGATTCTTTCAGTCGATTCTAGCCAATACTCAGCCATATTTGGTGCTACACCAGATACAGCTCAGAAAAATTTAGCGCCGTTAGCTCGAAGTCTCTCGGGTACCGATTTTCGAGCTCCTCCACCTCCACCCATTCCAGCTTCCCTTTCTCGAACCCGCAGCAACTCTTGTGACACTGCATCATCATCCGTCTGATCCTGCTCTTCGACTCCAAAAGTTGGGGGTAGTGGTGGTATATCGTTCTCAGATCCACGACCGACGACGGAGTTACGACACGGTCATCCTACCGCTTCCGCGTCCACGATGGCCACGTCCTCTATAGCTCATTCTAACTATCACGCTTTTAATCTGATTAGGAAATTTTATGAATTAATACATGTTTCACTTGATTATTCGCAAAGAAATTTTATGATAAGAATTTAATAGAGATTCTTTCGATCAAATAGAGTTTTAAGTCTTTTATCTAGTTTACACAGAAAAGTACATCCATTCCCTAATACATTTCATACCTATGCACTCTTCGGGCATTTCTGTCCGTTTCTAACCCAGGGGTATTTTCGTCATTTTCCTACAAGGGTATTTTCTTAATAAACCGAATAAATTTGAAAACTTTAATAAATTAAATCATTTTGAAATTTTAAAAATTAAAGAGTATTTTTGAAAAATTCTTCAGATTAAAGGTATGGCAAAATTTTGAAAGTAGGGGTGTTTTGGTAATTTTGTCAGTCGGGGGTAATTTTGTAAATTTTCAAAGTCAGTGTATATATTTTGAAATACAAGATTTTCGGCTACTTTTGCAAAGTAAGAAGATTTTATTGAAATTGGGGTAATTCGGTAACTCTAAAACCAAGGGCATTTTCGTAATTTTGCCACTAGGGGCATTTTGGTAATTTTGGTAAACCGGGAGTATTTTGAAGATTTTTTTTTCAAAATAATTTTTACTGCTATTGATAGGAGTTTCATAACAATTTTTAAAACTTAGAGTTTTCATAAAATAGGGTTAATCCCTTTCGGGTTTTATTTAGTGTGTTTAGCCTATGACCGAGTCCTCTCGGTTAGGGTGAACCGAAGCTACGCACCAGGTAGGATTCCTGTGAAGAGG
Source organism: Gossypium rotundifolium (assembly GCA_025506655.1). Taxonomy (NCBI): domain Eukaryota; kingdom Viridiplantae; phylum Streptophyta; class Magnoliopsida; order Malvales; family Malvaceae; genus Gossypium; species Gossypium rotundifolium. The sequence goes on from CP106734.1 coordinate 133,134,820, forward strand.
AGGTGAGTCACGAGGATTGCTTAAATACCAAGCTCTTTCGGATCCAATCCTAGACATGCGCACCAAGGTTACCACACCCTAACTCGGCGACTTGGTCACGGGTTGGTTTTAATTAGGCCATTAAAGTCTTATGAGTTTTGTTGGGGTGGACTAGTCCTAAGGTTCATCACCTATCACACTAACTACGTTCCCCACCTACCCTTCTACAATAATAATTCATACAAAAAGTTAGAGGTACTTACCTGAGCGGATTGGTGCTGGAGACTCGGTGCCATGCTTATTCAAAACCAAAATATTTCAAATAGGCCTACTAAAAACATTTTTGGGCCTTGGGCCCCCACAGCCGAGCTTTGAACTGGGCTCTGATACCAATTTGTAACACCCTAAACCCGGCCCAAACATTACGACTGAATTTGGTTTGCTACAGAGAAAAACATTTTGAAAACCATTTTAAAACCGATTCAAAATTTTGTTGAAATGCCTTTTATTTTCAATTCTCTTTGTTAAAAACCATACTTAATTTGTTTAAAATATTTATTGAGTCAATTGTTTGCAGACTTCAAATGTACCGATGTCACTTTAAAACATTTTATGCTTAATTTGAGAAAACATGTGCATCCGTTTTAACATCATCAAATAGTTTAAACAAAACATTCAAAACATGCAACAATAACAAAAATAATTCTAGGAGGCCTTATTACATCTTAAATAAAACAAACCAATGTAAAAATAATTAAAATTTAAAGTTCATCTATATCAAATGTCCACCGCATGGACACCTCGAGTCCATCCGGTTCCTCATCCGCAATCTACGAGTCACCGAAAAATTAAAGGAGAAGGTGAGTCACCAAGACTCAATGTGTAACCCTTCCCGATTTAGTGCAACAACATACACAAATCATAACCAATTAATATGCATAAGTTTAAGATGCACCCATCCTAACCATCCAAACGCCTTTCTCTACCCGTGTGGTACCAAACCACTTTGGTGGTGTCAAACCACCGGTGACATATAGTCACAAATGTGATACCAAATCACCGGAGAAACTAAATCTCGTGTCCGAGGACACAAATCGAATGATGGGGCCAACCCATCGTGTGATACCAAATCATGGCGTCAATCCCATATCTCAAAGTGGGGCCAACCCACGGTGGTGCTAAGCCACGTGGACGAGACGCTATGAGGTGCCAAACCTCCGGAGGTACCAAACCTCCGGTGACCGTAGTCACAATGTGTTACTAAAACACCGTGTCAAAATAAACACGAATATCACCGCCTCCACTCATTTATCCCACATCAATCAATTACATACTTTTACAGAATCATGCTAAAAGGTTTATTTAACATTCATAGATTTATCATTTCCATATATCAAATATTGCACATACCAAATGTGTCATGCTTCCCAAAAACATCAAATAGAAATCTCATAGCAATAAAGACTTACCCGAATCCTTGTTAATACCATGATGGTATTTCATCCATATCTACACAAACCGATTAGGCATAATATAACACTTAGCATATTAAAAAGTTATAAGGTGTGTATGTACACACCTGATATTAACAAGAGTCCTAAATCCCGAATAGACAAATCAGCCACACAAGTTTTCCTTGCCCCTATATTGGCCAAACACTAGGTTAGTGCCATGGCCTATTCGGCCAAACCAAAATAATTGAGAAGGGTTCCTTGTGAACCCCAAACCTTACCCAAATGCCTTGAACACTAGCCAACACACTCCTAAATGTGAATCGGCCTCACTTCCCTACAATCAACCATCATCATTAAGGTTATTAGCCTATGGCTTTCGATTACTTAAAAGAATAATCCTTTAAAATAAACCCTTACCACCTTACCAAAATCTATTGATCAAAGATGATGGATTCAATTGCTCGCTTCCAAATCCAGAAGGCCCTAAAACAAATCGGATTAGCATCCTTGCTACAAGTGCCGAAATTGGCCATTTTACTCCTTTAGAAGTTGACAAGAACAAGAGAAACAAAGAAAAATATCCGGCCTTGGACACTCACCTTAAAAACCGATTGGAGAAGAAAAATAGAAGAGGCACCTTTGCTTGAGATTCGGCCAACACTAGCCAAGAAGGGAGAAAAGAATTCGGTAGACCCAAAGAAGTATATTTGGTTGTAGTGGAAGAAAGAAAATAATAGGAAAGGGAATAGAGTTTTGGCAAAGAAGAGAGTATAGGAGATTTTTGGTGTTTAAGCAAAACAAATAGGAGAGCAAGATGTTGATGAAGGTTTCGATTTTGAGAGAATGAGAAGGAGAAAATAGAAGATGAGCAAAAATGACAAATGGTCAAAAGAGTTAGGCTTATCAAAAGGTAAAATTCGGCCAAAAGAAAAGAGGTTGAGAGAGGATTGCAAACTTTTGTACCAAATGCTAGGAATGACCAAAAAGAAACTTCAATTCTTAGCCAAACTATCACCAAATATTCGGCTCCCCCCTATAGTCTAAATTGTCGTCCCTATGCATGGTCAAATGGCCATGATATTGTTTCCATAATAATTTCCTTGATACTTGCCCCATATCTTCATACCTTTCCTTAAATTCTTGATTCCCTTCCTTAAGTTAACAATTTCCTTAATCCTTTGATATACTAACCAAAAATAACATGGTCAACACTTACCATATATGCACTTGGCCGACAGTTGCTATACATGTGCAGAAAAATTTAAAATAAAAATTCATCTAGATGCTAAACAAGGGATTCGAACCTCTCCCCTCATGCTACAATTCATGCGCCAACACCACCATGCCATGTACTCAACTTATACTACACTTTGACACTTTAATTAACTTATGTGTCAATGCCACTTGCTCCACTTCAATAAATAAACCAAACTAAAAAAATTATTCTACTAAACCGAGCCTACTCAAGACCCATAATTAAGTCTTATAACTCCACAAATAATATCACAATAATTCATACACAAGAAAAATAATTCAATCACAAATAGCCCCAATTCAGGATGTTACACATATCGATGCCACTGTCCCAGACAGGGTCTTACACGAATCAAATATGATGCCAATGTCCTAGACATGGTCTTACACATAAATCACAAGTCGATGCCAACGTCATAGACATGGTCTTACACGAAAACACATATCGGAATCCTATGTCATGACATATGTATCCTAACTATTCCTAAGGTTTGTATGAGGCTTTCGGACGTCGTAACTCGGTCGATTCAAGCTCGTAAACAATGCTCTCATGCTTAATTAAATTCGAAAAGTATATATATACAAGTAATAATTCAATTCGGCATTATTAAAATATATAGAATCGAATTTAACGACATTTATTTACTTATGAACATACCTCAGCAAATACGGACGAACTGGGACAACTATTCAACAACTTTAGATTTCCCCCGATCTAATTTTGATTTCTTCTTTTCTTGATCTAAATTAGTACAAATTTAACTTATTTAATCACATATTCAATCAAATTCATCCAAAAACACATAAATAGGCTAATTACACTTTTGCCCCTGGCATTTCACATTTTTCACAATTTAGTCCCTATTTCACAAAACAAAAAATTCAAAAAATTTCTTTATACAAGTGCCTAGCTAAATTTTCCTCTAGTTCATATAAGCCCATAATTTTTTATTATTTCACATTTTAGTCCCTCAAAATAACATTTTCACAAATTAGTCTTATTTACTCAAATTCATCAAAAATCCAAAGACAAAACATATTAATGTAGCACATATCATTTATTTTCCATCATCAAACAAAACAAACACAAGCTACCATTAATGGCAATTCATTAATACATCATCAAATTCAAAAATTCAAGCATGGGCTAACTAGTATTCGAAGCAACGATCTTAAAAACGTAAAAATCATCAAAAACCAAGCTAAGCACATACCTAAATTAAAGAACACAAGGGCTGAACCTAGTTTTCCTCTTCTCTTTAATTTTCCTTTGAACTTTTAGCCATAAAAAGATGAATGCATGGCCACTTTGACTTTTTTGTTTTATTTTATTTGATGTTATTATACATTTTACCATTTTAACCTTAAGTATTTAATTAGGAAACTATTTAATGGTTGTTTATTTTTGTCCATGCATGATTCCAATGGTTGTATTACAGAATAAAGACTCCATATAATAAAAGCTATAGCAAATAGATACCTTTATATATAGCATGCTAGTTTTGCATTTTACGCGATTAAGTCCTTTTAATTAAATCGAGCACACAAACGATAAAATTTTCACACAAAACTTTTACACACATAAATTAACATGCTTTAGAAACTAAAAATAATATTAAAATAATTTTTTGACTTAGATTTGTGGTCCCGAAACCACTATCCGACTGGGTCTAAACCGGGCTGTTACATGTCCAGTACAAACGAATGGTCTAATTACCATGCAAGTGCCCATATATTTCCATTCTATGGCCAATTAGTACATTTAACTTATAGATCTCAAATTTTGCACCTTACACGATTTAGTCCTTTTTATCCAATTGACCGTTCAAACTATAAAATTTTTTAACGAAACTTTCACACCGAAATTCTATCATGCTGTAGACCTTTTTAAAATAATAAAATAAATATTTTGACTTCAGATTTGTGGTTCTATAACCACTATTCTGATTTGACTAAAATCGGGTTGTTACAACTCTTCCATCTTAGGGATTTTCGTCCCCAAAAATCTTACCGATAAATAGGTTAGGATATTGTTTTCTCATAGCTTTCTCGAGTTCCCACGTAGCTTCCTCAATCCCGCATTTATGCCAAAGAACCTTTACAAGGGCTATGCGTTTATTTCTCAATTCTTTTATTTCACGAGCTAAAATCTTGATCGGTTCTTCATTATATGTCAAATCAGTCTCTATCTCAACATCTACTGGAGAAATCACATGTGACGGATCGGATCTGTATCCACGTAGCATAGAAACGTGAAAGACATTATGAATCTTTTCAAGTTCTAATGGTAACGCTAGTCGATATGCTACATGCCCTATTCTTTCGACGATCTCATACAGTATGATAAATCGCAGACTCAGCTTTCCTTTATGGTAGAATTGAAGAACCGTTTTCCACGGTGACACCTTTAGAAACACCCATTCCCCGGCTTGAAACTCAATCTATTTAGTTTTTAAATCTACATATGATTTCTGTCAATCTAAAGATATTTTCAATCTATCGCGAATTACTTTCACTTTTTCTTCAGTCTCTCTGATCAAATCAACCCCGTAAAACTTATTTTCTCTAAGCTCATTCCATTACAATGGTGTTCTGCATTTACAACTGTATAGAGCTTCGTACGATGCCATCTTTATGCTCGATTGGAAGCTATTATTATAAGCAAATTCAATCAGTGGTTGATATTTATCCCACCTACCTTCAAACTCATGAATACAACAATGCAACATATCCTCAAGTATCTGAATAACTCGTTTGGATTGACCATCCATTTATGGATGAAACGCAGTACTAAAATGCAACTTCATACCCAAAGCTTCTTGTAATTTCTTCCAAAATCTTGATGTAAACCTCGAATCTCTATCTGAAACAATAGATAGGGGAACACCATGTAATCTCACAATTTCAGAAATATATAACTCAGTTAATTTATCAAGCAAGAAATCTGTATGTACCAGAATGAAATGAGCTAATTTCGTCAATCTGTCAACAACAACCTAGATCGGATGTTTATTTTTGGAGATAAGGGCAAACCCGATACGAATTCCATTGTTACTTTATCCCACTTCCACTAAGGAACCATAATAGGTTGTAATAAACCTGATGGCACTTGATGCTCAGCTTTAACTTGATTACAAATCAAACATTTTGAAACAACTTCTGAGATATCTCGTTTCATGCCGTGCCACCAATAAAGCTGTTTCAATTTGTTATACATTTTTGTGATTCTCGGATGTACTGATAAACAACTACAGCGTGCTTCTTTTAAAATCTTCTAAATGAGCTAAAAATTTCTTGGTACATATATTCTATCACGAAACATCAAACAACCATCGAGCCCTATTCAAAACTTTGAATCAGAAGTCAACTCACACCGAGCTTGTTTTGCTTACAATTAATTATAAATTTTTTGTTCCTCACAAATCTGCTGTAGAAATAATGGTCTCACTTTCAACTCAGCTACTATCGAACCATCGTCAGACAAAGCTAATTGTGTGTTCATAGCACGTAAAGCAAATAAGGACTTTCGGCTCAAAGCATCAGCAACTATGTTTGCCTTCCCCAGATGATAGTCAATCACTAACCCATAGTCTTTCAGTAATTCTAACCATCTCCGTTGTCGCAAATTCAAATCTTTCTAAGTCATCAGATATTTCAGGCTTTTGTGATCGGTAAAAATATGGCATTTCTCACCAAATAAGTAATGATGCCAAGATTTTAATGTGAACACTATCGGAGCTAACTTTAGATCGTGCATCGAATAATTCTTTTCGTGCGGTTTCAACTGTCTCAAGGCATAAGCTATAACTTTGCCTTCCTGCATCAAAACACAACCCAAGCCATTTAACGATGCATGACTGAAAACTACAAATTCTTTACCTGACTCAAGCTGAACTAACACTGGTGCCTTTGTCAATAATGCTTTCAACTGCTCGAAGCTCTGCTAACACTTTTCTGACCACTTAAATTTAACATCTTTTTAAAGCAACCGTGTCATCGGTGTCGTAATCATTGAAAAGCCTTTCACAAATCATCTATAATAGACGGCTAGTCCTAGAAAACTATGGATTTTGGATACATTTCTCGGAGGCTTCCAATTTATAATCATAGAAATTTTGCTCAGGTCAACTTGGATACCCGCGGCTGAAACAATATGTCAGAAAAAACCAACCTTTTATAGCCAAAACTCACATTTGCTGAACTTTGCAAATAACTATTTATCTCTCAAAGCTTGTAACACGATTCTCCAATGCTTGGTTTGCTCAGATTCATCACGAGAGTAAATCAAAGTGTCATCACTAAATAAAACTACGAGTCAGTCTAATTACGGCCTAAAAATCTAGTTCATCAGGTCCAAAAAATAGCATGTGCATTTGTTAGTCCAAAAGGTATAACAAGAAATTCATAGTGTCCTGTAACATCCTGAATTAATGGGTCAATGCATTTAATGTATGGTTATGCTTAATGTGAGTGTTAGGGGTCCAGAAGGGGCTCAGGAATTGGACCGATGCCTTAATTGAATTTCTGTTTAGACACTCTAGTGGGAAACCAGTTAGGATAGGGCTTAAAGGATGTTGTCTGTGTTTAAAAACACAAATGGGCTTGTGGCCTAGTGGCAAAATGGCGCCACTTAGAGAGCAAAGAGGTGGCGTCAACCGAGTAAGCCAAATTCAAGTTGCATGAAGCCCAATTCTTTTAATTAAATTAGTTAAATTTCGGTAATTAATTAGGTGGAGTTGGATAGCAACAAGGCTTAAAAGTAGGAGAATTTGTCCAAGTGGATAATATAGATAATATGGCAGATAAAGGGAGAAAATTTAGGATCTGATCTACTGGTCACAGTAGTGGCCGAATTTCCAACTCTAGGGGAAGGAGGAAATCAGTTTTGATGAGGCTAAAGGGGTGCCAAAATTTCCCTTGTTTATTAATTAGTTTTAGTTTTCAAAAGAGGGCAATTTCGGCTTTTGGTTAGTGTGTGTGCCAAAAAATGGATTAGAAAATAGGGAACTTCTTAATTTTGGCATTTATTCTCATTCTCTTCTCTTAGTTGTTTCTTTTCTCAAAAAGCCAAAAATCTCCTAAAAGTTTCATCTTCTTCTTCTCTTCTACTAAAGTCGAAACCTCATAGCCTTTCTCTACACTTTTTCTTGATTTTTTCTATAAGCCGAAGCCCTAAGTATTCCTTCTATTTACTCTCTTCTACTATAGCCAAATGCCCTAGTATCCATTCATTCTTTTCCTTCCTGCCGATTTCTTCATTAAAAGCCGAAACCTTATTGTCGATTTCTTCATTAAAAGTCAAAACCTTCCTGCCGATTTCTTTATTAAAAGCCGAATCTCCCATATTGAGGTAAGTTTCGACTCTTGTTATTCCTTAAGATCTCTTTTGGTTTTTAAGGGCCAAGGCCGAATGGCCACTTGGTTTGTTAAGGCTGTCGATAGGGCTAATATTCCCTATCTTTTTGCATTTTGGGTGGCCTTCTAGGATTTGTAGGAGACCTGATCGTTTTGGTTCTTAAGCCAGGAACTGTTAACTTTGAACCATATCTCTTCTTTTGGGATTTTTAGGTAAGGGATCTCTACTCTATGAATATACATTTGTGTTAGTATTCGATACAATGTTTTAATCCGGTTTGTTGACTAAGATCTGTTCCATGGATACAAACGCTAGTCAAACAAAAGAGGGAATTGGATCCGTAAATCCAACTCCTAGATTTAAGAAGCGAGCGGTGTCAGCAGTTTGGGATTAGCCACGAGGTTGTGTACTGGCTTCAGAACAAAATCTTGGGTATTAGCGATCGTGGTAGCTCTTGATAGTGTCGACATAGAAAGTCTTCGTCTCTGTCTTGTGAATCGTGTGTGGATCTCTATCACCTAGTTAATCTGTAGTATATTTATGTTATGGGCTAAAACTCAGATAAAGATGCTGCATGAACAGTCGTAATACGCAAAAAAGGTAGGCAAGGAATGCTAGGTACGTAATCATAGAAACTTCTCTATGTGTATCGAAGTATGTGAAAGTATGTGATCTGTTTAGATAGTTTCATGTTCTGATTCTTGCATGTATGTATGCATGGGATGGGATTGATATGATGAAGGGGAGCAGGTCACAAGGCGATCGATGGCTTTGCCACATAGGTCACATAGTGATCAATCTTTATGACAGGCCGCGTAGCTGTCGATATATTATTAAGGTCGCATAGCAATCGGTGGCTTTGCCACATAGGTCACATAGTGATCGATATGGTGTGTAGCGGATGGAGGGTTGATTGTAGAAATCCCCACGGTGTGATGGTTGGTGCGGGGGTGTAAAGAGGATGGACTCTTAGGTTTGGGATGGGCCATGTTGCATGAAAATATATTCTGTTACCATTGTTATGGCCCAAGGCCCAAAATGTGTTTGTGGGCCCAAGGCTTTCATGTGTTTTCGGGATTTACACACTGAGTCTTAGTGACTCACCCTTTTATTTTTCCCATCTTTTTAGATGAGCAGTAGATCGTGGACATGGGAGCCGAGTCGGACTCGAGGGCCATCAAGACTATTATTTCCATAAACTCTTTCCAGTTATCTTTTAAGTTTTAATTTTGGGATATTTCTTTTGTAATAACGCCTCCATAACTTAGGTTATTTTTCTTAATTATTATGTCACATTTTTATAAACTTATGTTTTCAAAACATAAATTATAAAGCGAGAGGAAAATGGGCCTTTCAAGCACGTTCACGCAAATCTTAAAGTTTCATTCAGGAATTACACAATTAATGATTAATCGATTATAATAAACTGAGATTTTCAAAACCCTTCAAGGCAAAGTTTGCAACGTTCAACCCGTAGTATTCCAGATCAGGTCATGACGTATGGGTCAGGTTTGGGGTGATATATTTTTGGTATCAGAGCCCAGTTCAAAACTCGGGCTGTGAAATGGGTCCAGCAGTGATTTGTACAATTGATGTAAGTTTGAGAAAAGTTCAGTTAAGATATGGCCTTCGAGTCTACCGGCACCCACGCAGGTAAGTATTTTAAACTCATTATGTGATGTGCATGTTGGGCTTGAGGGGTTCTATAGGGACGTAGGCTAGTATGATTAAAGCTTGATGGACTCTAGGTTTAGGTTAAACAATTCTTCAAATTCCATAAGACTTAATTTCTAGTTAAACATGTCTGTGAACAAGTCACAGGGTTAGGGTGTGGTAACAGGCATACGCATGTCTAGGATTAGAACCAGGGAGAGCTTGGTATTTAAGCGGCCCTAGCAGCTCACCTCCTCTTCACTGGAATCCTATCTGGTGTGTAGTGACTGTTCACCTTATCCACGAGGACTTGTTGACGGGCCAAAATTTATAACTAAAACCCGAAAGGGACCAGCCACCTTATCTTTTAAAATTCCTAAAATACTCCTAGTTATGTACAATTTCTGAAATAACCTTGATTTGTGAAAAAATTTCTCAAGATACCCTTGGTTTGCAAAATTACCGATATACCCTTGGTACGCAAAAATTATCGAAATACCCCCGAGTTGCAAAATTACCAAAATACCCTATTTTGTAAAATCATCAAGATACCCTATTTTGGAAAATTATGAAAATACCCCTGTAGGATAAAATTACAAAAATACCCCTGGGTAGTGAAATGACAAAAATACCCTTAGGTGATGAATGTGAGTTCATGGATGCTACTTGTATATTGATGTGTGATGGTTGAATGTATGTGGTTCCTAGAACTAGGAGATACAAACTTGAGACTGAGTTTGAATTCGAAAGAACTACTAATTAAACTACTTTCCATAAGATTGTTCATGGTTAATCAGTGAAATAAGCTAATAATTCATAAAAATTCCTAATCAGATAAACGCGAATCGATAGAATGAGCACTAGAGGACGTGGTGTGTGTGGTCGAGGTAGCGATAGGATTACTGTGTCGGAACCCGTCGGGTCTGGTCACAAGCCAGGGAATGAGGTACCAGTGCCACCATCTGTGGAGGCGAAATTTCAGGATCAGACGGCCGGAGATGATGCAGTATCTAAGGCGATGTTGAGGGTTTTAGAGAGGGTAACTGGGGCAGGCATGGGTACAGGAGCCCGAAAATCTATGTCGGAGAGACTTAGAGCCAATGGGGCAAAAGTGTTTAAGGGAATTTTCGGTGTAGCCCCTAGTACAGCTGAGTATTGGTTGGAGGCAGTCGAACGCATAATGGATAATCTGGATTTCACGGGAGAAGAGAAGTTGAAAGGAGTAGTGTCCCTTCTTCGGGATGAAGCGTATCAATGTTGGCTTACGGTTAAGGATGGTACCATGGCTGACTGTATCACTTGGGATTACTTCAAAACAGTGTTGCAGCGTAGAGCGTTCTTGAATCTGGTTCAGGGAAGTAGGTCGGTGGCGGCGTATGAAGTAGAATTCTTACGCTTGAGCCATTATGCTTGAGGGATGGTGGCCACAGAACATGAATGGTGTGTTTGATTTAAAAATAGCCTGAAGAATGATCTACATGTTTTGATAGCTCCACAGCGGGAGAGGGAATTTGCTGTGGTTGTGGAGAAAGCTAAGAGAGCTAAGGAGGTGAGATGGACGAAAGAACTGAATCGGGAAAGAGATAGGGGTGATGGTAAGAGAAATTTTGGATCATCAAGGACAATTGAGAATACTCAGAAAAGACCTAGGTTGGATGGACCGAGACGGGCTGAGAGACTTGCTGCCGCTAGCCAAACATGGAAGTGTGCTCAATGTGGTAAATTCGATGAAGGTAAGTGTTGGGTAGGCAGTGGGAAGTGCTTTAGGTGTGGATAGTTGGATCATCAGATTAGAGACTGTCCACAGCCATGAAGTGATGTAGGACTCGCAGGGTCAAACAATGCGCAGTCGGGCAGAGGAGGTCAACAACCGCAGAGGGGTCGTGGTTCAGCCAGAGGTGGTAACGGTTTCGGTCGGGGCCGTAGAGCACCAAGCCAAGGGGCAGGAAACATTGAGGCAAGACAATCGGGGTTGGTCTATGCTACTAGACATTGAGAGGAGGCCGACGCACTGGATGTTATAACCGGTACGTTTTTAGTATTTGTTTCACCTTACACTGCATTGATTGACATTGGGTTGACACATTTATATATTGCTAGTAGTGTGTCTAGTACATTAAGTTTAGATTTCGAGATTACCCCTAGGGCGATGACTGTAATTAGCCCATTAGGACAAACTGTGGTAGTAGATAAACTTTATCGGGAGGTACCCTTAGAAGTTCAGGGAATAGTTTACCTGACTGATCTGATGGAATTACCATTTGGAGAGTTTGACTTAATATTAGGCATGGATTGGTTGGTGAAATACCAAGCTAATTTAGATTGTGCAGCCAAGCGTATGGTGTTAAGAACCCCCGAGGGTGGTGAAGTGTTGGTGATAGGAGAAAGGGGGAATTGTTTGTCAAATGTGGTGACTGCCCTAAGAGCAGAAAGGATGGTGAGAAAAGGATGCGAGGCAGTATTAATGTTTGTTCGAGCTCTGGAAGCCAAGGACCTAACTGTTGGGGACGTTGGGATAGTGAAGGAGTTTCTTGATGTTTTTTCAGAAGAGCTTCCGGGATTACCCCCAGATTGTGAAATGGAGTTTAGAATTGATCTTCTTCCAGGAACAGCACCAGTATCTATTGCTCCATATAGAATGGCACCGAAGGAGTTTGTGGAATTGAAAGCACAGATTCAAGAGTTTCTAGATAAAGGGTTTATTAGACCAAGTGTGTCGCCTTGGGGAAGCGCCGGTGTTATTTGTCAAGAAGAAGGATGGATCAATGCGTATGTGCATTGACTACCGTCAGCTGAACAAGTTGACTATCAAGAATAATTATCCATTGCCAAGGATTGATGACTTGTTCGATCAACTGAAAGGGGCATCAATGTTCTCAAAGATAGATCTGAGGTCAGGATACCATCAGCTTAAGGTCAAAGAGGTAGATATTCATAAGACAACCTTCAGGACTCGCTACGGTTACTGTGAATTGGATTGACCAACGCGGTAGCATTTATGGATATGATGAACAGAGTGTTTCAACCCTACTTGGATCAATTTATCATGGTATTTATAGATGATATCCTGGTTTACTCAAGATTGGAAGAGGAGCATGATTCACATCTGTGAGTGGTTTTGCAGATTCTGAGGGAGAAGCAGTTGTATGCCAAATTCAGTAAATGCGAATATTGGCTAAGTGAAGTTACGTTTTTAGGCCACGTTGTGTCGGCAGAGGGGATTAGGGTTGACCCTCAAAAAATTGAAGTGGTGTTGGATTGGAAGCTGCCTAGGTCTATGGCAAAAATTCAGAGTTTTCTTGGTCTAGCAGGATATTACAGGAGGTTTGTTGAAGGATTTTGACGGAGGCTCTAGTATTGATTCAACCGGAGGCTGGGAAGGAATTTGTGATTTACTGTGATGCATCACACACGGGACTAGGATGCGTGTTGATGCAAGATGGAAAGGTTGTTGCGTATGCATCTCAGCAGTTAAGGTTGTATGAAGCAAATTATCCCACCCATGATTTGGAGTTGGCGGCGGTGGTTTTTGCTTTAAAGATTTGGAGACATTATCTATACGTGGAGAAATCTATTATTTATACAAATCATAAAAGCCTAAAATACCTTTTGACCCAGAAGGAATTGAATCTAAGGCAGAAGAGGTGGATCGAGTTGTTAAAGGATTATGATTGCTCGATCGAGTACCATCCGGGTAAAGCTAATGTGGTGGCGAATGCCTTAAGTCGTAAAGTAATCTCTGACTTGAGGGCAATGTTTGTTCACCTTAGTTTGTACGATGATGGGAGCTTATTGGCTGAACTTCAAGTGAAACCCTCTTGGGTCAGTCAGGTTAAGGAGAAGCAGCAGACCGATAAGTTGCTAAAGGAGAAGTTTCATGTAGGATCAAGTGATGGATCGACGGACTTCAGTATGAATGAGGAAGGACTGTTATGTTTTCAAGGGAGAGTTTGCATGCCAAAAGATCCAGAATTGAGGCATAAGATTTTGCAAGAAGCGCATGGAAGTTCATACGCTATGCACCCCGGAGGGAGTAAGATATATCAAGATTTACGGGATTAGTTCTAGTGCCCGGGCTTGAAGCGTAAGGTAACTGAATTGGTGAGTAAGTATTTGACCTGTCAGCAGGTAAAGGCGGAGCATCAGTTACCATCAGGGTTGTTGCAGCCAGTGAAGATTCCACAATGGAAGTGGAAAGGATCACAATGGACTTTGTTAGTAGGCTACCCCTTACGCCTACTAAGAAAGATTCAGTCTGGGTGATTGTTGATCGCTTGACGAAGTCTATTCATTTCATACTAGTATGGGCTGATTACTCTTTGCAGAAATTAGCTAAGCTATATATAGCGGAGGTAGTGAGATTGAATTGGGTACCAGTATCGATCATATTGGACAGGGACCCGAGGTTCACGTCGCGATTCTGGAAGGCTTTGCATCAAGCATTGGGTACGAAGTTGGATTTTAGTACAGCGTTTCATCCTCAGATTGATAGACAGTCTGAGAGGGTGATTTAGATCTTGGAGGACATGTTAAGGGGTTGTGATATTGATTTCAGAGGTAGTTGGGAGGAGTTTTTACCATTAGCGAAATTTGCTTACAACAATAGGTACCAGTCTAGTATTCAGATGGCGCCCTATGAAGCATTGTACGAGCGGAAGTGTCGTACTCCTACCTGTTGAATGAAATTAGGGGAATGTCAGATTTTGGGTTCGGAGTTGGTTACCAAGACAGAGGAGAAGGTTGAGTTAATTCGAACTCGACTAAGAGAAGTGTCGGACCGACAGAAGTCCTATGCAGACTTGAAGCGTAAAGACATAGAGTTTGCAGTGGGTGACAAGGTGTTTTTGAAGGTGTCGCCATGGAAGAAAGTGCTGAGATTTGGATGAAAGGGTAAATTAAGTCCCAGATTTATTAGACCTTATCAGGTGTTGAAACGAGTAGGACCAGTAGCCTATCAGCTAGAGCTACCTTCTGAGCTAAGCCAGATTCACAATGTATTCCACGTTTCTATGTTGAGATGATATCGTTTAGATCCGTCTCATGTGGTGCCTGTTGAAGAAATCGAGGTGAGACCCGACCTATCCTTTGAAGAGGAACCAGTGGAAATCCTGGATCGGGATGTCAAAGTGTTGCGAAGGAAGACGGTTCCGTTGGTTAAGGTTCTATGGCGGAATCACAGTTCTGAGGAGGCTACTTGGGAACCAGAGGAGACGATGCGGTAGTAGTACCCGCATCTATTCTGATCAGGTAATTTCGAGGACGAAATTTCTTTAAGGGGGTAGAATTGTAACATCCTGAATTAATGGGCCAATGCGTTTAATGGATGGTTATGCTTAATGTGAGTGTTAGGGGTCAATAAGGGGCTCAGGAATTGGACCGAGGCCTTAATTGAATTTCTGTTTAGACACTTTAGTGGGAAACCAGTTAGGTTAGGGCTTAAAGGATGTTATCTGTGTTTAAAAACACAAATGGGCTTGTGGCCCAGTGGTAAAATGGCACCACTTAGAGAGCAAGGAGGTGGCGTCAACTGAGTAGGCCAAATTCAAGTTGCATGAAGCCAATTCTTTTAATTAAAATTAGCTAAATTTTGGCAATTAATTAGGTGGAGTTGGACGGCAACAAGGCTTAAAAATAGGAGAATTTCTCCAAGTGGATAATACAGATAATATGGCAGATAAAGGGAGGAAATTTAGGATCTAATCTGCTGGTCACAGTAGGGGCCGAATTTCCAACTCTAGGGGAAGGAGGAAATCAGTTTTGATGAGGCTAAAGGGGTGTCGAATTTTCCCTTGTTTATGAATTAGTTTTAGTTTTCAAAAGAGGGCAATTTTGACTTTTGGTTAGTGTGTGTGCCGAAAATTGGATTAGAAAATAGGGCACTTCTTAATTTCGGCATTTATTCTCATTCTCTTCTCTTAGTTGTTTCTTTTCTCAAAAAGCTGAAAACTCCTAAAAGTTTCATCTTCTTCTTCTCTTCTGCTAAATCCGAAACCTCATAGCCTTTCTCTACACTTTTTCCTGATTTCTTCCATAAGTTGAAACCCTAAGTATTCTTTCTTTTTACTCTGTTCTTCTATATCCGAATGCCCTAGTATCAATTCATTCTTTTCTTTCCTGCCGATTTCTTCATGAAAAGTCGAAACCTTCCTGCCAATTTCTTAATTAAAAGCCGAAACCTTCCTGCTGATTTCTTCACTAAAAGACGAAACCTTCCTGCCGATTTCATCATTAAAAGCTGAATCTCCCATATTGAGGTAAGTGTCGACTCTTGTTATTCCTTAAGATCTCTTTTGATTTTTAGGGGCCAAGGGTGAATGGCCACTTGGTTTGTTAAGGCTATCGATAGGGCTAATATTCCCTATCTTTTTGCGTTTTGGGTGGCCTTCCGGGATTTGTAGGAGACCTGATTATTTTTGTTCTTAAGCCAGGAACCGTTAACTTCGAACCATGTCTCTTTTTTTGGGATTTTTAGGTAAGGGATCTCTACTCTATGAATATACATTCGTGTTAGTATTCGATACAATGTTTTAATCCGGCTTGTTGACTAAGATCTGTTCCATGGATACAAACACTAATCAAACGAAAAAGGAATTGGATTCGTAAATCTAACCCCTAGATTTAAGAAGCGAGTGGTGTCCGCAGTTTAGGATTGGCCACCAGGGTGTGGACCGGCTTTAGAACAAAATCTTAGACTGTTAGCAGTCATAGCAGCTACTTATAGTGTCGACATAAAAAGTACTATCCTATCGGTAATCAGGTGTGTCGATCTCTATCACCTTAGTTAATTTGTATTATATGTATGTTATGGGCTAAAAGTCAGATGAAGAGGCTGTATGAACAGTCGTAATACCGAATAAGGGTAGGCAAGGGATGCCATGTATGTAATCATAGAAACTTCTTTATGTGTATCGAAGTATGTGAAAGTATGTGAAAGTATGCGATCGGTGGCTTTGCCACATTGGTCGCATAGTGATCGGTCTTTATGACAGGCAGCGCAGCTGTCGATATATTATTAAGGTCGCATAGCGATCGGTGGCTTTGCCACATAGGTCACATAGTGATCGATATGGTGTGTAGCGGATGGAAGGTTGATTGTAGAAATCCCCACGGTGTGATGGCTGATACGGTGGTGTGTAGAGGATGGACTCTTAGGTTTGGGATGGGCCATGTTGCATGAAAATATATTCTGTTGCCATTGTTATGGCCCAAGGCCTATAATATGTTTGTGGGCCCAAGGCTTTCATGTGTTTTCGGGATTTACACACTGAGTCTTGGTGACTCACCCTTTTATTTTTCTCAACTTTTCAGATAAGCAGTATATCGTGAACATGGGAGCAGAGTCGGACTCGAGGGGCCATCAAGACTATTATTTCCATAAACTATTTTCGGTTATCTTTTAAGTTTTAATTTTGGGATATTTCTTTTGCAATAAGGCCTCCATAACTTAGGTTATTTTTCTTAATTATTATGTCACATTTTTACAAACTTATGTTTTCAAAACATAAATTATAAAGCGAGAGGAAAGTGGGATTTTCAAACACATTCACGCAAATCTTAAAGTTTCATTCAGGAATTACACAATTAATGATTAATCGATTATAATAAACTGAGATTTTCAAAACCCTTCAAGGCAAAGTTTGCAACGTTCAACCCGTAGCATACCAGATCCAGTCATGACGTATAGGCCGGGTTTGGGGTGTTACATGTCCGTACCTTGTTCTAAAAGCAGTCTTTGGCACTTCTGAGTCTTTAACTCACAACTGATAATAACCCAATCTCAAATCAATTTTTGAAAACATTTTTGCCCCTTTTAACTGATCAAACAAGTCATCTAGTCGTGGCAAATGGTATTTATTCTTGATCGTCACTTTCTTGAGCTATCGATAGTTTATACACATTCTCATCGTGCCATCTTTCTTTTTCACAAATAACACCGGTGCACCCCAGGGATAGAAACTCAGTCTAACAAAACCTTTATTTGTCAACGCTTGCAACTGAGCTTTCAACTCTTTTAATTCTGTTGGAACTATTCTGTACGGAGCTATCGATATCGGTGTTGTTCCCGGTACTAATTCAATACCAAATTCAACCTTTCTGATAGGTGCTAAACCCGGTAACTCTTCTAGAAATACATCTAAAAACTCACAAACAATAGGTACATATTCAATCTTTGATTCAGACACTTTTGTATCCAGTACGTATGCAAGATATCCATCACAGCCCTTTTTCATACATTTATAAGCTAGCATAGACGATATCACAGTAGGTAATTCATTTGAATCATCATACAAAATCCGAAGAATTTCACCATTCTAACATTTCAACTCGATATTATTTCGTCTACAATTCACAATTGCATCATGCACAGTCAGCTAGTCCATACGCAAAATCAGATCAAACTCATCAAATGGTAAAAACATCAAGTCATTTGAAAAACAGTAACCCCCAGTCATCAAAGGGCAATTTTTACAAATTTTATCAACTAGAATAGACTT
The DNA here is from genome assembly GCA_025506655.1 of Gossypium rotundifolium. NCBI lineage: Eukaryota > Viridiplantae > Streptophyta > Magnoliopsida > Malvales > Malvaceae > Gossypium > Gossypium rotundifolium. Next base: position 133,153,011 of record CP106734.1, read on the forward strand.
ACCTAAGGGGTTTGATACTTTAATTACAAACTTTGTAGACTCGACAACTCTTTTTAAATACTAAATCCATATAGATATATGAATGGGTTGATCCAGGATCTATCAACGCAACTATATCAGTATTAAAAAGAGAAAAAGTATCGGTAATAATGTTGGGCGATGATGCATTCTCCCGTGCACGGATAGCATAAGCCCGATCAGCTGATCGCATCTCAAATCTCATAGCAAAATCTCTTGTAGCACCTCCATTACCACTCATATTCCCAGTGTTTCGAGGTGGTCTCTCTCTAGTAGCCATATTCCTTGCTTACACTGGTTGATCTCTTTCAGCTATAGACTTTTCTGGACAGTCTCGAAGATAATGATCAAGAGATCCACATTTAAAACAAGCTCCGGTCAATATTCTACATTCACCGTAATGTCGCTTATTGCAGTGCTTCCATTCAGGTCCAACATTTTTAACATTACCCACACTAGCAACAGATGTTATCTGAGGTTTAGAGCTGGAATGTCTCATATCTCTATCTCTGATCAAAATCCCCACAGAAGTAGTAGAACGAGGATGATATTCTCTAGATTTTTTTTATGTTGGCTGATGTGATTTGGCCGCAAATCTCTTTCTAAAGTCTCTAGCCTCAAAATTGACTTTCTTTTCTCTTTACAAAGCTATTCGGCTTTACATGCTCTGTCAAATAGAACGACAAACTCTTTTAGTTCAAGAATCCCAACTAATAGTCTGATGTCTTCATTTATTCCATCTTCAAACCTTTTACACATTATAGCCTTGAAAGATACACATTCACGAGCATAATTGCTGAGTCATACAAAATCTCTTTCATATTCTGTTACCGACATACGACCCTATTTTAGTTTAAGAAATTCCTTTCGTTTCTGATCAATGAACCTTTGAATCACGTATTTCTTTCTGAATTCAACTTGAAAGAACTTCCAAGTGACTCATTCTTAGGGAACTATGAATATCAAGGTATTCCACCAGTGATACGTAGTGTCTCTCAATAGTGATATAGCACACTTTAAACATTCTTCAGGTGTGCAAGACAGTTCATCAAATACCCGAATTGTGTTCTCAAGCCAAAACTCAGCTCTCTCAGGGTCATCGTTAAGAGTAGCTCTAAATTTCCCAGCCCTGTGTTTCTGTATCTTAGTAACAGGAGGTTTATTCAATCGCAAAAGATCTATACCTTGAGAAACTACAGGGATCAGTTAGGGAATAGGTAGGGTGGAGGTTGTTGAGTAGCTGGGTTTGTATGAATGTATTGTGTGAACCACTAGTTCATGATTTGGAATAAGGCTTCTTTAGCCTCTCCTCTATGGCTACCCATTTTGGGTCTAGAATCAGAAGGTGCTGTCCCTTGAACGGGAGCAGGCGCATTACTCTCAACTTCATCTACTACAGCTTGATCAAGATCTATTTACTTTATAAAAATACATCTGAAAATGTTAGGAGTCATCACACTATCACTGTTAATATATATGGCATGTATAGCTATACTCACATACGCTAAGTTAGTCCTAGAATCGACTAAATCATAGCTCTAATACTAATAAATGTAACACCCTTCACTTGTATTCAACGCCGAAATAGGGTTACAGAGAATTACCAGACTTTTAACATATATAACAGTACTTTTCTCATACATTCAACCATTCCATACAACCATCATTTAATTTGTCCCTTACAATATCCTACGAGGCCTTAAACATGGTTTAGAAGCAGTTTGGGACTAAACCAATAACTTATAAAACTTCTACGAAACTTTGAAAATTTTTCTCAATACAAAGGACACACGCCCATGTCACCAGGCCGTGTGTCTCACACATCCACTAGACACACACGTGTCTCCAACCGTGTGAAAACAAGGTGTACATACTGACTTGGGTCACACGGCCAACCACACGCCCATGTGTCTAGCCCGTGTGCCAGGCCGTGTGCTAGGCCGTGCCAAAACTGTAAGGTATACTGACTTATGCAACATGGCCAAGTCACATGCCCGTGTGCTAGGTGTGTGCTAATTAGGGGTAATACTGACTTGTACCACACGGCCAGGCACACCCCCATGTGTGAGACCTTGTGGAGCATACTGTCTTGGTTTTAATATCAATATCATGGGACACACGGCCGTATAACATGACCATGTGTCGCACACAATTGAGACATACGCCCGTGTCACTGCCCGTGTGGACAAAAATAAGCTATTTTCAAAGCCATTTTATCACCCTATTTTCATATACCTGTACAAGTGTATTATGCAACAATTCATAACCCAATAGGCAGCCAATCCACAGCATTTCAAACACATTTTATACCAATTCAACATAGTATTCAAATACCTAATTTATATCATGCATTTTCTATCTACTACTTGCCAAAACATACCACATTTGAACACTTATACACAACCAAAACATTACACCAAGTTAAGCCAAATCACATGGCTTTATCTTATACCACATCATGTACCAAAATCACTATCTTAAATAAACATAACTATCATCTTTATAACTAGCCTATACATGCCATATTTACAATATCCGAGAGTTCAAAAGTACTAACAGTAATTGAATAGTGTGATGCGTAACTCCTTTATCCGGATCGAGCAAGCTATCGAAACTCTGTAAAACATGGAAAAGAAATAGAGTAAGCTTTAAGGCTTAATAAGCCCGTATAATTCAAAATTAAGATTACCATTATACATAATCAAATAAGTAAACAAAGTATATCAAATTCACTTGCGAAATGCCTATACACAAGTATTCATCAACAAGTTAGTCATATAAGTACATGTAATCATCCATTATCTCAATTTAATACTCAATACATTGTATCATATCAAATTCACATATACCATGTACATCATTTATAACATTTCATTCTCAATCATATAAACAGTAATTCATTCGATAACAATAACAGTAACTCATTCGTATAAACAATACTTCATCCATATAACACATATCTTTTTCACATAACCAATAATAGAATTTATGCCCGTTGAACCTATTAGAATATCTAGGGATACTCAAATGATATACATAACATATAAATCAGTAATCTATCAATTCGTTATCATTGTCTCTCTTTCGAGCTATGATCAGTAAGCTCCTCCTGAGCTGATGGACAGTAAGCTCTATTGAGCTGAAACAGTAAGCTCTAACGAGCTGAAAACAATAAGATCTTATGAGTTGATACATCGGTAAGCTCAAACAAGCTGCGGTGAGTCTGCAACACAAGTAGGATCTCAACCTAAACAGTAACCCTAGTGACATGTCACTCGTATCCTACGAATTCTTACGGTTCAAATGGGTCACGGTAACCATCATAATATATCAATAAGGCATTTGAATTTCAAGTAAGTCATTTTCTCAACTACATACATTCATTTCAAATAATTAAAAGTATTTAAAAGTTTGATTCTAACTATACGAACTTACCTTGTATCGCTCGAATAGCAAATATCAATTATTCGTCCATTTTTCTTTTTCCCCTTTCTAATTCTGATCTCGGCTTATCTTAATCTCTATAATATCGAAAGTAACTCATTCAATATTCATTCCATTCAATTTAGCCCAAAAATTACCTTATGGCAAAATTACACTTTTGCCCCTACCATTTTGACATTTTTCAATTTAGTCCTTAGCTCGTAAAAATGAAAATTCATGCAATTAGACCCTTAACTATGCTTGCTAAATTTTAATGGAGTCCCTAGTAGCCCATGTCTTTTGTTTAATCACACTTTTACCCATATAATTTTATAATTTCACAATTTAATACCTTTTTGACTTTTTTGTCAAAAATCACTTTACAAAACTAGTTTAACTATCAACAACTATTCAAAATCCATCACCAACCATCAATTTACTCAAGCATTCAACAATGGCAACATGATAAATCTTTAACAATTGCAAAATCTAAAATACGGGCTAGCTAGAATATAGAGCAACGATCTAAAGAACACAGAAATAATTAAAAACGGGACTAAAATCACTTACCAATTTAATCCCAAAGTGGCCAAAACTTAAATGCAAAATAATGGCTTCTTCCTTTTGAGTGTTTGGTTAATGACAAAGAAAATAAAAAGATTATATGAAATTTTTATCATTTAATTATGTATTATTAGCTAAATTACAAAATTATCCTTATTCATAAACCATTTTAATGCCTAAATATATGTCCATATATGTCCACTGATAAACCATAATATACACATATTTTAATCCCACATTTAGCATACTGTTGGATGATTTATCCCTTTAATTATGGAAATAGGTGCTCCTAATACTTTGTTTTCATGTTTTATACTCAAGAGAGCATTAGAGGATGAAAAGAACGAGAAACGGGTCAAAAACAGGGAAAATGGGCCAAAGTACGAAATCCACACGGCCTGGACCCTGAGTCACACGACCGTGCCTCTTTAGCAGGACCGACCACAGCCTATTACTCGAATTACACGGGCGTGGAACACAGGCGTGTCCCTGCCGTAGCAAAGAAGAGTTCCATTCGGATTAGGGTACTTAGAGGCAAAGAAAGACATTCCAAAAGCCTACATAAACACCCTAGAAGCCAACCTTTAGGAGGGTGTTCAGCTAGGCCAAGGAGCCAAGCCGGAGGGGCCAAATTATGGGATTCACTCGAAGAAAGCCATGTAACGCCCCAAACCCGATCTATATGCTATGATAAAATCTGGCATGTTACATGCAGAGTGGCTTGAAATTTTAACGAAACATCGTAACTTAGAAAACATTTCGTTTAGTGTCTCTATCTTAAAGTTGATTCAAAAATCCTACTTGAAGGTTTCGTACCGACTTCTTATTAAGTTGATCTAATAGGTTGTAAACAAATTTGTTTTTACAAAAGCCGAAATCAAGGGATTCCATGGACGTGACATTTGAAATCAAAGTTGCAGTTTTAATAAAATCTCCGAATTAATTAGTTACTCGCAAACCATCTTTTGTTAACAATTTGAAAACTATTTGATTATGTGTTTAACTTTAGAAAAACCCCACATTTGATAGTTTATAAAATATATAATATCAGCATTAACTCAAAACCCAAATTAAAGTTATAGCGGCCTTATTACATAATAAAATCCCAAATTAAAATAAGTTCAAATAAAGAAACGAGTTTATGAGAAAAACATTGCATGACCACCTCAAGTCTGCCTCGGCTCTACATCCGCGATTTAGTGATTACCTGTAAAATCAAGCAGAGGGGTGAGTCACCGAGACTCAGTGTGTAATTTCCCTTATAACGCAATCGGCCTTAAGCCCACAGATGCACATTAGGCCTCAGCCCACATAATATAGCATATTAAATATGTATGCAATACAGCCCAGTCAAACCTAGTTTTCCATCCTCTAGGTCACCTGAATCAACTAAACACCCGTGGCATCAAGCCACTGTAGTCCCAGACCACTTGTGATAGAGTCATAGAATATATAAACATGGGGCCAACCCACTGTGGTCCCAGACCTCTATGACGATCTCTGATAAGTATACGTGGGGCCAACCCGCTGTGGTCCCAGACCACTGAGACAACTCACTCATAAACATATGTATACGTGGTTCCAAACCACTGTGGTCCTAGACCACTGTGACAGAAGTCACTGAATAACACTTCCCTTTTCATCATCTCCCAAAGCCCATGCAATCATGGTATTAGTGTACAGTAGTTACCCAAGTCATACATAACCATACTATGTGGAAAACAATTATAATGTAACTTACCTGGTCCCTCTAATCTTACCCGCAAGGGTATCTTGACTGTCTGAGTAGTCATTTTAGCTTTCAGCCAATATAGTTGTTTACACAAAACAATAAAGAGAAAGTGTAAGCATTACACACCGATTACGCGTAAAACTAGACTCTCTACATCGACGCTCTTGCTAGCAGGGATAACAGCTATTTGTCTGTCCCAAGTGGACGTCAGTCCCTACCACAGCCTGGCAAAAAGTCTCGAATCACCGACACCGCACGCCTTTTAAACTTAAGAGCAGAAACCATAGGTCCACTCCCCTCAAGCTCCTTAGATGCACCCTCCTTGGATCGGCTAGCACTCATATCCATGGTAAGAGTCTTGATCAGTATAATACTATAGAAAAAATAGGGATTGCCCCAGCAAGGGGGTCGATTATGGCAGAGTAATGAATAGAGACTGATCACAAAGAATAAAAGAGGGATACCTACCTTAAAACCCAAATGAAAAGGTGAGATTCGACAATCAATAGATCTTCAGGCTTCGGACCTCAAAATGTTTGGCTACTGGGGTTTCCCAGAATAAGCGTTCCACAACGAGATAGAAGAGGAGGGATTAACCGAAATCCAACCATCAAAACTAAAATAGCCATTCGGCTACGACCACACAGAATCGAAAAAGAAGAAGAAAGAAATGAGAGAGTCTCCCTTACCTTACACGATAGGACCCAACTGGAAAAGAGACTTTCGGCAACCCACATGGATGCCTCTTGATATTCGGTTGGTAATGGTAGATGAGAGAAACGGGTTTGTTTTGATACAAGGGTGATTCGGCTCAAGAGAAAAAATAAAGAAGACGAAAAAGAATGAAGAAAATGGAAGCAATGTGAAAGAGAAAGGGGGTTTCAGCTTGAGAAGAAGATAGTAGCAAAGAGAAGAAAAAGAGAGTTGAATGAGAAGGGTGGATAGTGAGGAGAGATTCACTTAGGTACAGAGGAGTCAAGGCTAGATTCGGCCAAAGGTGTCTTTAGTAACCTTGGAGGAAAAGCAATGCACGAATGGGAAGGTTTGACAACAAAATAGAAAAGATGAGAAGAAGTTGAGAAGAAACAAAAAGAAACAAAGAAAAGACCTTATGTGCACTTAGGGAATTTCGACACACACAAAAATTAGGCAACCCGAAATGGAAAACAAAAAGCTCTTTCACAAATTTGACATTCCTTACAAAAGACCGAATGCCTCCTAGTACACCCCTAGCCGAATTTCACCCCCTCTTCCAAGTTCCCACTTTCGGCCAATAACTCTGCCAACACCAAATCCCTTGATTTGCTCCTTATTCAACTCTCCCACATCCATTTGAACCAGTTTGACCAATTCAAACTCCACCAACTCCTCATGTCCACTCATTTCAAATGCTTTGACTCATTCAACGACCACCAAGAAGAGTCTAGCCGAATGGTAACACCTTACCTCCGTAAAGACATAAAAATAAGCTTCTAGATGCTGCTAACGAGACTTGAACTCCTTCCCCCTCTTGCTCCCCTATGACGCCACTCCCCTACTCCTTAAGTGGAGTCACTTGCCACTCTACCACACTCCATCTTGTGTCAACAAACACAAGAAATTACTCATAAGGCCTGCTTCAACCAGCTCTCCCCCCTAAAGTGCCCAAAATCCAAAATTTCACCAAGGCTCTAGATTGACCCCGAGCCTCCCCAGGACCCCTAAAGACATCTAAATAACAAGCAGAACAAGCCAAGTACATAGAAATACATATAATGCAGAACCCCTAATTCTAGGATATTATAAGCCAGTTGATTCATTTCAAGAAGTCAAAATCATACTCAAGATGGAACTGTATTTTAATACCACATTTCATCCCCAGACAGATGGTCAATCTGAGCGCGTAATTCACATACTCAAAGATATGCTTCGTTGTTGCGTATTAGGATTTGAAGGTAACTGGGAGAAATATTTATCATTGATTGAATTCGCATACAATAACACTTATCAATCAAGTATAAAAATGGCACCGTACGAAGCTTTATATGGTTGTAAATGTCGAACTCCTTTGTATTGAACCGATCTCAGTGAGAAAAAGATTCACGGAGTTGATTTGATTGGAGAGACTGAGGAAAAATTAAAAGTAATCTGTGGTAGTTTGAAAGCAGCTTTAGATCGGCAGAGATAGTATGCAGATTTAAAATGAAATGTTATTGAATTTTAGATCAGTGACAGAGTATTTCTAAAAGTATTGCCTTCGAAGAGGATTCTTCTTTTCGGTCAAAAAGGGAAGTTTAGTCTGCGATATGTCGGGCCATATGAGATTATCAAAAGAATAGGGCCAGTGGCGTATCGGCTAGCTTTACCATCAGAGTTAGAAAAGGTTCATAATGTGTTCCATGTATCCATGCTATGACAGTACCGATTAGACCCTTCACATATAATTTCCATGACAGATGTTGGGATTCAGCCCAACATGTCGTATAATGAAGAACTGATCAGAATTTTGCCATGAGAGATTAAAGAGTTAAGAAACAAAAGCATAGCTTTAGTGAAGGTTCTTTGGAAACATCACGGGATAGAAGAGACCACCTGGGAACCCTAGGAACCTATGAGAAAGCAATATCCTAATCTATTTTTTGGTAAGATTTTCAGGGACAAAAATTTCTTAGGGTGGAGAGTTGTAACAGCCCATTTTTAGTGAAATAGGAACAGTGGTTTTAGGAAAACAAATTTGATGTTGTAAAATTTATTTTATTATTATTTTATGGTCTGCAGCATGATATTAGCATCGTATAAAAATTTTGTGAAGAAATTTTATCATTAGTATGCTTAATTTAATAAAAAAAGGACTAAATCGTATAAGGTCCAAAGCTTATGTTCTATTAGTGAAAGGTGTTAATTGTTATGGAATTTGATGTGAGGAGCCTTAAATGGCAATTAGACAATTAATATTAATGGTGGACAATGATGGGCATTATTTTTGTATGTTTTAATGTATAAGTAAAGGTAAATTGGTAATTCATAAAATAAACTAAAATTAAAGTAAGAAAAAGAAAAGTATCATCTTTTCTTCCTCATTCTTCAACAGAATATATCAAAAAATAAGCCATTAAAGAACACCAAGCATTTGTCCAACATTCCCTAGTGCATGTAAGTGCATTTTTGTTCGGTTTTATTAATTTTTTATACGCTTTTGGAGTCGTTGTAGCTTAATCTAGCTAGCCCAGGGACTAATTTGCAAAATTGCTAAAATACTAGGGTTTTACCATGAATGTATGTTAGTTTTTTTTATGCTTGATGGATTAAAATGAAAGTTTGGTGATAGTTGAATAACTTTTGTAAAGGAAATTTTGATGAATTTGTCAATTAGGGATTAAATTGAAAAATAGAAAATTATTCATGGTGTAATTGTGAATTAAATGAAGTATAAGGCTTGCTAAGGGCCTAGGTGATATTCAGACATAATGGGTTGGTATTAAATTGCATGAATTTGCATTTTTATAAGATAGAGACTAAATTGTATTGAATTTAAAATTTAATGAGATTTTTCCAAAACATGATTTTTGGATTAAATTGAACAGAGTGAATTTTAAGTGAGTTAAATTTGATTATATAGATCAAGAAAAGCAACGTATGGATTTAGATCGGGGAAAAGAAAAAGTATTGGATAAATTGATCAATTTTCTCCGTACGTGTTTGAGGTAAGTTCATTTATTTAATTAGCATTAAATTATGTTTGATTTAAATGATTTTATGTTATATTCTTGGTATTATGACTCTACAGAAATATCCAACAATGTTTCAGTGACTTTTGGATCACGTTTGAACCTTAGGAATATATAGGATACCAATGACATGTCATTAGCGGTTACCATGTTTTGGGTGCTGGTCTCGTACGTCCTACCGGTGGCTGAGTTTCCGGCATGTGTTGCGGTTACTTGACAGCTTGTGTGAGCAGCACTAGGTAGCTACGTCTTAACTGACAGCTTGTGTGAGCAAACCCATTAATGGCGAGAGAGAGAGAGCATTGGTCTGAGATATGAGTTGGCAGTGGTACAACCACATGTGGGCACTTAGTGTGCGAGATTCCCCCGTATTCGATATTATTCTAGTGGTTCAACGGGTATACAAAAAGTGAAGGATCGGTATAAGCATCGACTTATATTGTCACGAAAGCATGGGAAAGGTATGATAAGATATTGATTAAATATTTTTAGTATGTTCATAATAAAATGAATATTTACATGGAAAGCTTAATGAAGCTCTTTGTTATATAGTGACTTTAGTTAATTTATATGCTAATTATACTTGAGAATTGTTGTTGGTGCTTAGGCTAGTGCCAAGCAAGGTTGGATATGTTCACTATTTTGCCTTTAAGCTTTTATAATGAAATGGTAAGTAATGTTAATGATTTACAAACTTACTAAGCATTTTATGCTTACTTGTGCGATTTTTTCTTATAATTCTAGTTAATCAGAGGTTCGTGCAGTTTGGAAGCTTGTCAGAGATCCATCACACTATCCATCGGTTATGTCTGTATATTTTGAAGATTTTGAATCATGGTTATAATGGCATGTATAGATGTCTTGTTTAATGAATTTTGTAACACCCCAAACCCGGCCCAAATACTACGACCGGAATTGCAATGTCACTAGGAAGAAGTTTAGAAAGTTTCACGAATTTCAGAAGAATTCTAGGTCATTATAAAATTCCAAGTTTCGTTGCTCAGTTGAAAACTCATTGTTCATTTAACTTAGAAATTTACCTAGCAAAGCCTCGTGATTAGGTGACATTTGAAATCACTTACCGATTATCCGATTATCAGGTTTTTAATAAAAATGTTTTTGTTATAAGAAACGTTGTTTTGCAGGTTATAATAAAACTTTAGTTTGTAATTTAATTTTTCAAAACATCTAGTTGAGCAGTCTGTAATTAATATGTCCAAAATATAAAACCCGAAATAAAATCTCTAAATTTTGTAGTGGCCTTATTACAAATCAAAGAAAAATCCCCAAAAGTGATAAACGCTAAATAAAATAAAGTTTACTAGTAAAATCCTTGCGTGGCACCTCGAGTTCCCTCTTGCCCAGTCCATTAAGCTAAGAATTACCTGCAATCATTTAAGCAAAATAATGAGTCACAAGACTCAGTGTGCAATTAGCCCACATACTCCACAAATGAGCCTTGGCCCCAAAACACCATTGGCCGAAGCCCAATTAACATAGTATAACCAAATAATCCATATGAAAACCCAACCCAGCCTAATTTTCCATCCTCTACACTCCACTCCGTATGTCCAACCTCAACACACCTGGGGATTTCTACAATCAACCCTCCATCCTCTACACTCCACTTTGGCAGTTATGCAGATAGGCACACTACTCAAAGATAATATATCATGGTCTAGCCACCGATCACCATGTGATCAAATCACCAATACAATACTATGGCACCAAGCCATCATTTAGTGTAAGATTGTCACCCATAAGCACTTCCCCTTCATATCATAACCATCCCAATATCCCATGCACATGCAACATAGTATAATAGACAGGTTATATGATGTCATACACACAATCATGCTATCAAAATTGTAAAGTTTAACCAAGATACACTAACCTGATGTTTCGGTTTTACCCAACATGGGTACTTAATCACCATTGCAAGGATTTTTGGCTTTCATAACATATACACAATTAATACAACAAAGAAGGAAGTAGTGTGGTAATTACACACCTGTGAACACGCAAGAGTACACTATCGATCTTGCTAACGTCCTCACTTGCAGGGATCACAGCAATCTGTTTATCCCTTTCAGTAGCTGGCCCTCAACCCGGTGGCCAATCTTGAATGGCAGGCACCGTACATTTTTTAAACTTAGGGGCTGGGTTTACGGGTCCAACCCCCTCCTTTTCCTAATTGGTATAGGATTCCATTAAAAGATCTTGGTCAAAAGACCGAGTTAAGACATCGAAGCAGAGAAATTAAGGATATACGCTGAATAATATAACAATTTCTTATCTAAGTCGATAGAACCTGGAGGCCACTACACTTGGATTAGTAAGCCATTGGAATCCCTACACAACTCCATATTAGCATCGGCCATCTTGGATATGGTCTGAAGGAGTGGCCTTTCGACCTAACAAAAGATGTAAACTCCCTTACCTTGGTTGACCAATTGCCCCTACTAAGATCCTTCAACACCGATTAGATGCAAAAAGAATGCGAATGGAGACCCCTCCTACATTTTGCCAAAGAAATACAGAACATGGTTAACCCTATCGGTTACCAATCAAACAGAGATTAAGAGAGAATAGAAAAAGAAGCTGGCCCTTACCACTTAATAGGAAGGAACTGATTTGTAAGGGAGATAGGAGGATGAATGGTGGCACTTTCCTGAAACAACACTCGGGCAAGAGATGTGAACACAAAAAGGGGTTCAGCAAATCAAGAAGATAAAGAACAACTCAGGAAGAAAGAAGAGAAGATAGGTTTCGATTTATGAAGAAACAAAGAGAAAATGCGAAAAGAATTGGCTATGGAAGTTCAGCTTACCAAGAAGATAAAGAGGGAGTTGAAGCATAAGAGTTTCAGTAATGGAGTACGAACAATAGGGATGTTATGGCTTGGAATAAATGAGGGAAGAAGCAAAAGAAGAATTAAAGCTATGAAGGTTCAGCAAGAGGGAATGAAACAACACTCACTTGTTACGAAAATGCTAACAAGAAAAAAGAAAGAAGATGAAGAAGATGTAACGGAGGAGAAAATAGAAAATTCAGCCAAAAGGGTTATCAAAGAGAACACTTTTCAACCAAAAAGATGAGAGGCCTGATTCGACTTTTGATGGTAAGGCAAAGAACTCAAGTTGCCAAAATGAAAAAGTGGGGGGAGAGAATTGGTTTTGGTTTAGGTAAAGAAGAATGATTATAGATCTTAGGAATTTCAGCTACTCAAAGAAAAGAACGAAATAGCCCGAAATGCATTACACCCCAAATGCTGAAAAATAGAACTCGCCACCTAAAGCTAATCCTTTAAAATTTTTGGCACCAACCCCCCTAAACCGAATGCCTAACCCACCTAGCGCCCCTTCAAAAATTTCAGCTAACAACCTTACCCACCTTCACCCCTTGATTCTCTCCTATCTTCACTCACAACCTCCCATTCAAAATAGTTTGAAAGTTTCAAATCCCCCTTTTTACTCTTGTCCACCGTTTTAAAAAGATTTGACAAAGTCCACCCCGCTCTTCAAGGCTCCCAACCAAATCCATCCTCCAAGCTCTTTGGCATATAAGCAAAAATAAACATCCACTTTGCTGACGACGCAAATCGAACTTGCTCCCTCTCTGCTCCCCCTGAGGCGTCACTTACCTACTCCTTAAGTGGCGCCTCCATGCCACCGTACCATCTTAGTTCTTGTGCCATCAACCGTAGAAAATAAACCTTAAGTCCTGCCCCATTCAGCTTCCCCCTAACATGACCAAATAGAAAATTTTCACGGCCAAGGTTTCGACTTAACCTCGGGCCTTCCGGAGACCCCAAACACACTCAAACAACATAAAAAGTATACCAAACGCATAAAAACAAGATAGATGAAGAGCCCCTAAATCTTGGATGTTACAGTTTTACCCCCTTAAAGAAATTTTGGCCTCAAAATTACCTGGTAAAAAGAGATGCGGGTACTGTTGACACATCGCATCCTCTGGCTCCCATGTCGCCTCTTCCATTCCATGATTTCACCACAAGACTTTAACCAACGGGACCGATTTCCTTCTTAGCACCTTGACTTCTCAATCCAAGATCTGGATTGGTTCCTCCTCATAAGAAAAGTCTTGCCTTACCTCAATTTCCCCCACTGGCACAACGTGAGACGGATCCGATCGGTAGCGTCTTAACATTGAAACATCAAACACATCATGCAATTGTTTCAATTCTGAAGGTATTTCCAGTTGATATGCCACTAGTCCCATACGTTTCAAAATCTGATAAGGCCCGATGAACCTAGGACTTAGCTTGCCCTTTTGTCCAAATCTCATCACCTTCTTCCAAGGTAAAACTTTCAAGAAAACCTGGTCACCCATAGCAAACTCTATTTCCTTTCGCTTTAGATCTGCATAAGATTTCTACCTATCGGATGCTTCCTTCAATCGAGCCCTAATCAGCTTAACCTTCTCCTCTGTCTCTGCAACCAATTCGGGACCCAAAATCTAGTGTTCACCTAATTCTGTCCAACAGGTAGGAGTACGACACCTCTGCCCATATAACGCTTCATAGGGCACCATCCGAATACTAGCTTGGTAGCTGTTGTTGTATACGAACTCCGCCAACGGTAAGAATTCTTCCCAACTACCCTTGAAATCGATGACTTTGCCCCTCAACATATCCTCTAAGATCTGAATCACTCTCTCAGACTAACCATCAGTCTGTGGATGAAAAGCTGTGCTGAAGTCCAATCTCGTACCCAATGCCTGATGTAGTGCCTTCCAGAATCGTGACGTAAACCTAGGGTCTCTATCTGATATGATCGATACTGGTACCCCATGCAATCTCACAATTTCTGCCACATACAGCTTAGCCAACCTCTAAAGTGAGTAGTCGGCACGAACAGGTATGAAATGGGCAGACTTCATCAACTGATCCATAATCACCCATACCGAGTCTTTTTTAGTAAGCGTAAGAGGTAACCCACTAACAAAGTCCATAATGTCCTTTCCCATTTCCACTGTGGAATCTTCACCGGCTGCGACAACCCTAAAGGCAACTGATGCTCGGCTTTAACCTGTTGACAAGTTAAACACTTTCCTACAAATTTCGTAACCTCCCGCTTCAATCCAGGACACCAAAACTGTTCATGCAGATACCTGTACATCTTACTTCCTCCAAGATGCATAGCGTAAGGGCTACTATGCACTTCCTGAAGAATCATCTGCCTCAACTCCATATCCTTCGGCATGCAAATCTTCCCACGAAAACACAAAACCCCATCACCATTCAAACTGTAATCTTTTACCCAACCATTCTATACTTGCAGAAGTCAAGCACTCAAGACCTCATCCGATAACTGTTTCTCTTTAATCTGATCTACCCACGTCTACTTCACTTGAAGTTCAGCTAACAAACTTCTATCATCATACAAACTAAGATAGGTGAACATCGCTCTCATGTCTAATATTACCTTCCGACTTAATGCATCTGCTACCACATTAGCCTTACCCAGATGATATTCGATCGAGCAGTCACAAACTCTTGTGGTCGGTATAGATAACAGACTTCTCCCCGTACAATTAATGTCTCCAGATCTTCAGATCGAAAACTACCGCAGCCAACTCCAGATCATGCGTGGGGTAATTAACCTCATGCAGTCTTAATTTCTGAGATGCACACGCAACAACCTTCCCATCCTACATTAACACACATCCTAATCTCGTGTGTGAAGCATCACAATAAACCACGAACTCCTTTCAGGCCTCAGGCTGAATCAACACCGGAGCCTCTGTCAAAATCCTCTTCAGCTTCTCAAAACTTTACTGTTGCTTGCCAGTCCAAACAAAAGGTACCCCTTTCCTCAACAACTTGGTTAAAGGTGCTTCAATTAACGAGAACCCTTCAACAAACCTTCGGTAATACCCAACTAGACTAAGGAAACTCCAAATCTCAGCCACAGACTTAGGCAGTTTCTAATCTAACACCGCCTCAATCTTCCGGGGATCCACCCTAATCCCTTCTACAGATACCACATGACCCAGAAATGTAACTTCCTTCAACCAAAACTCACACTTGCTAAACTTGGCGTACAACTGCTTCTCCCTCAAAATTTGCAGAACCACTCGAAGATGCAAATCGTGTTCCTCCTCAGTCTTGGAATACACCAGAATGTTGTCTATGAACACTACAACGAACTAGTCTAGATAGTGTTGAAAAACCTGGTTCATCATATCCATGAATGCAGCTGGTGCATTTGTCAACCCAAACGACATCATCAGGAACTCGTAGTGGCCATAGCGAGTCCGAAAAGTCGTCTAGCAAATATCTACTTCCTTGACCTTAAGTTGATGATATCTCGACCTCAAATCTATCTTTGAAAAGATCGAGGCCCCTTTAAGCTGATCAAATAGTTCATCTATCTTTGGCAATGGGTACTTATTCTTGATGGTCAACTTGTTCAACTGGCAGTAGTCAATACGCATTCGCATGGACCCGTCTTTCTTCTTCACAAACAACACCGGCGCTCCCCACGAAGATACGCTGGGTCGAATAAAACCACAATCTAACAACTATTGAATCTCAGTTTTAAGTTCAACCAGCTCCTTCGGTGCTACACTATAAGGGGCGATAGACACCAGAGCTGTACCCGGAAGTAGCTCAATTCTGAAATCCACCTCACGATCCGGAGGCAACCCTAGAAGCTATTCAAGAAATACATCCACAAATTCCTTTACTATTCTAACCTCATCCACGGTCACTTCCTTTGTATCCAAGGCACTAACAAAAGTTAAGAAGGCCATGCACCCTTTTCTCACCATTTTTTCCACCTTAAGAGCAGGCACTACATTGGACAAGTAGTCTCTCCTCTCGCTTATCACCAAAACTTCATCATCCTCAAGAGTCCTTAACACCATGCGCTTAGCAGCACAATCCAAGTTTGCTCGATATCTTACCAACTGATCCATGCCTAAGATCAAATCAAACTCCTCAAACAGTTGTTCCATCAGATCAGACGGGAAAACCAACCCTTGTACTTCTAGAGGCACATTCCTAAAAAGTTTATTTACTATTACAGATTGCCCTAGAGGACTAAGTACCGTCATCTACCTAAAAGCAATTTTAGAGTTCATGTTCAAGGTTCCAGACACCACACTAGCAACATAGAAATGCGTCGACCCAATATCGATTAATGCAATAAAGGGTAAACTAAAAATGAGGGACATACACGTTGTAACGTCTGGTGCATCCCCCTCTTCTTGGCGTTTGGATGCATAAATAAACCTGGGCTGCCTCGTCTCTATATTCCCAGTACCTCTTCCTGGTGCTCCCCGACCCCGACCAGAACCATTCCCACTTCTGTTCGGACCACGACCCCTCGGCATCTACTGTCTACCCCTTCCTAGCTGCACATACCCCTGACCTAACATCCGAGTCCTGGTCATTTCTAGTAGACAGTTCCTGGTCCAATGATCCTTTGACCCACACCTGAAACATACCCTATCTCTTCCCCAGCACTCTCCTGCATGTGACCCCCCACACTGAGCACACTGTCGAAAAATGGCAGCTGGCGTTGCAACGCGACTCGGCCCATTAATCATGTCAAACAGTCGAGTTTTAATATTTATAAAGAATGATCAAACCTGTAGACTAACTATGACAATGATAGAGGCAAGTTCACCTATTGAATAGTAGTATAGTTTAGGCAAGAATATCTTATCGAACCCAAGGGAACCTAAAAGTACTACTACTCACTTTCTTTCTATTATTTAGCCTAAAATATGGAGTGATTGGTTTATTAATCTAAAAACTAATGAAATACTTAAACTAAATGCAAAGACAAAAGAATGAATTGGAGAAAGACTTTAGGAAAATTCAGCTGATGAAGACGATACCCTTAGGAATAATCCACCTATGACTTCACTTATTATTTATTCCCCAAACCATATGATTTCTTTACTTAGCTTGATCCGTGAGACTCCCTAACCTATATTAAACCATCTCTCGAAGCGAATAATGTCTAACCTTAGGTTAATTAGTGGAACTCTCATTCCCTTATAATAACCCCCTAAGGAAGCAGTAAATCAATCAATGGATTCCCATATTAGGTTTCACCCTAATCTGGCAAAATCTTGTAACGCAATCTCTAGGTGCCCGATCAACTCCGCTCAATTATGCTAGATCTACTCTTAGGCAGGGTCTATTCCTCCTCCACCTAAGCACATCAGATTAAATTAAGCAACATAATTAAGAACAAACTAAGTACTAATCATATAATTTAGAAATTAAATAACAAAATCAATCATAGGTTTCATACCCTTCAGGTATCTGAGGGGATTAGTTCATAACTAAATAAGAAAAAATCTCAAGAGAAAAGATAAAACAAAACATAAGAAATCCCTAAAACCCCCTAAAGGAATTGAAGGAGGGATCATCCGTCTTGAATAGAGTTATGGCTTTTTGAGATGGATCAACTGGCTCTATTCAAGTGATTCCCTAAAAAGATGAAAGCTTTGGCAAAAGCCTCTGCCAAAAACCTCTCTTGTTTTAGCATCTGTCGAACTCCCCTTTTAGTTGCTACCTTGGGTGTTTATATAGGCTTTGAGATGCTTTACTTGGCTCCTAAGTATCCTAATTCCAGTAGAAGTCCTCCTAGGATGTTTAAGTAGACATAGGAATGTGTTTCTTTGCCTTCAAGCATCCAAATCTGAGTGAAATTGCTCTTTCTTGTGGCAGGGGCACAGCCATGGTACACGCCCATGGAAATCGTCTTTAGGTCGTGTCACGATTCTGTCGATTGGGGCACGGCTATTATAACATCCTAGATTGGGGGTTCTGCATTTGTGATGTGTTGTGTATGTATGCCATGCTGTGTGTGTGTGTCTGATGTGTTTAGAGCTTTCGGGAAGGCTTGAGGTTATGTCTGAGCCTTGGTAGAAATTTTATTTTTAGTCACTGAAAGGGAGAACTAGGTGAAGTGGGCCTTAAGGGTACTTGAATGGAAAGGTTAACACAAGAATTTAATTGGTAAAGTAGCAAGGAGGCGCCACTAAGGGAGCAGCTAAGTGATGCCACATGCAGGTTTGGAGAGAGCAGGTTCGAATCCCATGTTAGGCAAAAGGAGTGTTTTTTTTTTTATGATATGTGCCTGAGGAGTAAAAGGTGGCCGAATGTGGGACTGTGTGCAAGGGGGGAACAGCTAGATGAGGCTAAAGGGTGCCGAATTTTAATTATTTTCCTGGAGTATAGCTTTTTGATTTTCTTTCTCTTCTTCTTTTCTCCTCCTAAATTTTGGCAACTAAGGATTTCTTCTTCTTCTTCTCTTTTTCTGCCAAAAGCCAAAAAACTCCTAACTCTATTCTTCTAAAGCCGAAAACGCCTAAGCCTATTCTTGTTCATCTTTTTTTCGGATCTTTCTTAAAAGCTGAAAACTCCTAGATCTCGTTTGTGGCTTGGTTTATTTCTTTCATCGTTTCAATTTTCTTCTTTAATTGCCAAATCTTCTTGCAAGTGGTAGCCGAAATCCTCTATAAAGGTAAGTGTCGACTTGTGCTTACTTTTGTAATCTTTTTCAACTTTTGAGGCCAAAGTCGAATGGCTAGTGGGTGGTTAGGGCCATCTTTAGTTTGACATTTTCACTGATCTCGTTTTCTTTTTGGGTGGTATACCGGGATTTGAAGGAGATCTAGATGCCTAGATTTCTAAGCTAGAAAGTACTAGCCTTCGAACCGCATTACTGTTTTAGGATTTTAAGGAAAGGGTTTTGATTCTCCCTGAGTGGTTCAATCGGTTTCCTTTCATTATTCGAGTATTAATCTAATCCTTCATTAAGCAATCATTATAGTACCTTCTGACCAAGGTCACTCATGGAATCTAATGTCAGCAAATCGAATGAAGGTGTTGGATCTGTAGTCCCAGTCCCAAAGTTTAAGAAATGCTGGTGTCTGCTGTTCGTGATTGGCCACCGGGTTGTGGGCCGGCTTCTAAGCAGAATAGTACACAGATAGCGATAGTTTCGACTAGTGATAGCGTCGACATAGAGAGTGTCATCTTACGTGTTATTAGGTGTGTAAACTTTCACACACTATACTATAACTGTACTAACGCTTGACTGGGCTGAAAAGCCAGAAAAAGGGCTGTGTAGATAGTCATGATACCCTTAGGGGTAAAGCTAGGATTGCCAGGTACGTGACTGTATCGTTACTTTGTATAGCCAAATGTATGTATGTGAGACTAATGTGTTATGATTAGCATGTTGCATTGTTAGGATTATATGTAGATCATGGGTATGGGTTTGATATGAAGGGGAAGTGCTTAATTGGTCACGTAGTGATCGGTGGATTTTCCACGATATATATACATATGTTCATATATTATTTTTGGTTACATAGTGATCGATGGCTCTGCCACGATGTATATATATATATTTTATTTGGTCACATAGTGATCGGTGGCTGTGCCACGAAATATTATTTGGTCACTTAGTGATCGTGTATACTTGGCAGCATGACTATCGTGATAGAGTGTAGCGGATGGAGGGTTGATTGTAGAAATCCCCACGGTGTGATTGGTTGGTACGGGTTGGTGTGTAGCGAATGAAAAAACTAGGTTTGGGTTGGGCTTATTGCATCTCATGTGTTGTATGTTGATATGTGGGCTAAGGCCAATGTGTGACTGTGGGCTACATGCAGTATGTATAATGTGGGAGGTTTTACACATAGAGTCTTGGTGACTCACCCCTTTCCTTAACTTTTCAGGTGAGCAGTAGCTCGTGGATGCAGGAGCTGAGGCAGACTCGTGGAGGCCATACTTTCGATTTCTTTTCCCTATAGTTTTGGCATTTCTATAAGTTTATTTTAGTTTGGGATTTTCGCTATGTAATAAGGCCTTTCAAGGTTGTACTTTAGTTTATTTTATTATTTTACGGTTTATATCAAACACGACACCTCAGTGGTTTAAATATTAAAGTTAAATTGGAGTTTCATTAAACTAATCATCATGTTTTCAAATGACCATATACTAATCGAGGAAAAGTTATCTTTCAAATCACCGGTTTTTCATAAATATAACTAAGTCTTGATTTTACTTCACCCTGTGGCATACCAGATTCGGTCGCAACATATGGGCCGGGTTTGGGATGTTATAGCCATGTAGATTACCTGCACGTCCATGTGTGGTAAATGGATGATACAAGGCCATGTGTGACAGAGTTGAGGCCGTGCTCTAGGTAATAGGTGAGGCACGGTCGTGTGGGCTTTGGGCCAGGGCATGTCAAATTCTTGGGTTGGCCCAATTTAGTCCGTTTTAAGCCCGTTTTACATTCTTTTTATCCTTATGTGCTTTCCTAGGTATAAGACATGAAAAGAAAGGATTAAGAGCACCTTTTTACATAAATCAAGGATAATTCATCCAAAAGCATACTAAATGTGTGATTAAAATATGTTACTTTTACGGTTTATCAAATACACCCACACTTAAGCTTTTACTTGTCCTTAAGCAAAATTCTCAACTTACAATTAAAACAAACTTTCCATAATTCATAATTCCTATCAACAATGTCTCATCATAATTCATAGATAATTTATACATGCATAATTCAACTCAATGAGTCCTAAAGATTCAATTACGATAAGTCATACCTTTGTAGTACGAAAACATAGGTGTCTCCCCTTATCTAAGTAATTACCTTTAATTCAAAACTGAAAAGGATTGACATCCTCACAACAGATTCACTCAAATCACTCAGAGTGTTTAAGGTTCAAGAATAATCACTTATAAGTCGAACCTGAAAAGTTAATCCCATAGGCTTGCCTGAAAATCAAATCACCACCACTGTATATGAGATGATACACAACTCGGAAGGTCTTTATTAGGGTTGTAACGGGGCTAGGGTTAAAGGTTTGGATACAGGCTGAATTAGAAGGTTAGAATCAAGATTGACTTGACAAGTTACCTAACTAGAAACAATGAACTAATATGAGTACTTACATCAATTGAAAGCCAATAATACCTACTACTGATAATTACTCTATAATAACGAGTATTTGCCTCACTTGAAATTTGATAATACTTTAATACGAGCTTTTTCTTCAAAAATTGGAGTTTAAATGCTCTAAGCTCTTTTGTATACTGCTGATATTGAATAAACTTGGATTTTTTTTAAGCAACATAATTAAAATATTACATCATAAATAATAAATGTAACTACTAAACTAATATAATTTGGTAATTTAATCAAATCAAACCTTGATTAAAGGGTAGTCAAAAGAATGGTGATAACAAATTCAAAGGGATTTTGGGTTAATATTAGTGGGTGAGTCAATAAAAGGTTGTTAGGATTCAATGGGGTTCATTAGGGGTTAATTTGTATGGGTAGGCTTTTTAGTGGAGTGAATGGGTTAAAACCTAGGTGCCTTTATCATCTCTGTATATCAAATCAAAAGTGTGGTCTCTACATGTATAAACGAGGCAAGTTCTAGAATAACAGTTCAAAGTTGACACACTCATAATCAATAAAGTAAGCATGAAAAAGAATATATGCTCTATAAGGCTCAAAATCTTACAAAAATTATGGGTGTTTTTTACCTCAATCCCTGTAAATTTCAAACTTCAAAGTAATACTCAAATTTAGTTCAATGACCTATTAATTTTTAATTTTTAGGAAGTAGACTTATCATGCTCGAGTCTTTAGCATCCTTCAGATTTAATCATCAATGCACGATTAACTATGACTTACTCTAAAACATATCAATAAAAATCATACATCATTAAAAATTTCATCCTAATTAGTAATATGAGAAAAATACTTTCGAACAAGACTAAATTCAGGATTTTGAGAATAATGCATAAAGTCAGGTACTTTATCCCCCCCCCACACTTAAGATGGACATTGCCCTCAATGTACAAAGATAGATAAACAATTATGTAATAATAAAATCAAAAGAGAAGGGGAGAAGTAATACTTCCTGAATTTTTGGATGAAGTCTATGAAAAGAAACTGGATAAGACTAGAGGTGAACGTGGGGAAGCGTCTCGAACCGTTTAAAATTGAATCCTCGAAGTATAAGCTAAATCTAAATATCATAAAGAATAAGAAGAAGAGAATAAAATAAAATTAAGTAAAACATAATGATGAAATAAAATAAAAACAAAAATAAATAATGGAAAATGAAAGACAACTAGAAAAATGGGAAATGTGGTTTAAATAGAGATGTAACTCGTGTTTTGGGATTTTGAATTTTGAACATATTCAGGGTGTTTGGGCATGGCCATGGGTGTCATGGCACGCTCGTTTCTTTCTTTACATGGTCATTTAATACAGGCATGCTCCTCTTGTGTTTGATAAGTCAGAATGTTGGCACGGTTGAAAGGCACGGCCGTGTTTAGCCTGTGCTTGACAAGTCAGTAACCCCACACGGGGCATCGGCACGGGCATGGACTATTATCGCCACCCGTGTTGGGAAAAGAAATTTTTTCTATGTCGTGAACGACTACTAGCACACCCATGGTTCATCCCCTGGCTTCCACACGGCCACCAGCACGCCCGTGTGTAGGGCTGTGTGGCCTAGAAATCTGCGCTTTGGATAGTTTATGGTTAGGTGCTAAAAAGAAAAAGAAAAGAAAAAATAAAAAATAAAAAAATGTAAAAATGGGGTTAGTGCTCAGGTTGCCTCCCGAGAAGTGCTCGTTTATAGTCTTAGCTAGACTTTACCTCTCATTCGTATGGTCATGGTGGTTTGAGGAGGTGAAAATCCTTTCTTATGTGATCACTTCGATTATGGATATATAGTTTAAGTTGAGTAATGTTTACCTCAAAAGTGTCAATTTTAGGATTGCTGACCTCGACTGTGTCATATAGGAAGACTTTTAGTACCTCAAAAGTGATTTCTTCGTTTGCCTTGAGTTTTGAAATGGTGATTCGAGGGTCTTCCTTCAACAATACTTTATCCTCTATTTTGATGTAATTTGTTGTTCCTATCAGCTCGTCTGGGGTTTCCTTCGGTTTCACTTCGTGTGGTTCTGGTTCCTCGTGTATTTCTTCTTTATTAGCACGAGGTCTATGATCCGGCTCAGGTTTGTAGCTTTGTGGTGTTTCCTGTAATGAAGGTTGAACAAGTTGGTTATCAACTAAATTTACTTTCTCACCTTTATCACTTGATGTTCTGGCCGAGTCAAGAGCTTGTAGACTGATTGATTCGTCACCTATATGAAGAATAAGTTCTCCTGTACTAGCATTAATTTTAGTCTTGGCAGTTGCTAGAAAGGGTTTTCCTAAAATTAAAGGAATCTAATTGTCCTCATTCATGTCTAATACAACAAGGTCTACTGGGAATACGAATTTATCAATTTTGATTAGAACATTTTCTATTATACCCCTAGGAGTTCTTATAGTTTTATCAGTTAATTGAATACTCATCCTAGTTTGTCTGGGTTTCCCTAGACCTAGTTGTTTAAACATTTTGTAAGGCATAACATTGATGCTTGCCCCTAAATCTGCTAATGCATTATCAATAGATAAACTACCAATTAAACATGGAATTGTAAAACTCCCTATGTCTTTTTGCTTATGTGGTAGTCTGTTCTGTAACATTGCTGAGCATGCTGCATTTAATTCCACGTGGTACTCCTCGTCTAATTTACGTTTGTTTGACAAAAGCTATCTTAAAAATTTCCTCAAGCCTGGCGTCTGAAAAAGAGCTTCAAGAAGAGGTAAGTTAATATGTAATTTCTTTAAGAGTTTAAGAAACTTACTGAACTGTTCCTCTAAATCGTCTCTTTTCATTGCTTCAGGATAAGGTATGCGAGGTTGGTACTCCTTGATTACTGATTTTTGATTTTCTTGTGTTACCTCAATCTTACCTTCATCTGCCTTGCTTTCTTGTATTGAGTTTGGTTCATCTAACCCCTTACTAGCATGGGCTGAGATGGCTTAAATTTGCTCCTTCAGTTTAGTCTTTGTGTTACTTGGTAGACGTCGTTGTTGACGTTTAGAAATCAGCTTTATGTCCTACTGATCTAGTAAGTTTTCCAACTTGATTCTTGATCCCTTTGATCGATTCTTGTTGTTCATAAAGTGCTGCTCCAGTCTTTTGGAGACGAGAATCTGTGGCTGCCATGAATTTCGTCAGCATTTCTTCAAGATTCGGCTCCTCTTCTTGTTGGTGAGGTGGTTGTTGAAAATCTGGAGGAAGTTTCGATCTTTGGCTATTTTTATAATCTCATAAGAAATTAGGATGTTACTTCCAACTTGCATTATAACTGTGACTATAAAAATTATTTTGATATCTAGAATAGTTACCTGTATAGTGAGCTTGCTCGTTTTCCATGCCATATCCGTAGGGTGGGTACTTAGGATTCGCCACGCCTCCTAGATTCAAATCATATTGTATTTCTGGATGTACCTACGAGGGACTATACCAATCAACAATCTTTTTATTCATCATCTCTAACTGATTAGATAACCTGGTGACCACGTCGAGGTTGAAAACACTGGTTGCTTTAGTAGGAATTACCCCCATGCCTTGCCACTGATAATTATTCAGTGCCATCTTTTCCATAGACTAAAATTTTCTGCCAAAAGCAAAATAGAGGAAAAAATTAGCAACGTAAAAAGAAATAATAATAAAGAATAATATAATAATAAATTGCAAATAATTTTTTTTTGGCTAAAGTAATAAAAATAGAGTTTTCTTAATATTTTAGTGTTCCCCGGCAACGGTGCCAAAAACTTGATCGTGTCAAACTATCAAGTTTTAGTATTTATAAAGAATGATCGAACCTGTAGACTAACTATGACAACGATAAAGGCAAGTGCACCTATCGAACAGTAGTATAGTTTAGCCAAGAATATCTTATTGAACCCAAGGGAATCTAAAAGTACTACTACTCACTTTCTTTCTATTATTTAGCCTGAAATATGGAGTGATTGGTTTATTAATCTAAAAACTAATGAAATAATTAAACTAAATGCAAAGGCAAAAGAATGAATTGGAGAAAGACTTTAAGAAAACTTAGTTGCTGAAGACGATACCCTCAGGAAGAATCCACCTATGACTTCACTTATTATTTATTCCCCAAACCATATGATTTCTTTACTTAGCTTGATCCGTGAGACTCCCTAACCTATATTAAACCCTCTCTTAAGGCGAATAACATCTAAACTTAGGTTAATTAGTGGAACTCTGGTTCTCTTATAATAACCCCCTAAGGAAACAGTAAATCGATCAATGGATTCCCATATTAGGTTTCACCCTAATCCGGTAAAATCTCGTAACCCTATCTCTAGGCGCCTGACCAACTCCGCTCAATTATGTTAGATCTACTCTTAGGCAGGGTCTATTCCTCATCCACCTAAGCACATCGGATTAAATTAAGTAACATAATTAAGAACAAACTAAATACTTATCATATAATTTAGAAATCAAATAGCAAAATCCATCATAGGTTTCACCCCCTTTAGGTATCTGAGGGGTTTAGTTCATAACTAAACAAGAAAACATCTCAAGAGAAAAGATAAAACAAAACATAAGAAATTCCTAAAACCCCCTGAAGGAATTGAAGGAGAGATTATCCGTCTTGAATAGAGTTTCAGCTTCTTGAGATGGATTAACTGGCTTTCTTCAAGTGATTCCCTAAAAAGATGAAAGCTTCGGCAATAGCCTCTGCCAAAAACCTCTCTTGTTTCGGCTTCTGTCGAACTCCCTTTTTAGTTGCTACCTTGGGTATTTATATAGACTTTGAGATGCTTTACTTGGCTCCTAAGTATCCTAATTCAAGTAGAATTCCTTCTAGGATGTTTAAGTAGACTTAGGAATGTGTTTCTTTGCCTCCAAGCATCCAAATTAGAGTGAAATCGCTCTTTCCCGCGGCAGGGGCATGGCTATGGTACACGCCCATGTAAATCATCTTCAGGCCGTGTCTCAATTCTATCGATTGGGGCACGGGTGTGTCGATCACCAGGCACGTCCATGTGTGGTAAATGGATGATGCACAGTCGTGTGTGACGGAGTTGAGGCCGTGTTCTAGGTAATCGGCGAGGCACGGTCGTGTAGGCTTTGGGCCAATTGAGTCCGTTTAAAGCCCGTTTTATGTTTTTTATCCTTAGATGCTTTCTTGAGTATAAGACATGAAAAGAAAGGATTAAGAGCACCTTTTTACATAAATCAAGGATTATTTATCCAAAAGCATACTAAATGTGGGATTAAAATATGATACTTTTACGGTATATCACCCATCAACCCTGGGCCTCTTCTAGAAACCCCCAGATGACTCTGACGATTCGTAACTCCTCTTATTTCTGCCTCTATCCTTGTTCTTATTTTGCTTCTCAGTCCGTGTCACCTCCTCGACTATTTTAGTCTTTTCCACCAGGATAGCAAAATCCCTCTCCCGCTGAGGAGCTATTAGCACTCGCAGCTCGCCACGCAGCCCATCTTCAAACCACACACAACATTCATAGTCGGTTGCAGCTATCCCTCGGGCGTACCGGCTCAACCGTAAAAATTATGCCTCATACTCAGCTACCGACTTACCCCCTTGAACTAAATTCAGGAATGCTTTCCTCTGAGCATCCACGTAACTGGCCCCAATGTACTTCTCTTGGAACGTCATCTTAAAGAAATCCTAATCAACTCGATCTGCCGGAGTGCCCTCTCTCATGGTGAGCCATCACTGGTAGGCCTCACCCTGAAGTAGAGACATCGTGCCCTTCATCTTCTCCTCTACCGTGCAGTCCAAGTCATCCATAATTCTCCTGACTGCCTCCAGCCAATACTCAGCCACGTTTGGAGCTACTCTAGAGATACCTCTAAACATTTTGGCTCCATTCGCTCGAAGTTGCTCAAGGATGGATTTTCGAGTTGCTGTTCCGGTGTGCTCAAGGATGGACTTTTGAGTTGCTATTTCGGTGCTTGCCCCAGCCACTCGTTTCAATACCCACAACATAGCTTAGGATGGGGCATCATCTCCACCAGTTCTGTCTTGCGACCCTGCTTCCGCCACAGGTGATGCTGGCCCTTCACCTTCAAGCTCATTTCTCGCTTCCAAGAGTTCAACCTCATCACCTCGGCCTCTCCCACAGCCACGTGTAACACGTCCACGCCCTCTACCACTCATGTCTATCACTCCGTCTTACTCTGATTACTAATTTTATGCGTCAGTATTTCTTTCCACTGTTTATTAATCGAGTTGTTTTATGAAGATAGGGTTATAAGTAGTTTTCTACAAGCACATGTATTCCTAGAATTTTTCATTTCTACAGCAAAGTTTCTTAATCCCCTAACAACATATTCACATAAAATATGCAAATCATTTAATAATCAAGAACATACCCGGCAGACTTGGGCCGGAGACTCGGGCGCCACACTTCGAAAATAGATCCATATATATATATTTCTTAAAAGTGAAATCTAAAAAATATTTTGAACCCAAAACCCAAGGTCGAGCTTTTTAAACCGGGCTCTGATACCAAATTGTAACACCCCAAACCCGACACAAATAATACGACCGAATCTGGCATGTCACTAGGAAGAAGTTTAGAATCAAAGGAATTCTAGGTCATTATAAAATTCCAAGTATCGTTGCTCAATTGAAAACTCATTGTTCATTTAACTTAGAAATTTACCTAGCCAAGCCTCGTGATTAGGTGACATTTGAAATCACTTATCGATTATCCGATTATCAGGTCTTTAAAAAAGTTTTTATTATAAAAAATGTTGTTTGGCTAGTTATAAGACAACTTTAGTTTGTAATTTAATTTTTTAAAACATCCCGTTGAGCAGTCTGTAATTAATATGTCCAAAATTTAAAACCCGAAAGAAAATCTCCAAATTTTGTAGTGGCCTTATTACAAATCAAAGAAAAATCCCCAAAAGTGATAAACGCAAAATAAAATAAAGTTTACTAGTAAAATCCATACGTGGCCACCTCGAGTTCCCTCTGGCCAAGTCCATTAAGCTAAGAATTACCTGCAATTGTTTAAGCAAAAGAATGAGTCTTCAGTGTGCAATTAGTCCACATACTCCACAAATGGGCCTTGGCCCCAAAGCACTATTGGCTGAAGCCCAATTAACATAATATAACCAAATAATCCATATGAAAACCCAACCCAGCCTAATTTTCCATCCTCTACACTCCACTCCGTATGTCCAAACTCAACAAAAATTTCTACAATCAACACTGTATCCTCTACACTCCACTTTGGCAGGCATGCTAACAGACACGCTTCTTATAGATAATATATCGTGGTCTAGCCACCGGTCACTATGTGATCAAATCACCGATATGATATTGTGGCACCAAGCCATCATTTAGTGTGACACTGTCACCCATAAGCACTTCCCTTTCATATCATAACCATTCCAATATCCTATGCACATGCAACATAGTAAAATAGACAGGTTATATGATGTCATACACACAATCATGCTATCAAAATTGTAAGGTTTAACCAAGATACACTAACCTGATGTTTCGATTTTACCCAACATGGGTACTCAATCACCATTACCGGGATTTTTGGCTTTCATAACATATACACAATTAATACAACAAAGAAGGAAGTAGTGTGGTAATTACACACCTGTGAACACGCAAGACTACACTATCGATCTCGCTAACGTCTTCACTTGCACGGATCACAGCAATCTGTTTATCCCTTTCAAAAGTCGGCCCACAACCCGGTGGCCAATCTCGAATAGTAGACACCGCATGCTTTTTTAAACTTAGGGGCTGGGTTTCAGGTCCAACCCCCTCCTTTGCTTGACTGGTATAAGATTCCATCAAAAGATCTTGGTCAGAAGACCGAGTTAAGACATCGAAGTAGAGAAATTAAGGATATACGCTGAATAATATAACGATTTCTTACCTAAGTCAATAGAACCTGGTGGCTACTACACTTGGATTAGTAAGCCACTGGAATCCCTACACAACTCCATATTAGAATCGACCATCTTGGATATGGTCAAAAGGAGTGGCCTTTTGGCCTAACAAAAAATGTAAACTCCCTTACCTTGGTTGACTGATTGCTCCTCCTAAGATCCTTCAACACCGATTAGATGCAAAAAGAATGCGAATGGAGACCCCTCCTATATTCGACCAAAGAAATACAGAACATGGTTAACCCCATCGATTACCAATCAAACAGAGATTAAGAGAGAATAGAGAAAGAAGTTGGCGCTTAACACTTAATAGGAAGAAACTAATTTGTAAGGGAGATAGGAGGATAATGGTGGCACTTTCCTAAAACAAGAGTCGGGCAAGAGATGTGAACACAAAAAGGGGTTCAGCAAATCAAGAAGACAAAGAACAACTCAGGAAGAAAGAAGAGAAGATAGGTTTCAGTTTATGAAGAAACAAAGGGAAAATGCGAAAAGAATTGGCTATGGAGGTTCGGCTTACCAAGAAGATAAAAAAGGAGTTGAAGCACAAGAATTTTGGTAAAGGAGTACGAACAACAGGGATGCTATGGCTTGGAATAAATGAGGGAATAAGCAAAAGAAGAATTAAAGCTCTGAGGGTTCCGCAAGAGGAAATGAAAAACACTCACTTGTTACGAAAATGCTAACAAGAAAAAAAGATGAAGAAGATGTAACGGAGGAGAAAATAGAAGATTCAGCCAAAAGGGTTATTAAAGAGAACACTTTTCAAGTAAAAAAATGAGAGGCCTGATTCGGCTTTTGATGGTAAGGCAAAGAACTCAAGTTGACAAAATGCAAAAGAGAGGGGAGAGAATTGGTTTCGGTTTAGGCTAAAGAAGAATGAATATATATCTTAGGAATTTCAGCTACTCAAAGAAAAGAACGAAATAGCCCGAAATGCATTACACCCCAAATACCGAAAAAGAGAACTCACCACCTAAAGCTAACCCTTTAAAATTTTCGGCACCAACCCCCTAAACCGAATGTCTAACCCACCTAGCACCCCTTCAAAAATTTTGGCTAACAACCTTTCCCACCTTCACCCCTTGATTCTCTCCTATCTTCACTCACAACCTCCCATTCAAAATAGTTTGACAGTTTCAAATCCCCCTTTTTACTCTTGTCCACCCTTTTAAAAAGATTTTACCAAGTCCACCCCACTCTTCAAGGCTCCCAATCGAATCCATCATCCAAGCTCTTTCGATCATAAGCAAAAATAAACATCCACTTTGTTGACGACGCGAATCGAACTTGCTCCCTCTCTACTCCACCTGAGGCGTCACTTACCTGCTCCTTAAGTGGCGCCTCCTTGCCACCTTACCATCTTAGTTATTGTGTCAACAACCATAGACAATAAACCTTAAGTCCTGCCCCATTCAACTTCCCCCCTAAAATAACCAAATAGGAAATTTTTGGCCAAGGTTTTGACTTAACCCCGGGCCTTCCTAGAGACCCCAAACATACTCAAACAACATACAAAGTATACCAAACGCACAAAAACAAGATAGATGCAGAGCCCCTAAGTCACGGATGTTATAAATTTAGCCATTATGTGTGGCTTGTATATATGTTATTTTGGTTGATAAATTAGATGGCATGCTATTAAGAATATATGGTATTTTGTGTGGTTGTTAAATTGATATTGTGTTGGTTAAGATAATGGTAAGGAAATGTTGATGGGAACGATATAGTAGCAATTAATGGTTAATGTGGAATGAATGTGGCACAATGCTGAAAATGGTTAGTTTTTTGGTATTTTGGAAGTAAGCATCTTTGGCTAAATTAGTATGGTTCATGTTAGGTGAGAAATTGTCATTTTTGCATTGGTTGTTTATGAACTTTTGCTATAAGATCATTATGACAAATGTGTTAGTGAATTTGTTTAATTAGTAGTTTAGTTGTGGATTGAATTGGTTAGGTGTTTAAGTAAAATTGTTTTGTTTAATTGAGGTGCCATTTTGGCATATTGGTTGAATGGTTGGATTTTAGGTTGATTAAGCTTGGAAATGCATATGCAAAGCGAGTTTTGAATGCTTGATTTTAGGTTCAATTGGCTTGTGCACAAGCTGTGGGTTTGGGTGAGAAAAATGGCTTTGAAATTGCCTATTTTTCATCCACACGGGCGTGTGTCCCAGTCGTGTGTGACACACGACCAAGCGACACAGCCATGTGACCCATATAGCTTTTAAAAATTTTGCAAGTCAGGCTGTTACACGGCCTAGCATATAGCCTGGCACATGGGCGTGTGGGGTTATTTCGAAGGGAACATGGCCTGGTAAATGGGCGTGTGGCTTGGCCGTGTGGCCCAAGTTAGAGAGTTATATAGGTGTAGACATGGGCTGGGACATGGTCATGTGTCCCTATTTTGAATGCCCACATGGCCTGTAACATCTCAAAATTGGGCCTAGAAGAATTGGGCTCAATGGGCCTTGGGCGTAGGACTGTTTACAATAATTGAGAATAAGAGAATGGCGTTGTTACAAATTAGACTTATGAGTTAAGTGAATTTGGAAGGTTACGAGGGTTCTATGAAGTCTCGGGTTTTCATTTTTGGACTTTTAGTGAATATGGCTGATGGAAGAAGGACTTAGGAATAAATGGGTGCATTTAGGCGACATAAGAGGAGCTTGTGGCTTAGTGGCAAGTGGTGTGAATTGGCTGATGGGAGAACTAGGGTTCGAATCTCATGGAAAGTAAGGGAGTTTTATTTTTGCCAAAAAGGAGAAGAGATGATAAGGGGACAAGTGGAGGGATTCATGGAGGAAATCATGGAGATGGAGACGAGATTGAGGTGATGGAGAGGAGATTGAGGAAGAAAATAAGGCAAGGTGGCTAAGGAAATATGGTAAGGAAGAATGGATGGAAGGGAATCAAAAGAAAAGGGCAAGTAAGGGGAACATGTGGCTTATTTCATGGAGATTGTTTTGGAAAGTTTGGGTGGCCAAACTTTTGACCATTAAGGGCATGTATGTGGATGATTTTAGGGGAAAGGGAGGTAGCTAAATTTTTCTTGGTCATTTGGTAGAATTTTGGTTTTGTTAGGCAAAAATCTCTTTTGCACTATTTTGTGTTTTTCTCCAAACTCCTTCTTTTGCTTTCTGCCAAATTTACAAGCCATTAGTGAGCATATTTTCTTCACTTCTTCCTTGGGTGTCGAAACCTTAATCCATCTTTCACCATTCTTCTTGTTGCCGAAATACTCACATTTCTCTTTGGTTCATATCTCTTTCAGTGTTGACCGAAACACTCCAAACACCTTGATACATCTTCTCCTTTCTTTTAATCATTTCTACTCATTTGTATTGACACTCACTCGTTTGATCAATCGAGTTATAGTGGAAGGCCGAAACTTTGACTCATCCATAGCCATTGTACAATCGTTAGAAATCGAAACTAATATCATTAAGGTAAGTGATTCATCATGGTTCTTTTTAGATCTTTTCGTTGATCGGTTATTTTGCTTAACAAGATAGTGGTTGTGACTAATCGATTATATTTTCAGGGACTAAATCACTCGATATATAGATTGTTAATCAATCAAAATATTTGGTTGAAGTGGTAAATTGGGTTTGCACTAATTGTTGACCGATTGTACTTTTAGGTGCCGCGAAGAGTATCGTGTTATGGATCTCGTAATAAGGTGTATAATCCGCACCTTCTATATACATATCTGAAATGGTGTGTAATCTCACACTTCTCTAAAATTTTGTATGAAATATTCTGTGAATCGGTCGAAATACCGAAGAAAACCAAAAATCGGCATCCCTAATCACTCGGGCGTGTATATGATCGTAGTGGTAATTATATTTTGTAATAAAATAGTTTGGTTAGAAATAGTGACGTGTTTTTGAAAAATCATGAAAAGTAGGAAAAAGGGAATTAGAAAGTGAATGAGATATCAAAGAGAATCTTACTGTGTCTATTTTGATAAGGAAGAAACGGAGAAGAAATATGAATTTTATATTCTGAGATATGTTAAATTTAGTGAGACTGGTTCTGAATGACTTCGTGGTTCCTTGATCTGTCTTGGAAAAATCATATAAAATTGTTCAAAGTGAATTATGGGATATAATTTATATGCATGAATTCCTTAGTGAACCTATTTTCATTAGAAACAAGTACGAGCAATATATGAAAACTGTACAGTCAGATATTTGAAATTAAGGTAAGAGAGGTCAAAATCGTTAGACAGTGTAACAAGGGAAATTTTAAGGAATAAACTGTACTAAATGGCTAAGTCAAAAATTCTGGAAAACTTTTAGTAAGAAGATATATGAGTTTAGTTTCAAGGAAAATTTATGGATTTAGAGTTCGAGTTTTCTACCTCAAGTTATAGTCAATTTAGTTAGTACGACGCAGATGGACAGTTTAAATTTTTATGCCAAATTAGTAGTTAAGTCTGGATTACAAAATTACCAAATAACCCTTAGTGGGTAATATTACCAATTTACAAAAATGCCCATATGGGCCGAATTACCTAAATACCCTTAGTGGGTAAGATTACCTAATTACCGAAATGTCCCTAAAGGGCCGAAATACGATATTGCTTAATGGACTGAATTGACATTTTGCCTTATGGGCCGATTGGACATATTAATTAATGAGCCAATATGATATTTTGCTATATAGACCGATCTGATTTTTTGCTATATGAGCAAAATTGATATGTGACTAAATGAGCAAAATTGATATATGACTAAATGGGCCGAATTAAAATGTGACTAAATGGGCCAATTTGATATGTGATTAAATGGGCCGAATTGATATGTGATTAAATGGGCCGAATGGATATGTGATAAAATGGGCGATTTGATATATTGCTCTAATGGGCCGATTTTGCAAAATGTTATTTATCCAATTTATTTGTCATAAATTTTTGAATTTTTAATTATTGTTATTATATTTGTAAATATCATGATTTGATATGTATGATGCATATACATGAATTGCATGGGATGGGATAATGATGAAGAGAAGTTTTAGTAGCTTTGCTACATAATTTTGGTGGCTCTGCCACATATTTGGTGACTCTGTCACAATCTGTCTGGTGGGTATGCCACTTAAATTCTATTATTTTGGTGGCTTGTCTACAAATAATCTGTTATAAATGACTTAATGCCTACTTTTGGTGTGTTGGCGGGGTGGGTGATTAAAGCTCCCCACAGGTGTGTTGGTTGGTACGACTGGTGTGTAGCGGATGGAAAATTAGGTTTTGTTTGGGAATTGCATTTCATATACATGATACATTTTGATATATTATTGTTATTGTAAATGGGCTTAGGCCCAAATAATTGCTTGATGAGATTTTGGCCCAGTGGACAACGATAAGTGGGTTACACACTGAGTTCTTGTAACTCACCCCCTTTCTTTCTTAATCCCTGTAGGTATTGTGCAGTGATGCTGACTTGGGGCCATGGATGACTCAGTGGAGGCCATACTTCATAAATGATGATTTCAGCTATTAGTAAACTACTTTCCGTATTATTTCGTTACCTTTACTATTTCGGGTTTTATGTTGTAATAAGGCCTCTAGAGTATTTTATTATTTTCTTTATGTTTGATATACTTATTATTTTACTTAAATTATTTTAAATGGGAATTATCTAAAAACTTAAATAAAGGTTTTCCAAAATTGATTAACAAATGGATTTCATAATAAACTTTTACAAATATTTTTAACACGAAAATCTTCTTCAAATTTTCAACGTCATTTTCAAAAGTCACGTTTTATAAGATTATTAGTTCAAATCTATCGATTTATCAATCAATCTTCGAGGTTAGTAGTATTTTATCAAATGTCTCAAACCAAACTTGTTTTTCTTGATTTTAACAAAACTTATTTTAGTACGAATCACAAATCCTTTTTATGTTTTCTTCAATGTGACACACCAAATTTGGCCTAACTTCTAGGCCGAGTTTAGGGTGTTACATTTTATGGTATCAGAGCCCAGTTTCAAAACTCAGCTGTAGTTTGTGTTCAAAAACGTTTTTCCAAAGCTATTTGAATTTTAATTTATAAATGCATGTTCTAAACGGAGTATGGCACCACGAGTATCTGGTGCCAAGTCAAGTAAGTACATGTTATCATTATATAACTATGATTATTGTGATATGATTGTAAGAATACTTTAGAACTTTTTAGGTATTGAAACTATAGGATGCGTTTGCGAAAAACAACTTTACTTCCTATACTCCATAAAACATTGTTTAATAAACATTGAACAGCATATTGATTCATAAGACTATTAATTAGATTAAATCGACTTAGTGAACATAAGCGTTAGAAGACGTGGACGCGGTGGAAGTACACATGGTAGAGGCCGAGGTGCTAGGGCAAGATCTTCGGCACTAAGGCATGTTTTCGAAAGGGAGACGTTGGCATTGCTAGAGGCTGAGACGGGATCTCATGATCAAGTTAAGGTTGATGAATTGACTCTGATAGTTAAGAAGGTATTGAAGGAGGTTAAGGGAATCGGTGAAGCAGTTCGAGTTGGGTCTGTAGACTGTAAGAAGAAAATAGATCGTGGTTCTTTTGTGTCGCAGACTTGTTCCGTAAAGCGCGTTAAGACACGTCCAAACCTTTTGGCTTGCGATTATTGCAGAAGGTGTCATCTGGGTGAATGTTGGAGGAAGTCAAGAGCATGCTTGGGATGCGGGTCTAAGGAGCATAAGGTTCCGGATTGTTTCATCACCATCAAATCAGGTATGCTTTGGTTGGACGTGATGATAGAATGCAAGAAAATTTTAGGTATAAGTGGTAGATAATGGCTTGCTTCGGTGGTTAGATGTTTGGTTGTGTGAAAGAGGATTCAAGATTATGTTAAAAGTACATTAGTGTTATTAAGATCAAAGTGCGCAGTGAAAGCATAGTAATGTGATTTGAGCGATGCGTTTAGTAGTAGGATGGAAATTTTGAGGACAAATTTTTCTTTAAGGAGGGAAGAATTGTAACATCCCAAAAATGAGCCTAGAAGAATTGGGCCTAATGGGCATTGGGGGTAGGACTGTTTACAATAATTGAGAATAAGAGAATGGCGTTGTTACAAATTAGACTAATTAGTTAAGTGAATTTGGAAGGTTACGAGGGTTCTATGAAGTCTCGGGTTCAAGTTAAGCCATAGGAAGAATTTTCATTTTTGGACTCTTAGTGGATATGGCTGATGGAAGAAGGACATAGGAATAAATGGGTGCATTTAGGAGACACAAGAGGAGCTTGTGGCTTAGTGGCAAGTGGTGTGAATTTGCTGATGGGAGAATTAGGGTTCGAATCTCATGGAAAGCAAAGGAGTTTTATTTTTGCCAAAAAGGAGAAGAGATGATAAGGGGACAAGCGGAGGGATTCATGGAGGAAATCATGGAGATGGAGAGGAGATTGAGGTGATGGAGTGGAGATTGAGGAAGAAAATAAGGCAAGGTGGCTAAGGAAATGTGGTAAGGAAGAATGGATGGAAGGGAATCAAAAGAAAAGGGCAAGTAAGGGGAACATGTAGCTTATTTCATGGAGATTGTTTTGGAAAGTTTGGGTGGCCAAACTTTTGACCATTAAGGGCATGTATGTTGACAGTTTTGGGGGAAAGGGAGGTATGTAACACCCCAAACCCAGCCTATGCATTAAGCTCGGATTTTGGCATGCCACACAAATTTAACGTACATTCAAATCATTTAACGAAGTAGAAATCAAATTCCAAAACGATTAAGAGAATAAATTTATCGAAAAATCGAGGTTTATTTGAAATCCTTGATTAAAAACACAAGAGATTATCATCGGATATATAGAGTAGTATTTGATTAAAATTTTAAAATTTATTTAATCAAAATATTCTAACGAAAAGTTAAAGGATTTCCTAAGTTTTAAAGATATTTAAGAAAAACCTTTATTTTATACGAAAGTTTTAGAAAATCATTTATGAAAAACTAAATCAATCTTAATAAAACAAAACATAATAAATCCATCCACATAATAAAACCATAATTAAAAAGGCCTTATTACATCGCCATTAAAAATAGTGCTTAATAAAGTTTATTAAAGAAGTCTTAAATTTTTATAAACCACCATTTGTAGTATAGCCTCCCCACGAAGTCATCTCTGACCCAAGTCTCCATCAATTGTTATTACCTGAGAGGGGTAAAAAAAATGGGGTGAGTTACTTAGAACTCATTGTGTAACTCACTTACCATAGTCCACTGGGCCAAGACCATTCAAACATTTATTTGGGCCTAAGCCCGTTTCAAATATAATAAATTTTAGCATAAAAAAATGCAAATGATATGCAATTCCCAAAACCAAACCTAGATTTCCACCCGCTACACACCCCCGTACCAACCAGCACAACTGTGGGGAGCTTTAGTCACCCACCCCACAAACACACCAAAGTAGGCTTTCTGCCCAATATAATATTTGTGGCAACGACCATTTAAATAATTGTGGTAGAACCACCGATCTAAATTTAGAACAATGACCATCGTGATGAGTCATCTATCTAGAATTTTGGCATCAAGCCTTTCTTCTCTTCATCATTGATCCCAACCTATGCAATCATGTTTATGCATAACAAAATATTTGCAAAGAAAACCATATTATAATTTATCAATTTTTGGCCCATTAAAAACACATATCGCATGTAACCCATTTATCAATTATCATAAATGGCCCAATTATCAATTTCACTTATGGCCCATTTATCGATTATCACATATGGCCCAAATTCTCAAATGTCGCATATGGCCCAAATTGTCAAATATCACATATGGCCCAAATTGTCAAATATCACATATGGCCCAAATTGTCAAATATCACATATAGCCCAAATTTATCAAATATCATATATGGCCCAAATTTATCAAATATCACATATGGCCCAAATTTGTCAAATATCACATATGGCCCAAATTTTTCAAATATCACATATGGCCCAAATTTGCCAAATATCATATATGGCCCAAATTGTCAAATATCACATACGGCCCAAATTGTCACTTTGGTTTTAGCCATTAAGGGCGATTTCAAAATTTCCACGATCTTAATAACGATTTCATGATCTCAACCCTAAAGTGTCGATAATACCATATTTTTCGATTTCACCAACTTTGCGATTTTTAATCCAACTTTTACTACTGTATAGTCATCTAACCCATGAGATACAGTGTGAGATTACACATCTGATTACGGTGAGAACTACACTCTCCCGTTCGTCTATATCTAAACACACATTACGAAGGATTAGAACACTAAAATTTAATATTAAACTATTCTAGTATTGAGCGATCTAAATCTTACCCTCGGAATCTCGAACAACCACTATTTGCGATTTTGCTCCGATCAAAGGTTTAGAACCACGAGTAAACAATGGTTCGGGGGTACGTACAACTTTGAATAATTGATTTTCACCGGATGAGGGTCCACAACCCGGTGGAAAGTCTAGGATTCCCGAAACGATCCTTCTCTTAAACTTAGGGGGAATAATGGAACCACCCCTCTTACGAACACTATTTACTTCCCTTTTCGTCCCTATTTTGATTGTCTTCAAATACAAGGAATCATTAGTCCTAACAATATATCGAAAATCTTAAGACTAAAGACTTGAAGAGTGTAATCAGCCTACCTTAATAATCCCTTACCTTTAACACCTTAAATCTGATTTCAACGATCTACGACGTTTACGAACACTTGAGTTTCGGCCCTCCACTATCACACTATTGCCCAAGGCTTCAAAGAAGAAAAAGAAAAGATTGAAGAGAATACTTATGTATAAGAAAAGATTCGGCTATGAATAAACAAAGAAAAGAAGAATGATTCGGAAAAATAATTTTACCATTAATATTCGGCCATGAAGAAAGGTTTTGAAAAGAATAATGATGTTTGAGTCTTCTTTACCAAAAAGAAAGAAAGAAGAACAAAAAGAATAAAGAGAGAAAGTGTTTATGTGTCGATTTTCCAAGGATGGAAGATGAACAAAGATAAGGTCTTGGGGTTGGTGTATATTCGGCCAAAAGGAAGAAAAAGAAAATGACATTTCAAGATGGTATGGTTTCAGCACAATGAGAAAAAGAGCTTGGGGAGGTATGGAGGATGATAACCATTTGGTCTAAAAGAAATGACCAAAACCAAAGCAAAATTTTACCTATTACACAAGACACATTCGGCTAGGGAGAAGAAATTGGAGAGAAAAGTTTTGGAGAAAAGCACAAAAATGACCAAAAGCCAAAGTGGCCATCTAGCTACCAAAAGCTATCAAAATTTCGGCCAACCCCTAGCCCCAAAAACCGTCCAAGTACATAGCTATCAAGGATCAACTTTTGCCAACCTTTCTTTCCATAGCACATTCCACAAATTAAGCCATTTGTTCCCTTACTTGCCTTATCCTAATGATTCCTTTCCTCAACTTCAATGTTTCCTTAATCCATTTAGCCATCTTACCATAAAAATTAAAAGTCTAACATACCAAAAATGGAGCTTGGCCGACACTTGATAGGAGAAAGCAAAAATAAAAGCTTTCAAATTGCATGCTAGGAGATTCGAACCTGTCCCCTCAAGCAAACATGCATCGCCAACACCACCTTGCTACTAGCTCATCTTATGCTAGTTTTTATCACTTAAATCTACTTAAACCTCAAAGTCACTTGCTCCACTTCAACTAAATACTCCTTACTAAAATTTATTCAAATTTCGAATAGTTCTCAAGTCTTCTCAAGACTATACTAAACATGCAAATTTTAATTATTCACAAGTTAAGCACCAAAACATGCATCATATCAATACTCAAATTTTAGGATGTTACAACTCTACCCTCCTTAAAGAAAATTTCGTCCTCGAAATTTACCTGGCTAAAAGAGATGAGGATATTATTGTCGAATTGCATCCTCAAGCTCCCACGTAGCTTCCTCTGCTCCGTGATTACACCAAAGAACCTTAACCAACGGTACAGTCTTCTTTCTTAACACCTTAACATCTCGGTCTAAGATTTTCACTGGTTCCTCCTCGAAAGACAAATCTGGCCTTAATTCCACTTCTTCTACCGGTACTATGTGCGATGGATCCAATCTATAGCGTCTCAGCATAGAAACATGGAAAAAACTATAAATCTGACTTAACTCCGGAGGTAAATCAAGTTGATAGGCCACTGGTCCTACACGCTTCAGCATAGGGTACGGCCCAATGAACCTAGGGCTCAACTTGCCTTTCCTTCCGAACCTGAAAATCCTTTTCCACGGTGAAACTTTCAAAAAGACCTAATCTCCCACCGCAAACTCGATATCTTTACGCTTCAGATCTGCGTACAAATTTTGTCTATCCTAAGCTTCCTTTAACCGCGCTCGAATTACTTTTACTTTTTCTTCCATCTCAGTTATCAGTTCAGGACCCAACAACTATCGCTCCCCCAATTCAGTCCAACAAGTAGGAGTACGACACCTACGACCATATAACGCTTCATAGGGTGCCATCCGAATCTTTGGATTGATAAGCTGTTGTTATCATAAACTCGCCAAGCGGTAGAAAATCCTCCCAACTACCTCTAAAATCAATCACACAACCTCTTAACATGTCTTCCAAAATCTGGATTACTTTTTTCGTCTGACCATCTGACTGAGGGTGAAAAGCCGTACTGAAGTTTAACTTTGTTCCCAAAGCCTCATGCAAAGCTTTCCAAAATTGCGATGTAAACCGAAGATCCCTATCCGATATGATAGACACTGGTACCCCATGCAACCTCACGATTTCAGATACATACAGTTTAGCCAACTTCTGCAATGAGTAATCCGTACGAACTGGTAGAAAATAAGCAGTCTTCGTTAATCGATCTACTACCACCTAGACAGAATCTTTCTTAGTAGGTGTTAAGGGTAACCCACTAACAAAATCCATCATTATCCGCTCCCATTTCCATAATGTAATCTTTACTGGTTGCAACAATCGCGACGGTAATTGATGTTTCGCCTTTACTTGTTGACAAGTCAAACACTTTCCCACAAAATCAGTAACTTCCCATTTTAACTTTGGCCACCAATACTGTTCACGGAGATCCTGATACATTTTATTTCCTAGGGGTGCATAGCATAAGGGCTACTATGCGCCTCTAGAAGAATTATTTGCCTCAAATCCGAATCCTCGGGGATACAAACCCTTCCACGAAAATACAGTACACCATCTTTGTTCAAACCAAAATCTCCTATTACACCACTTTCAGCTTGTTGTATTAAAGGACCCAACTTTTCATCGGATAATTGCTTTTCCTTGATTTGCTCCAACCACAGAGGCTTTACCTGAAGTTTCGTTAGCAAACTTCCATCCTCATATAGACTGAGATGAGCAAACATTGCTCTTAACTCCGATACAACCTTACGACTCAACGCGTTTGCCACAATGTTAGCCTTTTCAGGATGATACTCGATTGAGAAATCATAATTCTTTAACAATTCCACCCATCTCCGTTGTCTTAAATTCAACTCTTTTTGGGTAAGGAGATACTTAAGACTCTTATGGTCCGTATAAATAATTGACTTCTCACCGTAAAGATAATGTCTCCAAATCTTTAATGCAAACACTACCGCAGCCAACTCCAAATCATGAGTAGGATAATTGACTTCATGCGACCTCATTTGTCGAGAAGCATAAGCTACCACTTTTCCACTTTGCATCATTACACATCCTAAACCCGTGTGTGACGCATCACAGTAAACAGTAAACCCTTTTCGACCTCTGGTTGGATCAGTACTGTCGCTTTCGTTAGAATCTTCTTCAGTTTCTCAAAACTTTCTTATTGTTTATCGGTCCATACATACGGTACTTCCTTTCACAACAACTTAGTTAGGGGTGCAGCAATCAACAAAAACCCCTCAACAAAGCGTCTATAATAACCAGTCAAACCCAAGAAACTTTGGATCTCAACTACTGACTTTGGCAGTTTCCAATCCAAAATAGCCTCTACCTTACGAGGATCAACTCTTATTCCTTCAGGTGACACTACATGACCTAAGAAAGTCACTTCCTTCAACCAAAATTCACGCTTACTGAATTTGGCATAAAGTTGCTTATCTCGCAAAATTTGCAACACAGTGCACAGATGAGAGTCATGCTCTTCTTCATTCCTCAAATATACCAAGATGTCATCTATGAACACTACTACGAACCGGTCCAAATAAGGCTGAAAGACTCGGTTCATCATGTCCATAAATGTAGCTAGTGCATTAGTAAAACCAAACGGCATCACTAAAAACTCATAATGTCCATAGCGAGTTCTAAATGCCGTCTTATGAATATCTGCCTCTTTCACATTGAGTTGATGATAACCCGATCTCAAATCAATCTTGGAAAAGACTGAAGCTCCTCTTAATTGATCAAACAGGTCGTCGATTCTCGGTAATGGGTACCTATTCTTGATCGTCAATTTATTCAACTGCCTAGAATCAATGCACATGCACATCGACCTATCCTTCTTCTTGACTAACAAAATCGGTGCTCCCCACGGAGACACACTTGGTCGAATAAATCCTCGATCTAGCAGTTCTTGAATTTGAGCTTTAACCTCCGCTAACTCCTTCGGTACCATTCTATAAGGAGCAATGGACACCGAAGCAGTTTTGGGCATAAGCTCAATGCCAAATTCTACTTCCCGATCTAGAGGTAGACCCGGAAGTTCTTCGGGAAAGACATCTGGAAATTCTTTCACCGTTCTCACACTTTCTACTGATAAATCCTTGGCATCCAAAGCACTGATGAATGCTAAGAATGCTCTATTCCCTTTCCGCACCAACTTTTTTGCCTTCAAAGCAGATACCACATTTGCCAAAAAGTTTCTTCGCTCGCCTATCATTATTATCTCCTTATCATCCACAGTCCTAATTGACATTTGCTTTTCGGGACAATCCAATTGTGCCCGATGCTTCACCAACCAATCTATGCCCAAATAAGATGAAACTCGCTGAAAGGTAATTCCATCAAGTCTGCTAGAAATACCTCTCTTTGAATCTCCAAGGGCACATCTCTGAATAATTTATTCACTATTATCGACTGTCTTAAAGGACTAATTATCGTTATCTCTCTATTGGTAATTTCAGATCCAATATTTAGGTTTCCAGATATAGCACTAGCAACATACGAGTGGGTAGATCCGATATCTAACAAAGCAGTAACAAGTACATCAGAGATGAATAACGTACCAGTTATCACATCAGGTGCATCGCCGTCCTCACGACGCCTGACAGCATAAACCAATCCTGGCTATCTTGCCTCCGTGTTATCTCTAACACCATTGCCTCGACCCGGTGCACCTTATCCACGTCCGTTACCATTACCACCATGACCTGGTCCACGACCTCCCGGTGGCTGCTGAGTACCTCTATATGGCTAAGCCTCAGGGTTACGAGCTTCCTGAGTCATTTCAGTCCGTCGAGGACAATTCTTAAACTGATGATCCTTGGATCCACATTTAAAATAGGCTCCAATTTTCCTCCAACATTCTCCGGGATGTCATCTTCCACAGTCGGCATATTCTCGAATCTGATTGGTAGTCACAGGTGCCCTAACTTGAATTGGCTCATCATTCTGTGGCCTCTTTTGAAACCTTTTAGAAGAACCAGAATACTTAAAATCCCTTTTGCCTATTACTTTTTCCCGGTTCTAGCGTTTTGAATTCTTAGCCTCTTCGGCTATCTTAGCTTTCTCTACAAGCGAGGTCAAAGTTTGTACTTGTTGTGGGGCTAGCAGTACCCGCAACTCATCATTCAGTCCATCCTCAAAGCGTACACAGCGCTTATGATCAGTCTATACTATAGTACGAGCATAATGACTCAAATGAAGAAATCCTACTTCGTAGGCTGCCACAGTCTTACTTCCTTGAACCAAATTCAAGAATTCTTTCCTTCGGGCATCTACATAACTTGCTCCGACGAACTTCCCTTGGAAAGCAGCTTTAAAGAAATCCCAATTAACCAATGCAGCCTCGGTGCCTTCTCGAACAGTAAGACACCATTGAAACACCTTGTCTCCTAGCAAAGACACGGCTCCTCTCAGTTTTTGTTTGACGGTTCACTCCAAATCATCCATAATTCGTTCTATAGCCTCAAGCCAATATTCTGCCACATTCAGAGCTACACCAGAGACACCTCTAAAAACTTCTACACCACTAGACTTGAGTCATTCCGATATTGATCCGTGAGTTAGTGGGCCAGTTCTGGCTCTAGCTACTCTTTCTAAGACTCGCAACGTTGCTTGAGTCAAAGCATTATCCTCATTTGCATGATCATGAGATCCAGCTTCGCTCTCAAATGACGCAGGTGCATCCATTTTCGCTATATGACCTGGCACTTCAGACGCAGCACCTCGTCCTCTACCACGGCCACGTCTACCGCGTCTACGACCACGTCCTCTAGTGCTCATATTGACTAATTCGCTTTAATCTGATTACAAGTTTTATGAATCAGAATATTAATTCAGTGTTTATTAACGATATTTTATGAGATATAAGAGATAGGGTTGTTTTCGCCATCACAACCTATAGTCTCGATCTCTATCATTTTTAACACCTAAAACTAGAAGTTCTAGAGTGTTCCT
Organism: Gossypium rotundifolium; assembly: GCA_025506655.1. Lineage (NCBI taxonomy): Eukaryota > Viridiplantae > Streptophyta > Magnoliopsida > Malvales > Malvaceae > Gossypium > Gossypium rotundifolium. The sequence goes on from CP106734.1 coordinate 133,197,895, forward strand.
TAGGTCTCATCACAAAAATAAACATTTAATAAACAAATACTTACTAAACATACTTACTTGACTTGATGTCAGATGCTCGTGGTGCCATACTACCTTTAAAACATAAAGTCTAGAAATTTAAGTGGTTTTTAAACAGAAATCATTATTGAACCCAAACCACAGCCGATTTTTAAAACTGGGCTCTGATACCATAAAATGTAACACCCCAAACTCGGCCTATGCATTAAGCTCGAATTTTGGCATGCCACACAAATTTAATATACATTCAAATCATTTAACGAAGTAGAAATCAAATTCCAAAACAATTAAGAGAATGACTTTATCGAAAAATTGGCGTTTATTTGAAATCCTTGATTAAAAACACAAGAGATTATCATCGAATCTATAGAGTACTATTTGATTAAAATTTTAAAATTTATTTAATCAAAATATTCTAACGAATAGTTAAAGGATTTCCTAAGTTTTAAAGATATTTAAGAAAAACTTTTATTTTATACGAAAGTTTTAGAAAATCATTTATGAAAAACTAAATCAATCCAACTTAATAAAACTAAACCATAATAAATCCATCCACATAATAAAATCCATAATTAAAAAAGCCTTATTACATCGCCATTAAAAATAGTACTTAATAAAATTTATAAAAGAAGTCTTAAAGTTTTATAAACCACCATTTGTAGTATAGCCTCCCCACGAAGTCATCTCCGACCCAAGTCTCCATCAATTGTTATTACCTGAGAGGGGTAAAAAAAAATGGGGTGAGTTACTTAGAACTCAGTGTGTAACTCACTTACCATAGTCCACTGGGCCAAGACCATTTAAACATTTATTTGGGCCTAAGCCCATTTCAAATATAATAAATTTTAGCATAAAAAAATGCAAATGATATGTAATTCCCAAAACCAAACCTAGATTTCCATCCGCTACACACCCCGTACCAACCAGCACACCTATGGGGAGCTTTAGTCACCCACCCCGCCAACACACCAAAGTAGGCTTTAAGCCCAATATAATATTTGTGGCAGCGACCATTTAAATAATTGTGGTAGAACCACCGATCTAGATTTCTAGACAGCGACCATCGTGATGAGTCACCTATCTAGAATTTTGGCATCAAGCCATTCTTCTCTTCATCATTGATCCCAACCCATGCAATCATGTTTATGCATAACAAAATATTTGTAAATAAAACCATATTATGATTATCAATTTTTGGCCCATTAAAAACACATATCACATGTAACCCATTTATCAATTATCATAAATGGCCCAATTATCAATTTCACTTATGGCCCATTTATCGAATATCACATATGGCCCACATTCTCAAATGTCGTATATGGCCCAAATTGTCAAATATCACATATGGCTCAAATTGTCAAATATCACATATGGCCCCAATTTGTCAAATATCATATATGGCCCCAATTTATCAAATATCACATATGGCCCAAATTTGTCAAATATCACATATGGCCCAATTTTGCCAAATATCATATATGGCCCAAATTTATCAAATATCATATATGGCCCAAATTTGCCAAATATCATATATGGCCCAAATTGTCAAATATCACATACGGCCCAAATTGTCACTTTTGTTTTGTCCATTAAGGGTGATTTTAAAATTTCCACGATCTTAATACCGATTTCATGATCTCAACACTAAAGTGTCGATAATACCGTATTTTTGATTTCACCAACTTTGTGATTTTTATCCAAATTTTACTACTGTATAGTCATCTAACCCGTGAGATACAGTGTGAGATTACACACCTGATTATAGTGAGAACTATACTCTCCTGCTCGTCGATATCTAAACACACATTACAAAGGATTAGAACACTAAAATTTAATATTAAACTATTCTAATATTGAGCGATCTAAATCTTACCCTTGGAATCTCGAACAACCACTATTTGCGATTTCTCTCTGATCAAAGGTTCAGAACCATGAGTAAACAATGGTTCGGGGGTACGTACGACTTCGAATAATTGATTTTCACCGGATGAGGGTCCACAACCCGGTGGAAAGTCTCAGATTCCCAAAACAGTCCTTCTTTTAAACTTAGGGGGAATAATGGAACCACCCCTCTTACGAACACTATTTACTGCCCTTTTCATCCCTATTTTGATTATCTTCAAAGACAAAGAATCATTAGTCCTAACAATATATAGAAAATCTTAAGACTAAAGACTTGAAGAGTGTAATCGGCTTACCTTAATAATCCCTAACCTTTAACACCTTAAATTCGATTTCAACGATCTACGATGTTTACGAACACTTGAGTTTCGGCCCTCCACTATCACACTATTTTCCAAGGTTTCAAAGAAGAAAAAGAAAAGATTCGGCTATGAATAAACAAAGAAAAGAAGAATGATTCGGCAAAAATAATTTTACCATTAATATTTGGCCATGAAGAAAGGTTTTGAAAAGAATAATGATGTTTGAGTCTTCTTTACCAAAAAAAAAAAAGAAAGAAGAACAAAAAGAATAAAGAGAGAAAGTGTTTATGTGTCGATTTTCCAAGGATGGAAGATGAACAAAGATAGGGTCTTGGGGTTGGTGTATATTCGGCCAAAAGGAAGAAAAAGAAAATGACCTTTCAAGATGGTATGGTTTCGGCACGATGAGAAAAAGAGCTTGGGCAAGTATAGAGTATGATAACCATTTGGTCTAAAAGAAATGACCAAAACCAAACCAAAATTTTACCTATTACACAAGACACATTCGGCTAGGGAGAAGAAATTTGAGAGAAAATTTTTGGAGAAAAGCACAAAAATAACCAAAAGCCAAAGTGGTCATCTAGCTACCAAAAGCTATCAAAATTTTGGCCAACCCTTAGCCCCAAAAATGGTCCAAGTACATAGCTATCAAGGATCAACTTTTGCCAACCTTTCTTTCCATAGCACATTCCACAAATTAAGCCATTTGTTCCCTTACTTGCCTTATCCTATTGATTCCTTTCCTCAACTTCAATGTTTCCTTAATCCATTTAGCCATCTTACCATAAAAATTAAAAGTCTAACATACCAAAAATGGAGCTTGGCCGACACTTGATAGGAGAAAGCAAAAATAAAAGCTTTCAAATTGCATGCTAGGAGATTCGAACCTCTCCCCTCAAGCAAACATGCATGCGCCAACACCACCTTGCTTCTAGCTCATCTTATGCTAGTTTGTATCACTTAAATCTACTGAAACCTCACAGTCACTTGCTCCACTTCAATTAAATACTCCTTACTAAAATTTATTCAAATTCTGAATAGATTTCAAGTCTTCTCAAGACTATACTAAACATGCAAAATTTAATTATTCACAAGTTAAGCACCAAAACATGCATCATATCAATACTCAAATTTTAGGATGTTACAGGGTAGCTGGATTTGCTTGGTCATTTGGTAGAATTTTGATGTTGTTAGGCAAAAATCACTTTGGCACTATTTTGTGTTTTTCTCCAAACTCCTTCTTTTGCTTTGTCCCGAATTTACAAGGCATTAGTGAGCATATTTTCTTCACTTCTTCCTCGGGTGCCGAAACCTTAATCCATCTTTCACCATTCTTCTTGTTGCCAAAATACTCACATTTCTCTTTGGTTCATATCTCTTTCGGTGTTGACCGAAACACTCCAAACACCTTGATACATCTTCTCCTTTCTTCTAATCATTTCTAATCATTTCTACTCATTTGTGTTGACACTCACTCGTTTGATCAATCGAGTTATAGTGGAAGGTCGAAAATTTGACTCACCTGTAGCCATTGTATAATCGTTATAAATCAAAAATAATATCGTTAAGGTAAGGGATTCATCATGGTTCTTTTTAGATCTTTTCGTTGATCGGTTATTTTGCTTAACAAGATAGTGGTTGTGACTAATCGATTAAATTTTTAGGGACTAAATCGCTCGATCTATCCCTCGTAATAAGAGACTCGGATTGTTGGTAAGTGATATAGATTGTTAATCAATCGAAATGTTTGGTTGAAGTGGTAAATTAGTTTTGGACTAACTGTTGACCGATTGTACTTTTAGGTGTCGCGAAGAGTATCGTGTTACGGATCCCGTAATAAGGTGTGTAATCCTGTACCTTCTGTATACATATCTGAAATGGTGTGCAATCTCACACTTCTTTGAAAATTTGTATGAAATATTCTGTGAATCGGTTGAAATACCGAAGAAAAGCAAATATCGGCATCCATAATCACTCGGGCGTGCATATGATTGTAGTGGTAACTATATTTTGTAATAAAACAGTTTCAGTTAGAAACAGTGACGTGTTTTTTAAAAATAAAAAAAATAGGAGAAAGATAATTAGAAAGTGAATGAGATATAAAATAAAAGCTTACTGTGTCTATTTTGATAAGGAAGAAAAGGAGAAGGAAAAGGAATTTTATATTCTGATATATGTTGATTTTAGTGAGACTGGTTCTGAATGACTTCGTGGTTCCCTGATCTGTCTTGGAAAAATCATATAAACTTTTACAAAATGAATTATGGGATATAATTTATATGTATGGATTCCTTAGTGAGCCTATTTTTCATTAGAAACAAGTGGGAGCAATATATGAAAACCGTACAGAGATATATTTGAAATTAAGATAATAGAGGTCAGAAACGTTGGATAGTGTAACAAGGGAAATTTTAAGGAATAAACTGTACTAAATGGATAAGTAAAAAATTCTAGAAAATATTCAGTAAGAATATATATGAGTTTAGTTTCAAGGAAAATTTACGGATTTAGATTTCGAGTTTCCTAACTCAAGTTATAGTCAATTTAGTCAGTACAACGCAGATGGACAATTTAAATTTTTATACCCAAATTAGTAGTTAAGTTTGGATTGCGAAATTACCAAATTACCCTTAGTGGGTAATATTACCAATTTATGAAAATGCCCCTATGTGCCGAATTATTGAAATACACTTAGTGGGTAAGAATACCGAAATACCGAAATGCCCCTAAAGGGCCGAAATACGATATTGCTTAATGGACTGAATTGACATTTTGCCTTATGGGCCGATTGGACATATTGATTAATGGGCCAATATGATATTTTGCTATATGGGCCGATCTGATATTTTGCTATATAAGCCAATTTGATATGTGACTAAATGAGCCAAATTGATATGTGACTAAATGGGCCAAATTGATATGTGACTAAATGGGCCGAATTGATATGTGACTAAATGGGCCAATTTGATATGTGACTAAATGGGCCGAATTGATATGTGATTAAATGGGCCGAATGGATATGTGATAAAATGGGCCGATTTGATATATTGCTCTAATGGGCCGATTTTGCAAAGTGTTATTGGGCCAATTTGTTTGTCATAAATTTCTAAATTTTTAATTATTGTTATTATATTTGTAAATATCATGATTTGATATGTATGATGCATATACATGAATTGCATGGGATGGGATAATGATGAAGAGAAGTTTTGGTAGATTTGCTACATAATTTTGGTTGCTCTGCCACATATTTGGTGACTGTGTCACAATCTGTCTGGTGGGTATGCCACGTAAATTCTGTTATTTCGGTGGCTTGTGCACAAATAATCTGTAATAAATAGCTTAATGCCTACTTTTGGTGTGTTGGCGGGGTGGGTGACTAAAGCTCCCCGCATGTGTGTTGGTTGGTACAGGTGATGTGTAGCGGTAAGTGGGCTTAGGCCCACATAATTACTTAATGAGATTTTGGCCTAGTGGACAACGGTAAGTGGGTTACACGTTGAGTTCTTGTAACTCACCCCTTGTAACATCCTGATAATTAGGGGTTATGCATTTTACTTAATTGAATGATGTTGCATGCTTAATCATTATTAAGTGCAATTTTGGAAGTTATTTGAGCTTCATTAATTAAGTGAAGGCTTAGTAAAACTTTTAATTTTTATTAATTAAGAGAGAGCTAAGAAAGTTAGGCCTTAAGAATTAATGACAAGGAGTTTCAAGCATAAGTTAAGTAATTGGCAAAGTGGTTAAGATGTATGGATGTGTGCTTGAGGTGTAAGGTTCGAATCTCCTAGCTAGCATTAGGGAGGATTTTAAATTTTGTTTTCTTCCTTATAAGTGTCGGCCAAGAATATTCTAGAGTGGATGAGAATTCATTTAATTTTGGCTATTTGACCAAGTGAAAAAGGAAGTTAGGAACTTATGGCATGGGATCATAAGTTGGTGATAAGATGAAGGGGACAAAGGCATGATATTTGGCTATGTTTTGGGGATGTGTTCATGGTCATTTGACCATGAACCTAGACGGCATGGACGCTAAAGGGAGTGGTTTATTTTTTTTTTGATAGCAAATCAAGAGTGGATAGGGAAGAAACAAGGAGAAAAAAAGGGATAATGTTGGCATTGATTTGGCCGAATTTGTGCTTTGCCATTAGGGGGGAGTTAGCCAAAAGTCTTGCACATTCTTTTGTCCATCTTTTCTCAATTTCTCCAAAAGTTCTCTCATAGCGAAATTGTCATTGAATTTAGGTAAAGATCTTCTCTTTGTTTTAACTTTCTTTTGATCAATTTTTCTCCAAAAACCCTACCTTGGCCGAATGTACCTTAGGCACTATGGTACAATTGTGCTTTGATTTAGCCCTCAATTGATTGAACCAAATACTACTTTCTTTCTCCCATTTTCTTTTGAAACCAAAACTACAAAGATTAAGCACCATTTTCTTCTTCAATTTTCTCTCCTTTTCGAATGCATCTAAGCTCCAAAATCAATCTCCTTTCTCTTTGATCAATTCTCCTTTCTTTTCTTTTCACTTTATTTCTCTCTTCTTTTCCTCTCATTCTTTGAAACCACATAGGATCAAGAATTTCCTCCTTGGTCGAATGTGCAAAAGTTCCTAATCATCTCTTTTCTTTTGAGAAATCACCATTATCATCTTCTTCTCCTCTTTCTCTTTCTTCCTTCTTCCTTTCCTTCTCTTTTCTTTTCCTTTCTTCTTTTCCTCAAACCGACACCACCATTTCTCTTCTCTTTTGTTAAAGCCGAATCTTGAAGGACTCAAGTAAGAATTATATCAATTATTTTATCATTTCCTTTCACTTTAGTAAATTTAGAACTATAATCTTTTATTTTCTCTCTAGGCGAATCTTTTGAAAAGATTTTTCAAAGAATCTTTGTTGAAGACAACCTTTAAGTGACCATTCGAATCATCAAGGTAAGATTACTATTTTAGATAATATCAATTTCTTTAGATGGATCACTAATCACGTTATTTTAGGGCGATCTAAGATCAACAAGATAGGTAAGAAAAGGGTGCAAAGTGTTTGGAAGAGAGAGGTATTCCTTTACCATCGAACTACAAGCGAATAGCGATGTCGGGGTTAGAGACTTTCCACCGGTTGTGGACCCTCCGCTAACGAGGATCGATTATTCAAGTAGTGCGTATAAACCGAACCACTTTACGTTGGTGGAATATCGGCGGGTTTTGATCCATCTAATGGAGAAAACCACAAATAATCGTCATTCGTGAATCAAGGTAAGGATTTAGATCCATCGTCTATAAGTATAGTTTTGTTAACAATAGTTTATACTAACGAGTGTATTAATCAATTAGGTGTGGAAGAGCAAGAGGGTATTGTTCTCTTTGTTACTAGGTGTGTAACCATACATTAAAAATTTCCATAGATTTATATTGTTAAAAGTGATTATATGATAGTATGTTTTGTTTGTGGATACCAATCATTGGTATACAAAATTGTGTATGTTACCCAATATTTCATTTATTTTTGCTATATGCATCAATATGAAATAAGCATGATTATATTATGATTTGTGGGTAAATAGCATGAAAATCTGATTTGATATGTATGTGCATGGGCATATGGGTATATTGATAAAGGAGGAAGTATTCTGGTGGTTCTACCACATTTCTGGTGACTTCGGTCACATATGTGAATTTGGTGACTTCGGTCACGTATATTTGACTCCGATGACTTCGGTCACATATTTGACTCCGGTGACTTCGGTCATGTATATTTGACTCCGGTGGCTTCAGTCACATATTTGACTCCGGTGGCTTCGGTCACATATTTGACTCCGGTGGCTTCGGTCACATATTTGACTCCGGTGGCTTCGGTCACATATTTGGCTCCGGTGACTTCGGTCACATATTTGGCTCCGGTGACTTTGGTCACGTATTTGAAATTTGGACTTCGGTCAGGTGACTTCCGTCACATCTATTTTGGTGGCTTTGCCACATTAAGGGCGATGTGCATGTTGACTGCAGCAACTGCCTTCGATGGTGTGTAGCGGATGGAGGGTCAATTTAGTAATCCCCACGGTGTGTTGGTTGGTACGGGGGTGTGTAGCGGATGGATATTTAGGTTGGGCCGGGCTTGCATTTCATTTCATATACATAACTATGTAATATTGTATGATTATTACTTGATCTGTTATGAAATGGGCCTTTGGGCTAAATATGAATTAAATGGGCCTTTTGGCTAAATATGAGCTAAATGGGCCTTTGGGCTAAATATTTGATTAAATGGGCCTATGGCCATATGTGAAATTTTTGGGCTTTAAAGCATATGATAAAATGGGCTTTTTAATGTATGTGTTATACATTGAGTTTATAACTCACCCATTTTTATGGGATAACTTTTCAGATGACTCGTAGTGTGATGGATCGGGGCAGCAAGGATTTCGAGGTGGCCAGTGCTCGTATTAAGTATTGTGGAGATTTTCCAACTTAAACTATTTACTTTAAATTTTATTACTTAGACTTTATTTTGGGGTTGCCAATATTATGTAATAAGGCCACTATAAACTATCTTTAATTTCGTGTTTGGATTTACTTTTATTTTGCCATGAACAAATATCTATTAAATAACTAAATTGGTTTTCGATAATTAATTAAAAAGTTTTTTTTTTGTCACTAATATATAAATGTTTTCAAAGAAGTTTTCCTTAAGTTTGGTTTCCTTTTTGATTTTATTAATTCCTCCTAAAAATAACGTTTCAAAAGACAAAAAAATTACTTTACAATGTGATTCCGCTAAAGTTTTACTCGAGGAACATACCAAATCCGGTTAGGCTTTTTGGGCCGGGTTTGGGGTGTTTCACCCCCTTTCTTTCTTAATCCCTGTAGGTATTGCTCAGTGACGAGAACTTGGGGCCATGGATGACTCGGTGGAGGCCATACTTCATAAATGATGATTGCAACTATTAGTAAACTACTTTCCGTATTATTTCGTTACCTTTACTATTTCGGGTTTTATGTTGTAATAAGGCCTCTGGAGTATTTTATTATTTTCTTTATGTTTGATATACTTATTATTTTACTTAAATTATTTTAAATTGGAATTTTCTAAAACTTAAATAAAGGTTTTCCAAAATTGATTAATAAATGGATTTCATAATAAACTTTTACAAATATTTTTAACACGAAATCTTCTTGAATTTTCAACGTCATTTTCAAAAGTCACGTTTTATAAGATTATTAGTTCAAATCTATTGATTTATCAATCAATCTTCGAGATTAGTAGTATTTTATCAAATGTCTCAAATCAAACTTGTTTTTCTTTATTTTAACAAAACTTATTTTAGTACGAATCACAAATCCTTTTTACGTTTTCTTCAATGTGACACACCAGATTTGGGCCAAACTTCTGGGCTGGGTTTGGGGTGTTACATGGCCTAAGACATGGGTGTTTCTTTTGGCTGTGTGACTGGTCACACAGCCGTGTGGACCCTGTAGTATGTAAAATTTTAACTTTTTATGAGAAATTTCATATGTTTCTGATTTAGTCTCAAATAGTTTCCCATGTCAGTTTTGGGCTTCAAGGGCTCGTATAAGGGACTGCGTGTACATTTTGGGTTTGATATTGTTATGTTTTACCTTTTGATTTATTTATGAATTAAATTGTTCTTATGTGATGTTATGTTCCGGTAATGCTCCGTATCCCTAATCCGGTAACAGATATGGGCTAGGGATATTACATTTTATATAGATTAAATGGTTTCTTTGGAAATGTTATTTGATTCGTGAGTGGTAATCTCACATGTTGTTAAATCGTGATAACAGGGAACTGTATAGTAGCTAGTCCTTTTAATTAAAGGTGAACTGAAGTGAGTTGTATTGTTTTAACTTCTAGATGTAGCAAGATGCCAAATGATATTCGTATTTGTTACATCATGTTTTCATAGTTTAATTATAAATTTATCAAGGTATTTTTAAATGAATTTCATATGAGCTTACTAAGCATTCACAATGCTTATCTTGTTTACTTTCATGTTTCTGAATAGGTAATTTTGCATAACGCATCAGTCGGATCAAGTCGGAGCTCACACTATCTAGTCTCTAATTAGGTAATCTTTATTTATTCCAAATTCAGTTATGTGGCATGTAAATAGGGTATCGACGATGTATGTTCACAAGTACTTGGTTATGATTTGTGCCATTTAGTATATAATTTAAGTGTATAAGTTTGTAAGCTATAATGGTTGTGGCTTGTGCTGGTATAAGCCTATTTGGTATCTATCATGTTATCTTGGTTATGAAATGTTGATTATGTTTTCGGTTAATTAGTGAACTTGGTTTGATGACAGAAGTCATGAGAAAATGAAGTAGATTTGATGATTGAATGGTCATGAAATGTTAGGTTTGTTTATGTTTGAATTGTGGTGCCAAATGTGGCATATTGGTTACACACTTAGGGAGGATGTTATTTGGTATATTTGGCAGGTTTTTTATGCATTTTATATTGGTTTAATGGTTGATACTGTATGACTTGTAGCATAAGTGATCATAGGTATATTTTCTTGGTTTAAAAGACATGTTTAGGTACACAGGGCCTGTAACACGAGTGCAGGGTACAACCATGGAGTTTGTTCAAGTTTACGTGCAAGTTGATCCACATGGCCACAATCTATTACACGTTCTGACAACACAGCCGTGTGACCCAAGATTACACGACAATAGTCTGTTACACCATTTGTCAACCTATCCATGTCTTTGCTTCAAACGGTCTTATGCTTTTCACATGGCTTGGCCACATGGTCATGTGACCCCTGTTTTCATTTTTTACCTATTTTTTAAAAAGTTTCAAATTGGTCCTAATTTGTTTTCGAGTTGGTTGAATGTCAATGGTTTAAAAACAAGGGATACTGCAATATTCAACCCTGGGTATTGTGATCCGCATGTTTTGGAACACCCCATTCTCTTCATTTTCCCCCAATTCTTCAACCTCAAATCCCTAAAAACTCTCTCCCCTCTCTATTTTCTCTCAATCTCTCTTTCAATATCCTCTATTTTTCTTTTCAATAGCTATTTTCTCTTGGCTTTATTTTCTCTCAATCTCTCCCCCAAGTTTCCTTTTTCTTCCTTTTATTTTATTTTGGTTTTAGTGTTGATTGGTTGTGGGTTAGTTGGTTAATACTTACTTGATAGTTAGCTTAGTTTAAAGGGTGATAAACATGCCTCCTAGAATGAAAACAACTAGTGAAATCCCAACCTGAATCACCTTCGGAGATAGAGTATGTTCCGGATAAATTTAAGTTGAAAGAGGCTGAAGCCTTTTTCTTTTCTATTCAATGACGTTTGTTTATTCATGAAAGACCTTTCGACCCATTGGCCATACATTGCAAAGAGGTTTGAGATTAATTCATTTTCATCGATGGATGAATTTCGTGATGGTGCCAACTACACCTATGGTGATACTGGTGGTCTTGGAGTTTTACTCCAATTTAAAATGTTCCGAAAAGAATAAGATATATGTTAGGCACAAAAAGTCGAAATATCCCCTAAGGCTATTAGTGACTACTATGGAATCCCTCACTGTAAGAGTGACGATTTATCCGCTATGGATCTTGATAATTACGAAAATGTTGATATGGATGATGCATTAGCATTTTTAACTGAGGGTAGGGGGAATGGAAATAAGAAGAGTACAAGAATCACCCTTTTATCTTTTAAGCAAGCTATTATGTTTCTAGTTGCCAAATTATGGATGTAATTTTTTTATACTCGTATCAGCCCTCTTTTAAACACTAACTCTATTAATTTATTTTGAGCGGCTATTCTATATTGCATTCTGCAGAAAAATGAGTGCCCTTGGGAAGATGGATAAATAAAGAAATCAAAAAGTGTGTCTTGGTTAAAAAGTTTGGTATCTATTCCCCCCACCTAATCATGGACTTGTGCCATCGAGCAGGGGTGGTAATGGATTCAACCAAGCAATTCCATTGCCCCACTGAGAGTATCATTGGAGACTTTATGCTTAGGCAATTTCAAGAGCTCCAAAGGAAGTAAATCTAAGAATGGAATGTGTAGAGGAAGCAAGATGAAAGTGCAACAAAGAAAATTGAGGATGAGCCTAAAATGTGGGAATGTAGATTGGGAAGAGATGTGTGCTACAACATGAGACTCCTAGAGGCCATGAAACCATTCATGGACACTTTCATGAATAGCCAAAGGGCACAAAGCTTAGAATGGCCAAAACAATCAAGCGATTCATCAGAGGGTAATACAATCTAGAAGGACTAATAAGAGGCACTTAAAGAAGAATAAGAGGATGAAAAGGCCACGGAGGATGACGACTTCGCATCCTATCACAAAAACTTTGAGAGTGTTTTTGCATCTACACAGTGACCTACAGGGGGACCTGTCATCCGTGAGTCAAGTAATCAACATGAGATGTCTTCTACAAGGCTGATTATGAAGGGAAGGGAAAGGGAATTGCAGGATCCAGTGAGGATCTCGAAGATGCTTGATACTAGTGACATGTTTTCACATTTATTTTCATTTTTTTATGCAGCATGTAAACTATAAACTACTTTTGGTTTGTTTCTTATCATTCTAGTTGTTTGTGTTTTTATTTGAGTATTTTTTTTATGTGCAGAAACTTACCCTAAAAGACTACAAAACATTGCTAGCTTCAATGAGGAGATGTTGGGGACAATGTGTAGTGTAAGTATGGGAGGTACACATAATGTTGTGTGTTCTATTTTTATTGTTTTATGTTAGTTCGTATGTATATGATAACTTGTTTTACTTTTTTCAAAAAAAAAAATTCCAAAAATATTTTTCCTTTTCTTTTTAAATTATTAAAAATGTTTTTCATTTTGTTTTTATTTTGTGTAATTGCAAGGTTCTTGGACTAAAATTAGGTAATGAGTTACTAGTTGTACATATTGAATAAGTATATAGAATTGTCAAACTTGTAAATTTTGAACCATACTAGATAACTTCTCGTTCTTAATTCTAGACTAATTAGTTCAATTAGTTAATGTGTACAATAGACTAATGGCAATAAACTAAATGAAAATGTATAAAGTGTATCATAGGATGAATAAAATATACGGATCATTGTAGATAGGTAATGAATTGTTAATTTCTCATTTAAGTAGATGTATGCTTGAAAGAATTGTTGTTAGGTGATTGATTTGAGAAAGACCTTAGGCATTGTTTGAAATAGCCTAGAGCAAGCTTCCCTATTGACATGTCCCCTTAGTTCATATATCTTTGAGCCTCGAGTACCCTTTTCTTATGAAGCCTTGATATTAAATCTTTGAGCCTAAATGAGTCTAGTACTCGATCTTTATCTGTCCCATTCTTTAATTGCACTGTGTAATGGATGTTGAGCTATAGACATTGAGAGTTAGATAGTGACTGCCTCCAAACGTTCCAATGTCCAGAGTAGAAATCTTGCACAAAGTATGTCAAATAGGTGTTATCCGCAAGTGTATGGGTCAGGTTGTAATATAGTTACAACAAAGTAGGTGAGTACTCTGAAGATCGTACGCAAGAGAGGAGAACACTAAATTAATCCTAGTCTAAACACCAATAGATCTAATTAGTACTTTAAGTAAATTATATTATGAATAAACATAAATAGAGATTTTTGGGGTTTTTATAATAATAAAGAAAATAACATAAATAAAGAAGGGTTGGAAAATCAATAAGTAAATAGTATCAAATCTAAGTGTAGGTGACTAGCTTGCTTTCGTAATCATAACCAACTGTTGCTTTAGGCTTCTCGTTCAATCAACTAGTCGCTACCCTAGTAGGATCTTCCGATCTTCCACTAGAATAACAAATCGGTAAAAACTACTTATCTCTCAACCTCATGGTCCAGATCGATTCGAGGCTAAGGTGTTCATAGATCGACCATACAAATTTTGGGTAATTCCCAACTAAATGACTTCCATGGTCGCCTTTTCTTCTTCTCTTTCTTCATCCATCAAGCCAAAACCTTTTTCTTTTGATCCCTGATTAAATCTCCATAGCCGAAACCCTGAAACTCTAGGCAAGGAAGCAATCGGTCAAGGCATTAAGGATCTTTTTACAACTGTCGAATACAAGGAGGAATCTTTCGGGAAATCTAAGGATCCAAGACATATAGGGCAAGGAATTCTCTTCAGATTTGGAATTTGTATGGTAAGTGATATTCGGCCAAGGCTTAATTTTGGTATTTGGAATTATTTTTCATTATTTCAAAAGCCGAAAACTCACATGGTTACATGATTTAGTATTAGCCGATTTCAAGGAAAAAGGATACTAGTAATTTCGTATTTGGATTTGATTTACAATCATCCAATTAAGCAACAAGGTAAATAATACAAATCCTACTAGGATTTGGTTTTGTCTAAAAAGGGCGTTTATTAATGTGTTTTAATTGGTGGGCCGAATATAGGGATTAATAGATCTAAAAATTAGATCGGGATTCTCGAGATATCAAGGAACCTATTAAGCGAAAAAGGTGTGTACCCTTACTATTCTTCGATATATTAGGGTTAAATATTTTAATGTATGATATGAATAATATTATGAATGTGGCTAAGTACCACACATGTGACAAAAAGTACCAAGGTACGTTTCCTACTTCTGATAGGATTGTGATAAAAATGTTATTTTAATAACATGCGAATATATGAATATGAACATGAAATTAAGTTATGCATAATATATGAATTTTTGGGCCATTCGGGATTTATGTGAAAGGGGGAGAATAGGTGTTGACTTCGGTCTCACCAACGAAATATGTTGACTACGGTCACATTGCGAAATTTAGGTGTTGACTTCGGTCTCACCAACGAAATATGTCGACTACGGTCACATTGCGTAAATTTTGGTAACTTCGGTTACAATAGTGTCTAATGACACAACGTGGAGAGTAGCGGATGGAGGGTCGACTTAGTAGTCCCCACTGTGTGTGTTGGTACTGGTGGAGAGTAGCGGATGGCTTATAGGTTTTGGGTTTGGGTTGCATCATGAATTCTATTATTATATGGACTTGATGATTTGAACATGAATGCCTGATTTATTGAATGATAGTATTGTGTGCACATTGAGTCTCATTGACTCACCCCATTGTGGGAATTATTTTTCGGTGATGAGCAAGGTGAATAAGGCGGTAGAGCGTTGAGGTGGCCATGCTACATTCAGAGATTTTATTTAGTTTAGACTTTTTACTTTTATTTTATTTTGGGTTTTACTTGATGTAATAAGACCATAAGGCCCAGTGGATTTCTCTTTATTTTTGCTTTACTATTAAGTTTTATGCTAAGAACTATTTTGGATGTATTTAATTAAATGGGTTTACAAGTATAAATAAATGGGTTTACAACCTAGGCCCAATTCACAACAATATTTTTCTAAATATTTTACAAATTTTCTCTAAGTAAACGAAAATGTTTGAAACCGGTTTACTTTAGGAACATACCAGATCCGGTCCATTCTCGTGGTAGGGTGTGGGTGTTTCAATTTGGTATCGAGCCCGATTTTAAACTCTCGGCTACCGTGGGCTCGTGCCCAAACGCTTTCAAAGCGAGCCAAATGATTTTCTTTGAACATAAAGTGCTTTTGGCATGGCCCTAAGTCTCCAAACCATGATCCACCGGTAAGTACCCTAACTATATGTTTGATTCGTGAATTGTTTAAGGGTAGAAAAGGCATGGAACGTAGAATAGCATGATAGGAACTTGAACCCTAGGATTAGTCTACTCAAACACAAATACATAAGACTTAATACACTAGACAAACTCGTGATTAAGTCACCGAGCTAGGTGTGGTAACTTATTAGCGCATGTCTAGGAGTGGATTCAAGAAGAGCTTGGTATTTAAGCAGTCCTAGTGACTCACCTCCTCTTTACTCGAATCCTACCCAGTGCGTAGTAACTGCTCACCCTAATCAAGAGGACTTAGTCACTGCTAAACCCAATAACTAAAACCCGAAAGGGACTAGCCAGTATTTTTACGAAAACCCTAATTTTAAAATTTTAAATTACCCTCTTGATTTGAAAAGAATATTTTATAAATTTTCCTAAAATATTTTTGATTTACAAATTTACTAAAATACCCTTAGTGGTAAAATTACAAAATGCCATTGGTTATAAAATGTCCAACTACTCAATAGTTTTGCCAAAATTTCATTATGTTATAAAAATCCAAAAACCTTAATTTGCAAATTATCAAAAATACCGTGATTTTTGGAAAATTACAAAATTGCCCCTAACTTACAAAATTACCAAAATGACCCTGACCTCCAAAATTTTTGTAACATGCCCATTTTTGAAGGAACCATTTTTAAAAAGAACCCTCAAAGTTTTGCAACTCCTGAAATATCCCCGATTTATTAAAATTTTACAATTTACCGGTTTGTGGAAAAATTACCAAAATACCCCAAGGTCCAAAAATTTTGCAATACCTCTGATTTCAAAAATTCTCCAAAATACCTCGAGAACTTTAAAATTTCCAAAAATACTTTGTGACAAAACACCAAGGAACCTTATTTTGACAAATTACGAAAATACCCTATAGGACAAATTACTAAAATACCCCGGGTAGTGGTAAAACAACAACAAAGGAAAAACTACAACGTTTCTCTGAATGAACTAAGGTTCATAATTGTTTGATGGATGTATGAATGGATGAAAAGATCTGTGCATGTATGAATACGAAAGAACCACTCCTAAACTCTTTTTCATAAAATTTCTTCGCGAGTAATAAAGTGAAACAAGTACTAATGTATAAAACTTTTAAATCAGATTAAATCGCGACGTTAGAAAATGAGTTCTAAGGGATGTGAACTTAGAGATTGTGCCTAGAAAGTATGATGGTTCTATTAAGATCAGAGTGCGCAGCGTAAGCATAAAGGTGAGAAAGATTGTACTGTTGTCGATTAAGTAATTTCGAGGACTAAATTATTTTTAAAGAGGGTAGAATCAGTAACATCCTGAATAGGGCCTATGCATTTCCAGTTTAATTGTATGAAATGACAAGTTTCAAGTACTATGAATAAATTTTTGATACTTTTGGAAACCTAGAAATGCATGGAAATGGAAATGAAAATGAAAATGGAAATGGAAATGAACATTTTTGGAAACCTAGACATTTTTGGAAACTTAGACATTTTTGGAAACTTAGACATTTTGGGAAACCTGAACATTTTGGAAACTTGAACATTTAGGAAACTTGAACATTTTGGAAACTTGAACATTTTGGAAACCTAGACATTTTGGGAAACTTGAACATTTTGGAAACCTGGAAAATACAGAGCCGCGCGAAAATTTTAGGAAACTTAAAATTGACCCCGGAATGTTGAATTTAAGAGCCCAAAAGGGAACTTAGGGCCAAGTGACCCTAAAATATAAAGCACAGAAATTTGACCCAACAACGGACTTGGAAATGTGGCTCAAGATGCCACCAAAGGCCTTAGAAATGGCCCAAATACAAGAGGCTTTTGGGCTGAGTTTGAGACATCCAGAAGCAAATAATGAAGGCCTTATTTTACTTCCGTATAATGAGGTGGACGGCATGGGTTTCTAGAAAGGAAGAGTTTTATTCACATAAATATGTGAATAATAAGAGATAAATAAAGGAGTTTTATTCACATAAATATGTGAATAATAAGAGATAAATAAAGGAGTTTTATCCACATAAATATGTGAATAATAAGAGATAAATAAAGGAGTTTTATTCACATAAATATGTGAATAATAAGAGATAATATTATCTTAAGGGAGAGTGGTGGCCAAGTCAAGGACTCTTGGCCTAGCAAATTTGGCTATAAAAGGAGAACCCAAGGTCTTTTCTCTCATCTTTCCAAGTAACCAAAATCCTTTGCTCTCTCCCTCTGCTGAATTTTCTTTCTATCTTTTCTTCTTCTCTTTTCTTCATCTGTCAAGCCAAAACCTTTTTCTTTTGATCCCTGATTAAATCTCCATAGCCGAAACCCTGAAACTCTAGGCAAGGAAGCAATCGGTCAAGGCATTAAGGATCTTTTTACAACTGTCGAATACAAGGAGGAATCTTTCGGGAAATCTAAGGATCCAAGACATATAGGGCAAGGAATTCTCTTCAGATTTGGAATTTGTATGGTAAGTGATATTCGGCCAAGGCTTAATTTTGGTATTTGGAATTATTTTTCATTATTTCAAAAGCCGAAAACTCACATGGTTACATGATTTAGTATTAGCCGATTTCAAGGAAAAGGATACTAGTAATTTCGGATTTGATTTACAATCATCCAATTCGCAACAAGGTAAATAATACAAATCCTACTAGGATTTGGTTTTGTCTAAAAAGGGCGTTTATTAATGTGTTTTAATTGGTGGGCCGAATATAGGGATTAATAGATCTAAAAATTAGATCGGGATTCTCGAGATATCAAGGAACCTATTGTTTAAAAAGGTGTGTACCCTTACTATTCTTGATATATTAGGGTTAAATATTTTAATGTATGATATGAATAATATTATGAATGTTTGTCAAGCCTAGGGTTTATATTCTTTCTCTCTATTTTGGATGTATTTAATTAAATGGGTTTACAAGTATAAATAAATGGGTTTACAACCTAGGCCCAATTCACAACAATATTTTTCTAAATAACTTATCAATTAAAAAAAAAACTACAAAATAGTTAATTAATCATACCTCCACTCGCTAATCCCCTATAAAAGGATTAGTTCCTCATGATATCATAAACATGATAAACTTGATATAGAAAATAGACATGAACAACAAATCGAGACAATAGAGTTTAGAAGAAGCCTAAATTGTAGTGAAAATAATGTCAAATCCACACAGACTTTGATTTAATTTTACAGATTAGATCTCCCAACAAAAGTAAATAACAAAACTAGAAATAATCCTAAAGCCTAAGGAAAGATAAAACTATAGACTAAAAATATGAAGAAAATTATACAATATCAATAATTGTCCATAACATGTGTTAAATGAGCCTATTTATAGAATTAGAGTGGTTGTTGTCCTTAACCATAGGTCAACTACTTCTTTCGTGCTTAATGTTTGATTGTGCAAACCAAAACACCCCTGGCTAGTGATTGTTTCCCATACAGAGTCAATGTCATGAAACACTAGGTCATGTGTTGTGACATCGAAGATAGTATGCTCATTTTCAAGGTATCTTCAGGAGTGTGTCACTACACCGAAGGCAATCTTGAAATTCTTCTAGTCTGTTCCCTATGTTGTGACATCTAACTCTCTGTGTTACAACACAGTGACTAGTACCAAGTTAACACACCTTCTAATGGCCTCCTGCACACTCACAAAGCATATTAGCTCACCGCTAGACCTCATTCGGCCCCTAATTTCTATAAAGACTCAAATTACACAATTTATATACCTAACTAAAACTTAACTAAACTGCTTGTGTTAAAGCTTTTCAAATGTGAAAACTAGTTTAATCTGCTATTCCAAATTACAACAAATCAAACTCCCTCGCAACATTACTTATCCTCAAGCAAGGCAAACAAAAGCAGTAGATGGAAAGATGACTCTTGAGCAAGTATGGTTACAAATGTTAGGCTTAGGAACACATGACCAGGCATTTCATACTTGCACATAATTTGGGCATAATATATAGTTGGCCTACCAATTTTAATATCACACACCTAAGTTCAGTATAATACAAATAATACAAGCATTAAGGGTTTCAAATGTAGGGAACCATCAATAAGTTATACAAGTAATTTGATTATCCTAGTAGAATTGGAATAGTAGTAAATGCAATTATTCAGTATGATGTCATAAGTCTACCTAGATCACATAAGGCTTTTCGTCTCGTAATGTTTTTGGTACCTTTTGAATATGTGCATATTTAAGTATGGCATGTATAGACTAAAAGTATTAGAATATGTTTTAAGATGTGTAGAAATAGACATATGATTTGGCTTGTTATTGAATGTGTTTATGGATGAGTAGTTCATGATAAGTGATGCATAATTTGGTATGGTTTGATGTGCAAATGGTTGGCTTAATGAAATGGTCAATTTCAGTAAGTTCCATGGTTGATATGGAAATACATAATATATGAAATGCTATGAATCGAATTGAATTAAAGATATGTATGATCTATATGTCTTTGTTGTGAAGTTGGTGTTTGGGATTAGCACATTTGAGTTAGAATTTGTATTTGGAAATGAATGATGTTATTAAGAGTCAAATTTGCATGTTTTAGTATGTTGTGTATTCTTTTGGAGTATGAAATTGGATTGGTTTGATGCTTATAGGTTTGACCCAAATTTTGGATGGGAAATTGGCCTTACAAATGGCCAATATTTGCCCACACAGTTGAGCACACGGGCGTGTGTCTTGACCATGTCTTTTAAGTTTTTAATTCGAACAAGTCAGACTCGCACACAGGCCAAACACACGAACGTGTGACAGGCCGTGTGAATTAAGTCAGTGTTTCCCACGGGTCAAGCACACGAGCGTCTCTTCGTCCGTGTGGACAAGTTAGTATGTATGTCCTGTTTTGCCATGGCTTGGGCGCAGGTGTGTCTGATGCCATGTGAGGCACATGGCCTACCCACACAAGCGTGTGACCTCTGTAACTTTGAAAAATGTTTGATTTTCAAAAAAAATTTGTATGTGCTCGGTTTAAACCCGACCCCTTTCTGATGCATGATTAAGGTCTTGTAGACCTATTTAAGGGACTCCATGTATATGATTTGCTATGTTATGAAAATGATGTATCTTATATTGTGAAATGATCATAAGAGTTCCAAATTGTCTGGTAATGCCTCTTAACCCTATCCCGGCGATGGTTACGGGTTAGGGGTGTTAATTCAATGTCGCGACACACTCAAAAATTTTAAAATTCTAGGTATATTGTCTTCGGTGTCGCGACACAGAGAGTCCATGTCGTGACATTGAGTCCAGTTTCTTAATTCCTTGAATTCTAGCCTTAGATTTGTGGCACAGAGTTACCGTGTTGTGACACAAACTCTATTTTTGCCTAAAATTTCAATTTTTAAAGTGTTTTGGTTCCTATAAAACATAAATTTTATACAAATTAGAATATAGTCTAAACAGTTAGTAAGATATACAATAGTTAACATAAAATTAAAGGTTAAACCAAACTATTGGGTTCTACTATCAGATTCGTCCTACAACTCCTTTGACGTATACGAGGACATTTTTTATTTCAATGTTAGTCCATCGCCTGTCATGCCACTCCTTCTTTTTCTTGTCTCATTCTTTAAACCCATTCTTTTGACCTGCAACGATTACAAAAAATATTTTCCTTGATTCAGGGTGTTAGGTTTAAGGTTAGTTATTTCAATACAATGTTCTCCTTACTTTTTCCTCTTTTCCCCACTTTGTTAGTGCCCACATTTAAAAGTTTCTATTTCACCATTGGTCTTCATGTTTAATTCATTTTTTTCTAGATCGACGGTGAGACCTTGGCGTAGCTAGAAAGTGCCTACCCCATAGAATACATATTTCATGGTCTTCCTCAAAGTCGAGAATCACAAAGTATGTGGGAATTATGAAATTACGCACCTTAACCAATAAATCTTCCAATACTCCCTTAGATTGTATTGACGATCAATCGGCTAACTGTAATGTAATCTATATATTTTTTAGGTCCCCTAACCCAAGTTTTTGGTACCTTAACAGAGGCATTAGGTTTATGCTAGCTCCCAAATCACATAGAGCTTTGACAAAAAGAATATCCCCTACCTCTATAGGTACTGTGAAACTCCCAGGGTCTTTTAATTTTGGGGGAACCTGTCTAAATATTAGCACATTTCATGATGCATCTATATTAACCTGCTCTCTAATTTTAATTTTTTTACGCCTTGACATAATTTATTTAAAGTACTTGGCGTACGTCTGAACTTTCAATTAAGTCTATCAACATCAGTTTAACATTTAGTGATTTAAATAAATTTAGAAAACTTACAAAATCATATTTGTCTCGTCTTTGTCTCTCTTTCAACCGTGACGGGAATGGTACTTTTGTGATTGTAGGTTCCTTTCTTCCTCTAGCTCATCTACTAGTTCAACTACTTCTTCTAGCTCTGGTTTGTCATCAACTTCTGAAGGTTCTTCATGAAGATCATCAGTATTCCCCTTATTTTCCTCCTATGTTGGGTTTCCTGGGCTACTCAACATTTTACCCAATCGAAATGCGATTGCTTTCAAATGCTCCTTCCCCTCTCTTCGAGGATTATCTTCAGTGTTACTACAGATATCAGTGCCGATTTGTCTCTTGATATCTCCCATAATGCTCGTTAATTAACTCATCTAATCTCCAAGCTTAGTAAATGTTTTCCATAAATTGGTGCACTTATATTGCACATTTTTCACCTCTGTCCTAATTGACTGCATTTCCCCTTCGATTCAATCCAAACATTACCACATACAATATAGTCATTTGGGTTAGCCATCTCCTAAGGTTTTTGCAAATAAGAAGGTTGATAGTTAGCCTTTTTAACTTGGTTTGAACTATTACCTCCTTCTTGATTTCCTTTACATCTCAAGTTTAGGTGATCTATCCATCTAGGATTGTATGTATTCGACTAAGGGTTTCCACCCTTATTCCCATTGTAGTTCACATCCTTGGTGGGATTGTTAATATAGTGGAATAGTGGTTTGTCTTCTCCATATACAAATGATGCACTATTCGCTGTCTCTATGAGTTTAAGTCTATCGACTAATTTTTGATATTTTTCATCATCCTGGATAGCCTTTACCGGAGATGATCTTTCGTTATGTGTATAATGTTCAGTTGGCCACTAGTAAGAGTTTTATCTCCATGTTTTCTATCAGTTCATATGCATCCTCATATGTCATGTTCATTAAAGCTCCTCCTGCTACTCTATCTAACCCTAACCATAAATGTTTATCTAACTCTTTATAAAACAGTTGCAATCATAGCCACTCAGGTAATCCGTGACGTGGGCATTTTTAAATCAGTGTCTTAAAACGCACCCAAGCTTTATGGAAACTTTCTCCTTCTAATTTCCTACATGTAGTGATCTCCCTCCTTAGTTAGACCGTCTTACTAATCGAGGGAAAATTTTGTAGGAATTTTCCTGCGAGCTCGTCCCATGTCGTAATGGATCCTGGTGCTTTCGATTCTTGTAACAGCCTGTTTTAAGATCAAATCAGAACAATGATTTCGAGACTAAAAATCCAAAGTACAAATATTTATTTTATTATTTCTTTATGGTCTATAGTATGATTGAATGATTGTGTGAAAATTTTGTTAAGAAATTTTATCGATAGAGTGTCCAATTTGACTAATAGGACTAAATTGCAAATGGTGCAAAATTTGTGTTCTAGAAGCTAAGGGTATTTAATTGCTATGAAATTTTAAATTGGAGGTCCTTAAATGGTAATTAGACCATTATACCCTGAGATGGACAAAAATGGACATGGAGTTAGTAAAATTTCAAAGTTTAAGTGAAGGGCATTTTGGTCATTTGGTAAATAAAGACAAAATTAACTAATAAAAAGATGCCCGTCTTCCCAATTTCATCCTCCCATAGCTGAATTTCACAAGGAGTCCATAACTAGGGTTTTGGCCACTTTCAAGCTCGATTGTAAGTTTGTTCTTGCCCTGCTGTTGATGATTTTTATGTTTTTGAAGTTGTCTTAACCTAATCTAGCTATTTCAAGGACTAATTTGAAAAGATGTCTAAGTCTAAAATTTTACCCATGTTGAATATTTGTGTATTTTAATGTTTAATGGTAGAAAATGTATGTTTCATGTTAGATAAACAACATTTACAAGGAGATTTTTGATGAAAATGTCAAATAGGGACCTATTTGTAAAAAGTTGTAAAATGTATGTTAAAATGTGAATAAATGAAAAATGTGGGCTGTTATGAGTATGAATAATTTTTGGCTAGGCTTGGTTTTTTAAGAAATTGAATGAAAATCATTTTACGAGCCTAGGGACTAAAATGTAAAATGTTAAAAGTTTATGGGAAAAAATGTAATTTTTACCATTAGGTGTTTTGGGCTAAATTGAATAATGTGATGATTAAATGAGATGAATTTGGTATTATAGATCAAGAAAAACAAAGTTCGGGTCTAGATCAGGAGAAAACCAAAGTAATTGATGAATAGACCCGTTTGGCGGTTTTTTAATCGAGGTAAGTTGGTATGTTATATAAGCTTTTCTTTAACTGTATTTTATTTGCTTAAATTTATGCTTGAATTGTGCAATCGACCTTACGGACACATTTGACGATGATTTGGCAAGCGAGAAATCCCAATCGAACCTTAAGAATAGATTAGGATACAAGTGCATGTCACTAGGGTTTTATGTTATGTGATTTCGGGTGCTGGTCCTGTACGTCCTACTGGTGGCTGAGTATACTAGCATATGTTTCGGTTACTTGACAGCTTGTGTGAGAAGCACCATGTAGCTTCGTCTCGATTGAAAGCTTGTGTGAGCAGGCCCATTGATAGCTTGAGAGCGAGCACATATGTGCGATATGATAAAGGTATCAATAGCTACATATGTGGCACCTTGTGTGCAAAGTTTCCCATGTATCTAATATTATTATTTTGAGTGGTTCATTGGGTATGATAACGATGAGACTAAGTACGAAATTATTACGAGATGGCATAGGTATGTACTCAAAGCTTATGATTAGATTTCAAGGTAAGTTCTGATGGAAGTGAATTATGATCATGAGGTTATGGTAACATTTTCTTATTTCTTACATATAGGCTTACTAAGCTATATGGCTTACTCTGTTTATTTTTCCATGTTTTATAGTGTCACCAAGCTAGCTCGGATTGGAGATCATTGGAGATCGTATCACACTATCATACTGTCATTTTGGGTACCGATGATTTTAAACATTTTTGAGAATATGGCATGTATAGGGACTTGGTCATTTTGTTGTATGTGTCATTATGATTTGGCCAAAAGTATTGGCTTGTAATGGATAAGTGTTTTATTTTGTATAAGGCCTTGAAAGATGGCCTATCTTGGTTTAATTGGATGTGAGTTATGCATGGGCTAATGTTATTGTGAAATGCCTTTTATTTGCTTGTTGGATGAATGATTGTGGCTTAATAACTTAGGTGTTAAATAGAGAGAATTAGCTTGATGGTAAGTTAATGAAATTGGGCAAGACTATACATATTGAAAGTAATCATATTGAATGCTTATGGATGTGCTTGTGGTATGTTTGAGTTTGACAAAGTATGATGTTTTAAGCATGATAGATGTTGGCTTTTTAAATGACATGTTTAGGCCTTAGTTAGGATGGTATTGGTTGTTTTTTTGTGCTATGAATTATGCCATTGAAATTGTGTACACATGTGTGCAAATAAGGGTGGAAAATAGCTTGGTAAATAGCCTTATTTTGTCCACAAGGGTAGACACACAGGTGTGTGTATAGGCCATGTGTCCCACTGGCATGTGTTTTGGCTGTGTCTCCCCTGCACCTTAATTTTGAGAAACAGAATGCTCAGATTTGAGCACACGGGCAGAGACACGAGCGTGTGTCTCAACCGTGTGGACGGCACGGCCTCGAACACGGGCGTGTGCCATAGTCGTGTGAAGTTTGCACCTATTTTGTGAAAATTAATTTCCCACATGGCCTAGCACACGAGCATGTGACTTCGCCGTGTGACTCCAATTTGTTCATGAGTTTTAAGTAAAAGAGTTGCACGGGTTAGGGACATGGGCGTGTGAGACCACATAGCCTACCCACACGGGCGTGTCCCAAACCACATGGGCGTATGACCCCCTATTTAGGGAAAAAATTTTCTAAGTTATGTAATAATTTCTTAATTTATCGGTTTAGTCCCGAACCACTACCAAAGCATTTATTGGGCCTTGTAAGCTCGTATTAGGGACTTTATGATTGAATATGAATGGTTTTAATTTGGACGCAAATTTATAACTCGATTTGTATGTTTACTTGCGATGTAAGTTCGGTAATGCCTCGTACCCTATTTCGGCGTGGAATATGGGTAAGGGGTGTTACAAATTTTAGCTAAAAGAGAGCGTTATCTATTAAGGAGAAGAGGAACAGTCGAATACAAATAGCATCCTTGGTTACCCTATTGTATTTAAAGGTATCACAAAGATGAAGGAACCATTTTAAATGTTGATTTGGATCCTCCATCATCGTGCCCTTAAGCTGCAGATTGTTCTAGATCATCTGGATCATTTCTGGTTTGATCTTTAAATTATTGGTCGTAATAGTTGGCCTCGTTATACACCCTTGAGCCATGTCTAAATTTGGTAGCACATATTTTCTTAGAGTCTTTCATTACATGTCATATTTGCGGGTAACAGTGGTGGCAGTGGTAGATCTTTTGGATTATTATTGTTAACTTCATTGAACAGCGCATTGTCTCGTGGGGGTAAATTACCTATAGTAGGTGGTTGGTTTTGCATTTTCTGTTGTTGTTGTTGTTGTTGTTGTTGCTGTCTACGATTCCTATGAATTATTCTTTCAAGATCTATGGCTAGCTCTAATGGTGTTCCCCTACTACAAGTCATACACTAAACCCAAAAAGAAAAAAAATAATTTAATAAAAATAAGAAAATAAAATCGTATCTATAATTTAGGAATTTCCTAATTATTCTATTAACTGCAAAAATTAAAATCAATCAAGTGACGTTGCCTCCCCTGCAACGGTGACAACCACTTGGCCACCTCCGTACGTACCAACGTCCGAGTAGAAATCTTGCACAAAATATGGCAAATAGGCGATTTTCGTAAGTATACGGGTTAGGTAATAAAGTTACAACGAAGTAGGTGAGTACTTTAAGGACTGTAGCCAAGGGAGGCGAGCACTAAATTAATCATAATCTAAACACCAAAAGATCTAATTAGTACTTTAAATAAATTATATAACTTACCCTTAGGTCTCATTCAACCCTCAAGGTCAATAAAGACTCAAATTATACAATTTATTGAATTTAAACAAAGTAACAAAAATTTGTCTAAAACCAACCTAAAGTGCTTGTATTCAAGCTCTTCAAATGCAAAAACTAGTTTAATATGCTATATTGAATTATGGTAGATCATGTAGAAACATTATGGTGGCTTTGTGTGCGAAAAAATAAATTGAAGGGATTACGTGAATTAGTGTTTAAAAAAATTGAACGAAAGAGTGAAAAAAAAAAGAAAGAAAAGAAGAACTAAATCAAATTTAGATAAAAAAAAATGAAAACCTTTTGATTCACAATTATAAATTTTGTATGTGCTAATCTGGCGTAGTACTTTATAACATTTCAGAGAAATAAGGCAGCCGTAAGAAGGAGAAATAAGGAGGTGAGCTTGTAAATGAATTGGGGACGATTAGGGAACAATGTCATGTGCTTAACTACTTCTAGTGCTTGAACCCTATTTGAGTACTTATTGTTTGAATTCCAAACTGTTTTAAGCCTCAGAATGTTACAAGCTTAGAAGATCTTTAGGACCCGAATAAGTTACCAACACAATAATTCATAAATAACTTGCATTTGTTTGAATGAACATGACCAATTCTTTTTAAATATCTATGAGTGATCCACATAATTTATTTTGATGGAGAAAACTTGTACATATGATCATTTCCATTCCCTCAACACCTATTGACATTTTAACTTAGTGAACTTAGTATGTTTGCATTAGAAATAAACAAGTTAGCTAGATATTGCTCTTAATTTGCATGTGAGGTAGTTCTCGTACGAGTTCGATGTTTTATCGCTATGTGACTTAATTGTCTAATTTATTCCAATGGTCATTTTTTCTTTTGCATGTTTGGTGTATTTGCTTGAAGACAAGAAAAGAGGCATAATGTGTGATTGAGTGGTGTAAGGACATGTTGGAGGTTGAAAATGAGCTAGAATGGCACCAAAAGAAAGGGTATCACAATATCTACACCTTGGAATCTCGATACCTCCAATAATATGGAAGATTGGAGACACCGTTCAGTAGTATCACGATATCCACTTTGGGTATTGTGATATCCACCCTTCAAAGAAGACCTCAAGGCTCAACACTGCCTGAGGTATTGTGATATCCTCTTCTAGATATCACAACACCGACATCATCAGGGGAAAAACTTAGACAAAAACAGTAGTCTTGGTCCATCTGGCCCACCAATCACCTAAGGCCTGTGTGTAACACTCCTAACCTATATCCATCGTCAAATTAGGGTTATGGAGCATTACTAAACAAACAGAACATTTAAATATACATTTAATAAATCATTATAAACATAATCTAAAACATCCATCCACATACATAGTGTCCCTAAATCGAGCCCTTAAGGCCCTAAAAATACCTTAGAAACAATTCGGGACTAACTTGGAAAATTTGGAAACTTTAAGAAAAAATCACAAAACTTTAGAAACAAGGGTCACACGGTTGAGACACACGCCATGTCTCAAGCCGTGTAACCTTCGAACTAGGGACACGCGGTCATGTCTCAGCCCATGTCTTCACCCATGTAACTCTCTCAGTAGGGTCACACGCCTGTGTACCAGGTCGTGTGCTAGGCTATGTAACTAATTAACTTGCATACAAAGGAACCTACATGAGACACACGGCCATGTTGCCAGGCTGTGTCGACATAAATTTGCCCAAGATCGAGCCATTTCCAACACCAAAACATGCATACACCTCTAGGCCTTTTGTGCACAAAACCAAAACATCAAAACCTTACCAAAATTTACATATAATGACCAATTAAAAAGTCTTAAATCAGCCAACCAATATGCCATTTAAAGCACCTCAAATACATTCATCCAAAACTTACCTAAACATGTATATATTGCCACATTTCAATCATTCACATCTATCTCAATAATTTTCCAAAACATACCATATATTGACCATATTCAAACCAATTCAACACATTCCAATTGAACCATTCAAACATGTAACATAACATAGCCACATTGACACAAACTGGCAAGACATCAAATGTACCAAACCAAAATAACTTATACATACCAAATCATCAACTAAACATTCAACTAAACATCATTATAAGTCACCTATACATGTCATTACAACCTTGGCCAAAACATTCAAAAACTACCGATAATTATTTTGAATAGTGTGATAGATCTCCGACGAGCTTCCAAACTGGTCGAGCTTCGGATAATCTATAAAACATAGAAAAGAAACTACATAAGCATATAATGCTTAGTAAGTCCGTAGAAAATGAAACGCAACTTACCATTTCATTACATAACAATAGAATAAACATAATGTAACCTAAACCACAAGCTTGGCACAAGCCTAAACATCATCATTAATACACAAGTTAGTGCATTTATACATAAGTCATTTGGATTAACCACATGATAAGTCATTTCCATATGAAAAAACATTATTTGAATCATTCATCCTTTCCATGAATACATGCAAACTACCATTTTGAAACTTACCATTTCAATCCCTTTTCTTGCCTGTTGAACCAACTAGAATATCATCAGATACTTGAGAAAGCTCACACGAAGTGTGCTTAAACATATAACCGTAAACTTTCCTTTACATTGTTGCTCACATGAGTTGTAAAATGGGTCTTCTCACACGAGCTGTGGGTCGGAACGTAAGCTACACGATGCTTCTTACACGAGCTATGAAGTATTCGTAACAAATCTATGACCTCAACCATCGATAGGACATTCAAGACCAGCACTTGAAACATGAAATCCCTAATGGCATGAAACACCCCAAACCCGGCCCACAAGTCCTGATCGGATCTGGCATGGTCCTTGAGTAAAACAATTCAAAACTTATTTGTCATTTTGGAAAATATGGGTGGTTTGATATGTGTTGAGTACAAATTGAAAACGGGGTTATCTTTGCAGTCTCGATTTTATTAAAACAGTATTTTTATCTGTACTTGAAATCAATAAGTAAAAAGTATTTCTGGGTTTTTAGAGTTTAACAATAATTTGAAAAAAAAACATTTGTGCTTAGGTGTCAAAAACATTTAAGATTTATTTTAACGAAAAACTATTTAATCTTGATTTAACAATAATCGTATCATAATAAACTGAATAAAATGCATACTTAAAGCAGTTAATAAGAATGGCCATATTACATCATAGCAAAACCCAAAATAAATCCAAAACTTAAATGATAAAAACCAATAAAAATAAAATAACTCTAAGCTGAGCATGGCCACCACTAAGCTCCTGCCGACCCGGTCTATTACTGAGTGTCACTTGAAAAGATATCCCACAACGGGGTGAGTCAACAGACTCAATATGTAAGAATCAACACAAACTCTCAATCAATTTAGGCATGTCAAATCATACATATAAAACATATAAAAACAATGATGCAATCCCGAACACAAACCTAGATAACCATCCTCTACACATCACTCGTACCTGCCATCACACCGTGTGGATTACTAAATCGACCCTCCATCCGCTACACACCATCGAAGGCAGTCGCTGCAGTCGACTTGCACATCGCCCTTATAAATTGTGGCATAGCCACCAGATAACATTTTGTGACATAAGTCACCACATCCAGACTATGTGACATGAGTCACCAGATATTGTGGTAAAAACCACCAGATCACTTCCCCTTTCCATAATCACCCAAATGCCCCATGAGTCATACAAATCATGCAAATGTCATGCCACATGCCTTATTCATAATCGTAACCAATTCTCACATATGTCACGTTCATAGTTTATAATACTACTAGCAGATCTTTAGAGAATAACGTACCTGAATATGTTGTACCATTGAATGGTACCTTTAGCCACATTCTTTCAAATTCTTATGAACACATATAATACAACAATACCATAAATCTATCAAGAGTTAGTGTGGGGCTACACACCTGGTTACTAACGTGTTTTCCAACTCCAAAATCTACCGAAATAGAGTGTACACTTCTCTTGTGGGTCTAAATCCCAAAATCGTTACTTGTCTTATGGAGATGTCGAGATACCTACAAGCCTTATGTTAGATCCAATTCTAACACTTTATGAACATCATAAATGGCCTGTGGCCTAATATTACACTTTACTTACCTTAGTCAACCAAATCCCGAATGGTCTCCCATAGAAGTCGGCTACAATAGAAATCCCGAAAGATCCTTCATAGTTTCGGCCAAAGAATATTAATAGGATTAGTTTCTAGATTTTTCGGCTAAAAGAAAGAAAGGATTGCAAATCGAATAACATTTTTTCTTACCTGTAATATTGAAATCGACTGCACTACTGCTTGATACCACTGAGATATTCGGCATTGTAGACTAGATAGTGATCAAATCGGCTTTAACAAGGTAGAGGGGCGATCGGTTATGGCCACCAAAACAAAGGATTCAATTTTGGGGTTTAATGACTAATCGACTAGGGGTTACTTTGAGTATCCGGATTTTAAGACTTGGGACAAAAAAGAGAGAATGAGGGAACCATGAGATTCGACTATTAGGGAATAGGTATGGATTTGGGGTAGAAGGAAAGAAAAAGAAGAATAGGAGAATAGAAAAATTTCGGCAAAGGCAGTCTTGAAAAGAAAAGAAAGAAAAAATGGCTTCCTTTCCTCCTTTTGGCCGAAAATAACACCAAGGAGTCCCTAGGCTAGGCCAACTCTCTTCCTCTCTCCTTTATCCCTTGATCCACCTCTTTAGCCAATCCTCAACTCTCCAACCCCATCTATACCTCCTCCTTCTAGAGTCCACATGCCGCCCACTACCTCCCCTCCTTGCTACAAAATAAAACTCCAAAAGTGCTCTCCTTACAACTCGAACCTAAGCCCTCCTTGCACTTCCTGTGGCGTCACTTTCTAGGGCTTTATGTGGCGCCTCTTTGCCACTTTAACAAGCCCATTCTTATGTCCAATTCCCTCTACATATTTTCTTAAGGCCTAACAAGCTTAGCTCCCCCTTTAATACTTAAAATCCAATATTTTCTAAGGCATTTACCCACACTTTGAAGTTCTCAAAAATTCATATAACTGATTCAAACACACATAGGCATGCTACTTCATACAATTTAGCAATTATGCACAAGCCCTAATTCCCGGATATTACAGTTCTACCCCCTTAAAATAATTTTGACCTCAAAATTACCTGGCTAGAATAGGTGGGGGTATTACTGTCGCATTGCTTCTTTCGGCTCTCAAGAAGCTTCCTCCGATCTATGATTACGCCATAGTACTTTGACCAGAGGGATCGATTTCCTCCATAACACTTTCACATCTCGCTCCAATATCTGAATTGGCTCCTCCTCGTAGGACAAATCTGGCCTTAGCTCCACCTCTTCAACCGGAACTACATGAGATGGATTCGATCGGTATCGACGTAGCATAAAAACATGGAATACATCATGCATCTACTGCAATTCCGAAGGCAACTCAAACTGGTAGGCCACTGGTCCAACTCACTTTAATAACCGATAAGGTCCTATAAACCTGGGACTTAACCTCCCTTTGTGACCAAATCTCATTACCTTCTTCCACGGCGAAACTTTAAGAAACACTGAATCTCTCACGGCAAACTCAATCTCCTTCCGCTTAAGATCTACGTATGACTTTTGCCTGTCAGAAGCCTCCTTCAACCGTGTCCGAATTACCTTAACCTTTTCCTCCGATTCTACCATAATTTTCAGACCCAAAATCTGACGTTCTCCCAATTTCGTCCAACATGTAGGAGTGCGACACTTCTGTCCTGTAACCGCCCAAACCCGACCCAATCGTTAGGACCGAATATGGGTCGTTACTAAGAAGAACTTTTTGAAACCCATTTTCTAAATCCACTTAAGTTTTGTTGAAAGCTCGCCATTTTAAGTTATCATGCCGAAATTATACTTAGTCTAATTTGAAAATTTAATTAAGTCAAGTTACTACACAAATTTTTAGATGTGCCAGATGGCACGATAAAACATTTTTCGTGTTAATTTAGAAAACGTAATTCAAATTTTAATTAAAATAAATTATCCAACATATAGGAAAATAACTAAAGTAAAGTATGATGAGGCCTTATTACATCAAAATAAAACAACCCAATAACAAAATTTAAAATAACTAAAATTAATGTTCGTCTAATTTTAAATCCACCGCATGGCCTCCTCAAGTCCCTCCGGCTCCATGTCCGCGATCTAAGCATCACCTGAAAAAATAATGGAAAAGGTGAGTCACCAAGACTCAGTATGTAACCCTTCCCCCGTTTTAAAATATTTTTCATACACAACATATAACATTTAATATGCAAAATAATGTGTACCCAACCTAGCCAACCATACGCCACTGCCTACCCTGCTGTGGTACCAAACCACCGGTGGTGCCAAACCATCGGTGACATATAGTCACAATGTGTTACTAAAACACCGTGTCCGTAGACACAAATCGGGTGATGGGGCCAACCCATCGTGTGATACCAAATCACCGCGATTTATCCCATATCTCAAGTGGGGCCAACCCACGGTGGTGTTAACCACGAGGACAAGTCGCTATTGAGGTACCAAACCTCTGAGGTACCAAACCTCCGGTGACATATAGTCACGGTGTGTTACCAAAACACCGGTGTCCGTGAGACACAAATCGGGTGATGGGGCCAACCCATCGTGTGATACCAAATCACCGCGACGATCCCATATCTCAAGTGGGGCCAACCCACGGTGGTGTTAACCACGTGGACAAGTCGCTATTGAGGTACCAAACCTCCTGGAGGTACCAAACCTCCGGTGACATATAGTCACGGTGTGTTACCAAAACACCGGTGCCCGTCAACACGATTAATACCCCTCCACTCATCAACCCACATCATAATCATAATGTAGATCATACATTTATCACATGTATTAAATAAATCATGCTTCCCAAAAGCATCATAATAATCTCATATATTAGAGACTTACCGAGGTCCTTGCTTGTACCATTTAAGGTACCAAATCCAAATCTACATCAAGCGATTTACAAACAACAAATATTTATCACACATATTAAGCGATATAAGTGTGTATGTACACACTGTCACCACCGAGTGATCTAAATCCCGAATGAAGAGCCGACCACCCTAGATCTATCGCCTTCTATATTCGCCAAGACATGTGTTAGTACATTCTACCAAATCAAACAATTTTAAGGGTTCACCTTTTAAACCCGAAACCTTACCCTTACGCTTTTGGATAATCAATCACAATACTCGATTCACTAATCGCTTCATCAATTACCACGGTTAGTAAACAAGCCATTAGCCTTCGGCTTTTAAATACTAGATCCCATGAAACCGATTCTTACCAACACTTACCACTTGATTGGTCACAAATGACTACTTGCTTTGTCGATTTCCAAAATCCTCAAACACCTAGATAGATTAACTTTTCAAAATGTATACTTAGCACCTTGTAAATAAAAAGCCGATATTGGCCCTTAATTCTTGAAGAAAATCGACAAAGATAGGGAAAAAGGAGCATAGGCATTCTACCAACTCCACTTACCATACAATCGATTGAACACTTAGCGAAATCCCGATGTGCTCAAGCCACTATACCATTCGCCAAGTAAACTATAAAGAAAAGGGTTTCAGACTTTGATAGAAATTAGATTCACTAGGGGGTTTAAATCAAGGTTGGACTTTTGGTGAAAGAGAAAGAAGAAAGATAGATAGAGAATAGATGATTCGCTAGTAGGAAATAAAAGAAGAAGGAATTTGAGGAGGGAATTCGCAATGGAAGATGCTAAGAGGGTTTCGCCTAGGTTTTGGAGAGGATGTAAAAGAAAGAAAATATAAGATGAGAGGGTTTGGAGATTCGCTAGCAAACTTGGAAAAAGGAAAACAAGTGATCAAGGGAGTGTTTTTATAAACATTCGCACCCCTCCCCCAAAGCTTGCCGTCCCACTCTTCTTTGAAGAGTTTAACCTTCATTCAACTTCCTCAATTTGCTCTTGACCACATATTTGACTTAATTCAAAATAATTTGAATACCTCTCATAATAATTAAATAATAATCCCATGATAATCTAATAATAATGCTAATATTACCCTTTTATCTACTATTATCAAGATATCTAAATAATAACTAATTAACCCTTTTAATCCAAATAATCTTCTTGATTATCCTTGGAATTATCAAATAGAAAAATACTCATATTATCCTTATTATTCCAAGAATTAAATTTGAGTAATTCTTTTCTCTTACCGTTCAAATAAAGTGCAAAAGAGGATTTCAGCGACTCAACGCAAGCTCTCCCTTGCTCCTTGGTGGCGCCACATGTAGCTCTTAAGTGGGCTTACTTTGCCACTTAGTCTAAGCTCATTTTATGTCCAAATTATCCCCATTTATTCTTATAACACCCTCTTGCTAAGGCTTCCTACCTTAAAAGTTAAAACTAAAATTTCCTACCAAATCGAGCCAACACAAAAACTTAAATTGATCATGATTATTCCATAAATAATGCCTCAACCATTCATACATAGGAAAAAATAATTAAATTCGTGTAACCCCATTTTGGGATGTTACGCTTCTACCCCTTAAAATAAATTTCATTCCGAAATTACATAACTAAAACAGATGAGGGTATTGCCGCCAGATCACATCCTCGTGTTCCCACGTAGCTTCCTCAAGACCATGGTTCCGCCATAGCACTTTTACTAAGGGCATCGACTTCCTACGTAGAACCTTTATATCTCTATCCAAGATCCGAACCGGTTCTTCCTCAAAAGATAAGTCCGCTAACTTCGATTTCATCACAGCACCACATGTGATGGATCCGACCGATACCGCCTCAAAGATTGATACGTGAAAGACGCCATGTATCCGACTTAACTCTCGCCGTAGCTCGAGCTGATAAGCTACCGGTCCTATCCGCTTCAACATCAGATATGGGCCAATGAATCTTGGGCTCAACTTCCCTTTCGCCAAATCTTAGTACCTTCTTCCAAGGCGACACCTTCAGAAGACCTTGTCTCCACAAAGATACTCCATTTCCATGCGTTTGAGATCGGATAAGACTTCGCTTATCCGATGCTTCCTTGAGACGAGACCGAATCACTTTGACTTTGTCTTCGCCTCGCTACCAATTCGGGCCCAACACTTGTCGCTCATCCAACTCCGCCCAACATGTCTGAGTTCAAAGATTTTCGTCCATACAAGGCTTCAGATGGTGCCATCTCGAATACTCGCTGGTAGCTATTGTTGTAGGCGAACTCGGCTAGGGGTAAGAATTCCTCCCAACTACCTCTAATTCCAAGACACAACCCTCAAAGATATCTTCCAAGATTCAGATGACCTTTTGACCGCCTCATCTGTCTCGAGGATGGAAAGTCGTATTGAAATCCAACCGCGTGCTCCAATGCTTGATGTAACGCTTCCAAAACCTCGGTGAACCTTGGGTCCCTATCCGAGATAATCGACACGGTACACCATGCAATCGACTATCTCTGCTACATACAACTTTGCTAGTTTTCGAGTGAGTAGTCCATTCTCACCCAGATGAAGTGAGTGATTTAGTCGACGGTCTCACGATTACCCAAACCGCATCTTTCTTGTCGGGCGTAAGGGTGACCACCGATTTAAATCCATAGTCATCCGCTCCCACTTCCATTGAGGTATCTTAACCGGTTGAAGTAACCCCGATGGTAACGGTGTTCAAATTTAACTCGCCGACACGCCAAACACTTCCCTACGTAATTCCGTTATCTCACGCTCAACCCGGCCACCGTAATTGTTTAGAGATCTCCATACATCTTGCTTCCTCCCGGATGCATAGCGATGGGCTGCTATGAGCATCCCGGAGAATTTTCCGCCTCAACTCCATATCTTTTGGCATACAAGGCCGCCCCCGAAAACATAGCACACCATCACCAATGACTATACCCTTCTAAACCACCATCCCGAACTTGCATTCTCTTAGCATTTAACCCTTCATCCACCAATTGTTTATCCTTAATCTCCTCGATCCACGTTGGCTTAACTTGAAGTTTCGCCAAAGGCTTCCATCGTCATATAGGCTCAATCGAGCAAACATTACTCTTAAATCCGCCACGACCTTCCTGGCCAACGCGTTACCACCACGTTAGCCTTACCGGATGATATTCGATGGAACAATGTAGTCCTTTAATGTACTCAATCCATCCACATTGTCTCGATTCAGATCCTTCGTGTCAAGATACCTCAAACTTTGTGGTCCGATAAATTACCGACTTCTCCCATAAAGATAATGTCTCCATACTTTCAGGCGAAGACGATCGCATGCTAACTCCTGTGTCGTGAGTTGGGTAGTTAACCTCATGCGGTCTCAAATGACGGATGCATAGGCTACTACCTTCCCATCTCGCATCAACACACACCCCAAACCAGTGTGAGATGCATCACAATAAATCGTGAATAATTTCCGCCTCGGGTTGTACTAAAACCGAGCTTCCGTCGTAATCTTCCTCACTTATCAAAACTTTCTTGTCGCTTCTCCGACCATACAAATGGAACACCTTTCCTTAGTAACTTAGTCAATCGGCAGCTGCATCGAGAGAACCCTTCCACAAATCTCCCAGAATACCCTACTAACCCTTAAAACTCAGATCTCTCGCCAATCGACTTAGGCGGTTTCCACTCCAATACCGCTTCAATCTTATGGGATCCACTCTAATCCTTCCACCGACACTACGTGACCCAAGAAAGCCACCTCCTCACCAAAATTCGCACTTCATCAATTTGGCATACAACTGTTTTTCCTCAACACTTGCGTAACTATCCGCAAATGCTTGTCATGCTCTTCCTCCGCCCTTGAGTAAACCAATATGTCGCCTATGAACACTACGACAAATTGATCTAGGTATCTTGTTGAAAAACTCGCTCATTAGATCCATGAACGCCGCCGGTGCATTGGTCAACCCGAATGGCATCACTAGAAACTCGTAATGCCCATACCGAGTTCGAAACGCCGTCTTGTGAACATCGACCCCCTTCACCTTAAGTTGATGGTAACCCGACCTAAGGTCTATCTTCGAAAACACCGACGCCCCCTTCAACTGGTCAAACAAGTCATCGATCCGAGGCAATGGGTACTTGTTTTTGATCGTTAACTTGTTTAACTGACGGTAATCGATGCACATTCGCATAGAACCGTCCTTCTTCTTGACAAACAACACAGGCGCTCCCCACGGAGATATACTAGGTCGAATAAATCCCTTATCCAAGAGCTCACAATTTGAGCCTTCACTCCACCAATTCCTTTGGTGCCATTGAAGGTGCTATAGACACAAAGCTGCTCCGGATAGCAAGTCTATATCAATTCGACTTCCGATCTCGAGGCGGAACCTAAGTTCTTCCGGGAACACATCAGCAAATTCCCCAACCGTTCGGACCTTTCCAACCATCGACTCCTTAGCTTCCAAAGCACAAATTGAACCAAATACGCCTTACAACCCTTCTTGACCATCTTTTCCGCCTTTAAGGCAGACACCACATTGATAGGTAATTCCTTCTATCACCTATCATAACCACTTCACCACCCTCACCGCCTTAAGAACCATGCGCTTAGTCACAGAATCCAAATTACCGATACTTAGCCACCAATCCATTCCAAGGATCAAATCAACTCCCGAATGGTAGTTCCATCGATCATCAATACAACCCCTGGAGTTCTAGGGTACGCCTCAAAAGTTTGTCTACCACTACTGAGTGACCTAAAGGACTCACTACAGCTTATCTCCCTAGCGTTAGCCTCGAGTCTAGGTTCAAAGTCTCTACCACGCTACTAGCTACATACGAATGTGTAGACCCCACATCAATTAATGCATAATAAGGAAGACCAAAACCGTAAACGCATTCGGTTATGACATCCGGCATCACACCTCCTCGCGACGCTTGTCAGATAGACTAAGCCAGTCGCTTAGCCTCTCAGGTCGCCTGAACCTCGCCTCGAGTTCCTCGACCTCGGTTAGGACCATTGCTTCCTCGCCATTACCACGACCCTCTGCGGTCCCACATTTCTATCCTGCAGACGATTCTCGCTTCTCCGGCCGATTTCGGCGCTTCGCTCGGGACAATCTCGACTGATGTTCAAAAGACCCACACTCAAAACATCCTCTATCGCCGGCCGAGCAACCTCCCCAATGGGACTTCCCACACGATTGCCTTTGGCCGGTCTCGATTAGTAGCTACGGCCTTGTCTTCGATTTGGCCCACTCGCCTAGCCTTCTTCTCGATCATTACCATGGATCCGGTGACCCAAATCCTCTCTTCCGATTATTTCTACTATAATTTCGCCACACGACCTCCTTGATCCCTCGGCTACCTTAGCCTTTTCCACAAGAGATGAAAACTCACGGACTTGTTGCGCGCAATCAAGAACCTCAAGTCATCTTGAGTCCGTCCTCAAAGCGGACACATACGTGTTCAAGTGGCTACGATTCCTCCGACATACCTACTCACTTTAAAACTCGCCTCATACTCTACCACGGACTTAGTTCCTTGTACTAGACCTAAAAGCCTTCCTCTGCAGCGTCGGTGTAGCCGGTGCCTACATACTTCTTCTCCGAAAGCGGTTCAAATAATCCTGTGTCAAATCATCCGCCAGAAGCGCCATCCCGAATCGTCACCACTACCGACACGCCTCATCCTTTAGAAGCGACACCGCCTTTCATTTTTCCTCCTCACAGTCAAGATCATCCATTACCCTTTCAGAGATTCCACCAATACTCGCTACACTGGTGCCACTCGACACACCCGGAACACCTCAATTGTTGGATGAATCCGCCGGAACAGATTTCGAGCTCCTAAATTTCCACCAGCCTGACCACCAATTCGAGGACTGCAATACCGCCATGAGCTCGCTCTCCTCCCGCTCCGATCCTGCTCTCCGCTCCAAAAGTTGGAGGTGGTGGTGGCGGTGGTACATCGCTTTGTAACCTTGTCCCGACTGACGGGTTCGGACAATCATCCTACCCCTACCACGCCCACGGCCCACGCCCTCTAGAACTCATTCTATCTATCGCGCTTTTAACTGATTAAGAGGAATTTTATGTATTAGCGTTTGTTCCACTTCATTACTCTCAAGAAATTTTATGAAGAAATTTTAATTAGGGATTCTTTCGTGCAAACAAGGTTTCATCTTCTATCCTAGTTCACACAAAGAAGTTCTTGCATCCATTCCTTAATACTTCCCATACCTATTCGCTTCTTGGACATTTCGCCCATTTCTAACCCCGGGTATTTTCGCCATTTTCCTGCTGTGGGTATTCTCGTAATAAAAGAGATTTTAAAACTTTCAGAGAGTAGGTTGTTTTGCAATTCTCAACACTGGAGGGTATTATTAAAATTGATAAGATTTGAAGTTATGGCATTATTTCTAAACCGTGGTATTTTGGTAATTTGGTCCTCCAGGTAATTTGGTAATTTTGTAAAACAAGGGTGTTTTAACCATTATAAAACTCGAGGGTCCCTTTTGAGAATTTTCCTTCTTAAAACGGTGATGTTGCAAAAATTTTATACTCGTGGGCATTTTGGTAATTTTATGAGTTGAGGCGTTTTCGTAATTTTTCCAAAACCAAAGTGTTTCATTGAGGATTTCAAAGTGAGTTGAATATTTGAGAAGTAGTTAAAATTTTGGACAAAATCATTGATTTGATATTTTATGAGTCAAGTGGTATTTTAGTAATTTTTTACCCCTAAGGGCATTTTCGTAATTTTCCACAAATTGAACTTTTCGGGAAAACGTTGTAAAAGAGTTGTTCTTACTTCAAGGAGTGATTTGAAAAGTTTTAAAACCAAGTTTTGTTTGTTTCATCATTTTTTTCAAAATCAAGGCTAATTCCTTTTGGGTTTTAGTCATTATGTTTGGCCTATGACCGAGCCCTCTTGGTCGTGGTGAACCCAAGCTACGCACTGTGCAGTGTGTTTCGTGTGGAGAGGAGGTGAGTCACGGATCGCTTAAATACCAAGCTTCCACCGAACCTTTCTAGACATGCGACAGAGGTTACCACACCATCGAGCCCTCGAGTTAGGGTGAACCCAAGCTACGCACTGCAGGATACTGCCAAGAGGTGGTGAGTCACCTGACCGCTTAAATACAGTGCTCTTCCTGCCCAATCCTAGACATGCATAGGGGTTACCACACCCTAGCTCAAATGACTAAGTCATAGATTGGTTTGGTTCTTTAAGTCTTATGTTTAGCTTGTGTGTTTGAGTAATCTAATCCTAGGGTTCAAATTCCTATAAGTCTATCTACGTTCCATGCTTCCTACCCTTCTACAGAATATAATTCACAAAGAAGTTTAGAGGTACTTACCTGGGCGGATCGGTGCCGGAGACTCGGGCCATGCTGCTTTAAAATCCAAAAACAATTAATAAGGCCTACTAAAACATTTTTGGGCCTTGGGCCCCCACAGCCGAGTTTTGAACTGGGCTCTGATACCAATTTGTAATCGCCAAACCCTACTTAATCGTTAGGACCTAATATGGGTCGTTACTAAGAAGAACTTTTGAAACCCATTTTCTAAATCCACTTAAGTTTTGTTGAAAATCGCCATTTTAAGTTATCATGCCAAATTATACTTAGTCCAATTTGAAAATTTAATTAAGTCAAGTTACTACACAAATTTTTAGATGTGCCTGATGGCACGATAAAACATTTTTCGTGTTAATTTAGAAAAAACGTAATTCAAATTTTAATTAAAATAAATTATCCAACATATAGGAAAATAACTAAAGTAAAGTATGATGAGGCCTTATTACATCAAAATAAAACAACCCAATAACAAAATTTAAAATAACTAAAATTAAAGTTCGTCTAATTTTAAATCCACCGCATGGCCTCCTCAAGTCCCTCCGGCTCCATGTCCGCGATCTAAGCATCACTGAAAAAATAATGGAGAAGGTGAGTCACCAAGACTCAAGATGTAACCCTTCCCCGCTTTAAAATATTTTTCATACACAACATATAACATTTAATATGCAAAATAATGTGTACCCAACCTAGCCAACCATACGCCATTGTCTACCCCGGTTGTGGTACCAAACCACCTGGTGGTGCCAAACCCTTTGGTGACATATAGTCACAATGTGTTACCAAAACACCGTGTCCGTGAGACACAAATCGGGTGATGGGGCCAACCCATCGTGTGATACCAAATCACCGCGACGATCCCATATCTCAAGTGGGGCCAACCCACGGTGGTGTTAACCACGTGGACAAGTCGCTATTGAGGTACTAAACCTCCTGAGGTACCAAACCTCCGTGACATATAG
The DNA here is from genome assembly GCA_025506655.1 of Gossypium rotundifolium. Taxonomy (NCBI): domain Eukaryota; kingdom Viridiplantae; phylum Streptophyta; class Magnoliopsida; order Malvales; family Malvaceae; genus Gossypium; species Gossypium rotundifolium. Next base: position 133,240,278 of record CP106734.1, read on the forward strand.
TCACGGTGTGTTACTAAAACACGGTGTCCGAGACACAAATCGGGTGATGGGGCCAACCCATCGTGTGATACCAAATCACCGCAGACGATCCCATATCCCAAGTGGGGCCAACCCACGGTGGTGTTAACCACAGGACAAGTCACTATTGAGGTACCAAACCTCCGAGGTACCAAACCTCGGTGACATATAGTCACGGTGTGTTACCAAAACACTGGTGCCCGTCGGCACGATTAATACCGCCTCCACTCATCAACCCACATCATAATCATAACGAGAGATCATACATTTATCACATGTATTAAATAAATCATGCTTCCCAAAAGCATCATAATAATCTCATATATTAGAGACTTACCGAGGTCCTTGCTTGTACCATTTAAGGTACCAAATCCAAATCTACATCAAGCGATTTACAAACAACAAATATTTATCACACATATTAATCGATATAAGTGTGTATGTACACACTGTCACCACCGAAAGTGATCTAAATCCCGAATGAAGAGCCGACCACCCTAGATCTATCGCCCTATATTCGCCAAGACATGTGTTAGTACATTCGCCAAATCAAACAATTTTAAGGGTTCACCTTTTAAACCCAAACCTTACCCTTACGCTTTTGGATAATCAATCACAATACTCGATTCCGAATCGCTTCATCAATTACCACCGGTTAGTAAACAAGCCATTAGCCTTCGCTTTTAAATACTAGATCCCATGAAAACCGATTCTTACCAACACTTACCATTTGATTGGTCACAAATGACGGCTTGCTTTGTCGATTTCCAAAATCTCAAACACCTAGATAGATTAACTTTTCAAAGCAGATACTTAGCACCTTGTAAATAAAAAGCCGATATTGGCCCTTAATTCTTGAAGAAAATCGACAAAGATAGGGAAAAAGGAGCATAGGCATTCGCCAACTCCACTTACCATACAATCGATTGAACACTTAGCGAAATCCCGATGTGCTCAAGCCACTATACCATTCGCCAAGTAAACTATAAAGAAAAGGGGTTTTGACTTTGATAGAAATTAGATTCTGCTAGGGGGTTTAAATCAAGGCTGGACTTTTGGTGAAAGAGAAAGAAGAAAGATAGATAGAGAATAGATGATTCTACTAGTAGGAAATAAAAGAAGAAGGAATTTGATGAGGGAATTCGCAATGGAATACGCTAAGAGGGTTTCTACCTAGGTTTTGGAGAGGATGTAAAAGAAAGAAAAATATAAGATGAGAGGGTTTGGAGATTCGCTAGCAAACTTGGAAAAAGGAAAACAAGTGATCAAGGGAATGTTTTTATAAACATTCGCACCCTCCCCCAAAGCTTGTCAGTCCCACTCTTCTTTGAAGAGTTTAACCTTCATTCAACTTCCTCAATTTGCTCTTGACCACATATTTGACTTAATTCAAAATAATTTGAATACCTCTCATAATAATTAAATAATAATCCCATGATAATCTAATAATAATGCTAATATTACCCTTTTATCTACTATTATCAAGATATCTAAATAATAACTAATTAACCCTTTTAATCCAAATAATCTTCTTGATTATCCTTGGAATTATCAAATAGAAAATACTCATATTATCCTTATTATTCCAAGAATTAAATTTGAGTAATTCTTTTCTCTCTCTCGTCCAAATAAAGTGCAAAAGAGGATTTCACGACTCGAACGCAAGCTCTCCCTTGCTCCTTGGTGGCCACATGTAGCTCTTAAGTGGGCTTACTTTGCCACTTAGTCTAAGCTCATTTTATGTCCAAATTATCCCCATTTATTCTTATAACACCCTCTTGCTAAGGCTTCCTACCTTAAAAGTTAAAACTAAAATTTCCTACCAAATCGAGCCAACACAAAAACTTAAATTGATCATGATTATTCCATAAATAATGCCTCAACCATTCATACATAGGAAAAAATAATTAAATTCCTGTAACCCCATTTTTGGGATGTTACATGTCCATACAAATGCTTCGTGACTCGTACATCCGAATACTTGCACGATAGTCAAGTATTGTACACAAATTTCGCTAAAGGCAAAAACTCTTCCCAACTCCTCTCAAGTCTAATACACGTACCCTCAAAGATATCCTCTAACACTTGGATCACTCGCTCAGACTGGCCATCCGATTGCAGATGAAATGCCATACTAAAGTCTAATCTGGTGCCCAAAGCTTGATGTAGTGCCTTCCAAAACCGAGACGTAAACCTCGGATCCCTATCCGAGATAATCGACATCGGCACTCCGTGCAGCCTTTCAATTTCTGCAACATACAACCTTGCCAATTTTTGTAGGGAATAGTCAACCCGTACAAGAATGAAATGTGCGGACTTTGTCAATCGATCCAGTATCACCCATACCGAGTCCTTCTTAGTAGGCGTAGGGGGAAGCCTACTAACGAAGTCCATGGTGATTCTCTCCACTTCCATCGCGAAATCAGATTGGTCAAGCAACCTCGACGAACTTGGTGTTCAAATTTTAACTTCATCGACACGTTAAGCACTTCCCTACAAATTCGATAACTTCCCGCTTAAGACCAGGCCACCAAAACTATTCCCTTAGATCTTTGTACAACTTACTACCTCCAGGATGCATAGCATAGAGACTACTATGCTATTCCTGAAGAATTCTCTGCCGTAACTCCTCGTTCTTCGGCATACAAACCTTACCCTTGAAACACAATACTCTATCGCCATTAATACCATAGTCCTTCAACTCCCCACTCTACACTTGCCGTAGCTTAGCACTTAGATCATCATCCGCCAACTGACTCTTTTTCACCTCATTCAACCACGTCGGCTTAACTTGCAACTCTGCTAACAAACTTCCATCGTCATACAAGCTAAGATGTGCAAACATTGCCCTCAGATCTGACACTACTTTCTGAATTAGGGCATCTGCCACCACATTCGCCTTGCCGTGGTGATACTCTATAGAACAATCATAATCCTTCAATAATTCCACCCACCTTCGCTGTTTCAGGTTCAGCTCTTTCTGAGTCAGCAAATACTTCAGACTCTTGTGGTCCGTGTAGATCACTGACTTTTCTCCATATAAGTAGTGCCTCTACACTTTAAGAGGAAAGACCACTGCTGCCAATTCCGAATCGTGTGTCAGGTAGTTAACGTCATGTGGCCTTAATTGTCGAGATGCATAAGCAACTACCTTCCCGTCTTGCATAAGAACACATTCTAATCCTATATGGGAAGCATCACAATATACCACAAAATCCTTCCCTGCCTCAGGCTGAATTAAAATCGGAGCTTCAGTCAAGACCCTCTTAAGTTTCTCAAAGCTCTTCTGTTGCTTATCAGTCCATACGAAAGGTACCTCCTTCCTTAGTAACTTTGTCAAGGGTGCTGCGATCGATGAGAACCCTTCTACGAACCTTCTATAATAGCCTACCAATCCTAAAAAGCTACGAACCTCCACCACAGACTTGGGTGGTTTCCAATCCAATACTGCCTCAATCTTCCGAGGATCCACCCTTATCCCTTCCACAGACACCACATGTCCTAAAAATGTAACTTCCTTCAGCCAAAATTCACACTTGCTGAACTTGGCATATAGCTTTTTCTCCCTTAACACTTGCAACACGACTCAGAGGTGCTCATCATGTTCTTGCTCAGACTTTGAATACACAAAAATATCGTCCATGAACACAACAACGAACCAGCCTAGATAGGGTTGGAAAACTCGATTCATCATATCTATGAACGCGGCTGGGGCATTTGTCAATCCGAACAGTATTACCAAGAACTCATAATGCTCGCATTTTGTCTCGAAAGTCGTCTTATGGATATCGCCTCCTTCACCTTAAGTCGATGATATCCGCACCTTAAATCTATCTTAGAAAATATGCGGCCCCTTGGTCGATCGAACAAGTCATCTATTCTTGGCAAAGGGTACTTGTTCTTGATGGTCAGCTTATTCAACTGACGATAATCTATGCACATGCGCATAGTTCCATCCTTCTTCTTCACAAACAAGACTGGTGCTCCCCATGGAGACACACTGGGTCAGATAAACCCACGGTCAAGCAACTCTTGGATCTGAGTGTAACACCCATATCCGTCGCTGGAGTAGGGTTAACAGATGCTACTCTTCTAACCACCAAGTTCATTTAATCACTTGAATCTTAATACTTAAGAAATGATATTACCATAATCAAATCATCACAATTATAATATCAATTGCATTATACATAATAAAATAAGTAAATTCATTCAAACTGTAGAGCACTATTCATTTGGTCATTTTAAAAAGGGTGGCCGAATATAAACAGATTTTCAAAGGTTAACTCACACCAATTTATCACATGTATATTCAATCATATGCAAACATAATTAGTTATTCACACTAATGAATACTAACCTTTAAATTTTCTTGACCGATTATATAAATAAGTTTATAGAAAATTCGAATAATTTTAAAACCAACTAAGTTCATTAAACATGCATGTAATATCTACTTAAACTTATGGATAATGTCTCTATCAAAATTTCACAAATTACCTATTCTTTAACAAAATTCTATCACGTCCGAATATGCACAAACATATATCACACTTCAAGCATATATATATATAACTAACTAAACATAATCATGAACAATGTACTTATAATATGCTTGTTTACTATGCCAAATTTACCTGTTTAAAAATCATGCAAAAAGACCGAATACAACCGAACCATAGCACCATAATTTGATCATTTCATCATCGAATCACCTCATTTGAACTTAAAAAGAAATATACATACCCAATGTCATTCATAACCTAACATACCATCTCATATATATATATATATATACATATATATTCACTTTCCAAAGAACTAGCAACATTTCATCTATAAAATTTCATATCAAACATACATATACAACCATTATGCATAGCATGATTTTATACTCACCCATATTTATCATTCACATAAAACTTGCTTTCTTATCTTCATCAAGTCTTGCGTAACTTTAGATTACTTACTAATAAGGCAAGCCATTTTCGCATGGCTATTATATACATGAACAAAAAGTTTTCAACAAAACAAAGTCAAAGCCTTTCCTATACATGCCTTTATTTGTAGACCAAAATGGAAGGGTACCAAATTAGATTGATAGTGTGGTCGACTGTCTTGACGATCCCGTTGAGCAGGTAGCCTGAACCTAATCTATAAAACAGAGGAGAACATTTCACACAAATAAGTTTACTAACTTAGTAAGTCCCAAGCTCATGATAATAATACGTTCAATCACTTAAACATTTAAATTATTCAACTTATGACATTGCATATATACATTTAAATATATATATTGGTTTCTATAGGGCCAAACACTAATAGTTCATTAACCTAAGTAATTGTACTTCATTTCCATAAACCTGTATCTCTTCGAAGCACAAAATAAGTATATTACAAGAATCACATGCTTCAAATCTTATAAGTACAACATTCATATCAACCGTGATAGTACATTCAAGCTCAAATTCAATCATATAATACTTATGCACATCAATCGTAATCTCAAATGTACATAACATTGTACTCATAATATTAGTTCAACTCGAGTAACATTAAACATATCATACCATACTTGCTTACCTGAGCCTTTAAATAGATACATTAGCTACGATTTACCTTGAACAACAATTGGTTTCTCCTTTGTAAAACACATCACCGGCATAAAGCCTGCTAGGCATTAAAGCCCGAAATAAATCACAAGACGAAGCTCGCTAGGCATTAAAGCCCGAAATAAATCAATGCATGAAGCACGCTAGCATTAAAGCTCAAATAAATCAAAGACGAAGCTCGCTAGGCATTAAAGCCCGAAATAAATCACTGGCACGTAGCCTGCTAGGCATTAAAGCCCGAAATAAATATAGTAAATCTTTCATTTCACATTTCATTGTGCTAAATTCACCACCACTTATAATTCACATATTTTATCATATAGCAAACCAAAAACACTTATTCACATCACATTGAATAAAATTTCAACCAATCCATTCTAATACTTTCAATTCGGCTAACACAAGATTCTATACTCAATTTTATCGAATATTATCATTTAATGTGTTCATGAATAATTCGATAACCTATACTTGCTTAAGGACTTACCTCGATTATCGATAGACCGTGCAAATCGGCTATTCAAGAACCTTCGTCTTTCCCTGATCTAAATCCGTTTTTCTTTGCTCTTGATCTAAAACACATTAAAATTTAGTTCATTCAAGCACAATTCATCTCAATTTAGTCCCTAAGCACATAAATGGGCAAATTACTATTTTACCCCTAATATTTCACAACTTTGTAATTTAGTCCTATTTGCATAACACACAAAATACACCAATTTAGCTAAAACTATACAAGGGCCGAATATTCCTAGGGACTTTACAAGCCCTCACATTTCATTTATTTTGAAAATAAACCCCCTAAAATTTCATCTTTTACAATTTGGCCCTAAAAACAAAAATTCTTCAAAACTTCCAATACAAAATATACTAATCTTTAACTTATCTTTTATCTAACATCATCAAACATCAAAAACTATATAAATCTATCAATAGCTGAACATCAAGCATGCTTAGATTCAAAAATTACAACATGGGTCGGTTACGGTTCGAAGCAACGATCTCAAAAATGTAAAAATTATTAAAAACCGAACAAATTTACATACCTAAATCAAGCAAAACTCAAGGCCGAATGTGCCAAGCTTTCTCCTCTATTTCTTTTGTGTTTTTCGGCCAAAAGATGAACAATGCATGGCTTTCTTATTTTTTTATTTTATTAAAATATATTAACTAATTATTTTAACATAAAATGTAATAACATATATTATATAAAATACTAACACTATTACATGCATTATGATGGCCGGCCACTAACTAAAAATAGGCTATTTGACCTTTTAATACCTCATATTAAAATCCATGCTCAAATTAACACATTACACTTTAGTTTTCAACTTTTACTTTTTACGCGATTAGGTCCTTTTTATCAAATTCAATACTCAAACGATAAAATTTTTCTATGAAACTTTCACACATATAAATTTATATATAATAAACACTAAATATGATATTTAAATATTTCTCAGGCTCAGATTCGTGGTCTCGAAACCACCGTTCTGATTAGGGTCAGATTCGGTCTGTTACACTGAGCCTTGAGCTCAACCAACTCCTTTGGTGCCATTATGTACGGGGCAATGGACACAGGAGCTGTACCCGGCAGCAAGTCAATTCCGAACTCCACTTCCCTATTCGGGGGTATTCCAAGTAACTCCTCCAGAAAAACATCCACAAATTCTCTTACTGTTCTAACTCCATTAACTCCCCCTTCCTTTGCATCCAACGCACTAACAAAGATCAAAAATGCCTCACACCCTTTCCGAACCATCTTATAGCCTTTAAAGCAGAAACTACGTTAGACAAGTGGTTTCTTCTTTCCCCTATCATAACTACCGCCTTATCCTCTGGCGTCCTTAACTCCATTCGCTTAGCTGCACAATCCAATACAGCTCGATGTTCCACTAGCCAGTCCATACCAAGGATGAGATCAAATTCTCCAAAGGGTAATTCCATCAAGTCGGCAAGAAATACCACTCCCTGAAGCTCTAGAGGTACACTCCGAAATATCTTATTCACCACTACAGTTTGACCAAATGGGCTCACTACAGTCATCTCCCTATTAGACAGTTCAGAGGCTATGCCTAGTGTTTCAACTACTCTACATGCAAAATAAGAGTGGGTATAGCCAACATCAATTAGAGCAAAGTAAGGCTTGTCAGCCATAAGGAACGTACCGGTTATGACATCCGGTGCATCACCATCTTCCCTCCAACGAACCGCATATACTAAACCCGGCTGCCTCGCCTCCATGTGACCAACACCTCTGCTCGATGTTCTCTATCCTCTACCAGAACCATTACCTCTGCCAGCCGAACCACTACCTCGCGGTGGCTGTTGGCCTCCTCTTCCAGCCTGATTAGAACCCTGACTTACTGGTCGGCCCCCTTCTGTTCTCATAGGACAGTCCTTAATCATGTGGTCCTTGGACCCACACTTGAAACATTCTCCCGTCTTCTTCCAACACTCCCCCAAGTGCATCTTTCCACACTGGCCGCAAGTATGGTACGGTCCTCCCGTAGCAGCCTGCTGACCGCGTGGCCCATCACTTCTAGGCCTCTTTGCACATTACCTAATGACCCTGGTGATCCAAAGCCTCTCTTTTGCCTATTCCAGTCCGTATTCTATCTTATCGAGTCCTTAATCCCTTCGTCTACCTTAGCCTTCTCCACCAGCATGGCAAATTCTAGCTCCTGTTATAGAGCTATCAACAACCTCAGGTCATCCCTCAGTCCGTCCTCAAACCAAACACACCGTTCATGCTCCGTTGACACAATACCTCGAGCATATCAGCTCAACCTTAGAAATTCCACCTCGTATTTCGCTACAAACTTATTTCCCTAAACCAGCCTCAAAAACGCCTTCCTCTACGCATCAACATAACTAGTTCCAATGTACTTCTTCTCATATGCCACCTTACAATATTCCCAAGTAAGATCATCAGCGGCAGCACCATCCCGAACTGGAAGCCACCATTGGTATGACTCATCACGGAGTAGGGACACTACCCCTTTTAGTTTCTCCTCGGCAGTCAGGTCTAAATTGTCCATAATCTGCTCCATCACCTCTAACCAATGCTCAGCCGTATTGGGTGCCACACTAGATACTCCACGGAAAAACTTAGATCCATTTGCTCGGGGTCACTCAGGTACCGACTTTCGAGCTCCCATGCCTCCACCTGCTCCAGCCACCCTTTCCAGAACTCGCAGCATCGCCTGTGATACTGCATCATCCCCCGTCTGATCCTGATATTCCATACCAGCAGCTGGTGGTGGTGGCATTTTCTTTTTGGACCCTTGACCAGACCTAACGGGTTCCGACACGGTCATTCAGCCTCTACCACGGCCACGCACATTACAACCACGTCCTCTAGAACTCATCCTTTCGATTTGTGTTTATCTGATTAGAGAATTTTATAGATTAGTTTTTGTTCCACTGATTTATCGTGAACAATCTTATGTTCAATAGTTCTAGGGAGTAGTTCTTCCGATTCCATACACATACAGTCTCAATTCATTCATTCAATCACAGCCATGAACTTGCGTTCATTACAGAAAAATGTTGTAGTTGTCATTGTTTTTTGTTTTTCACTACCCAGTGGTATTTCCGTAATTTTATCCTATATGGGTATTTTGGTAATTTTCCAAATTAGGGTATTTGAAAATTTCACAAAGTAGATTTTTTTTGGTATTTCTACGAAATTGAAATACTTGGTAAGAAAATTTCAAGGGTAAAATGGTAATTTTATACACTAGGGGTATTTTTGTAATTTTACAAGCCAGGGGCATTTTGGTAATTTTCGCAAAAGTTGGTTCCAGGTGATTTAACGAAATAAAGGTATTTTGAAAATTTTTAATTCGAGGGTATTTCGGTAACTTTCCATTCTGAGGGTATTTTGGTCATTTGTACAGGTTAAGGGTAATTTGGTCAATTTGCAAATCAGGGGTATTCTGATCATTTTTTTTAAATCAAGGGTACTTTGGAATTTTATAATCATGGTTTGAATTTTGAGTTTCACAAAACAAGGTGACGGTCCCTTTTGGGTTTTAATTATTGGGTTTAGCCTGTGTTTGAGTCCTCTTGGCTAAGGTGAACCGTCACTCACGCACTGTAGGATTCGAGCGAGAGGAGGTGAGTCACTAGGACTACTTAAATATCAAGCTCCCCTAAATCCAATCCTAGACATGCGCACAACAATTGCCACACCTTTAACTCGGCGACTCAGACACAGGTTTGTTTGGTTAGACTTTAAGTTTTATGTATCTTGGTGTTGAAGTAGGCTAACCCTAGGGTTTAATTCCTAATTTACTAATCTACACGTCCCTATAAGTCCCACATACAAATCACAAAAGAGTTAGGAGTACTTACCTGGTGGACTTCGGGCCGGAGACTCAGGTGCCATGCCAGAAAACCTGCTCATTTCTTAGTAAAATTCAATTTTAAAAGAAAGAAAACATTTTGGGCCCAAAAAGCCCTCATGGCCGAGTTTTGAACCTGACTTTGATACCAAACTGAAACACCCCAAACTCGGCCCACAAGTCCTAGCCGGATGTGGCATGCTCCTTGAGTAAAACAATTCAAAACTTATTTGTTACTTTGGAAAATCTAGGTGGTTTGATTTGTGTTGAGTAAAAATTGAAAACAGGGTTATCTTTACAGTCTTGATTTTATTAAAACAATATTTTTATTTGTACTTGAAATCAATAAGTAAAAAGTATTGCCAGGTTTTTAGAGTTTAACAGTAATTTGAAAAAAATGTTTGTTCTTAGGTGTCAAAAACATTTAAGATTTATTTTAATGAAAAACTATTTAATCTTGATTTAACAATAATCGTATCATAATAAACCGAATAAAATGCATACTTAAAGCAGTTAATAAGAATGGCCATATTACATCATAGCAAAACTCGAAATAAATCCAAAACTTAAATGATAAAAACCAATAAAAATAAAATAAATCTGAGCTGAGCATGGCCACCACTAAGCTCCTGCCGACCCGGTCCATTACTGAGTGTCACCGGAAAAGATATCCCACAACAGGGTGAGTCAACAAACTCAATGTGTAAGAATCAACACAAACTCTCAATCAATTTAGACATGTCAAATCATACATATAAAACATATAAAAATAATGATGCAATCCCAAACCCAAACCTAGATAGCCATCCTCTACACATCACCCGTACCTGCCATCACACCGTGGGGATTACTAAATTGACCCTCCATCCACTACACACCATCGAAGGCAGTCGCTACAGTCGACTTGCATATCACCCTTATAAATTGTGGCATAGCCACCAGATAACATTTTGTGACATAAGTCACCACATTCAAATTATGTGACATGAGTCACCAGATATTGTGGTAAAAACCACCAGATCACTTCCCCTTTTCATAATCACCCATATGCCCCATGAGCCATACAAATCATGCAAATGTCATGCCACATGCCTTATTCATAATCGTAACCAATTCTCATATATGTCACGCTCATAGTTTATAATACTACTAGCGATCTTTAGAGAATAACGCATCGAATATGTTGTACCATTGAATGGTACCTTTAGCCACATTCTTTCAAATTCTTATGAACACATATAATACAACAATACCATAAATCTATCAAGAGTTAGTGTGGGGCTACACACCTGGTTACTAACGTCCTTTCCGAATCCCAAAAATCTACCGAAATAGAGTGTACACTTCCCTTGTGGGTCTAAATCCCAAAATCGTCACTTGTCTTATGGAGATGTCGAGATACCTACAAGCCTTATCTTAGATCCGATTCTAACACTTTATGAACATCATAAATGGCCTGCGGCCTAATATTACACTTTACTTACCTTAGTCACCAAATCCGAATGGTCTCCCCTAGAAGTCAGCTATAATAGAAATCCCGAAAGATCCTTCACAGCTTTGCCAAAGAATATTAATGGGATTAGTTTCTAGATTTTTGGCTAAAAGAAAGAAAGGATTGCAATTCAAATAACATTTGTTCTTACCTTTAATATTGAAATCGATTGACCATCGCTTGACACCACCGAGATATTCACTATGTAGACTAGATAGTGATCAAATCGGCTTTAACAGGTAGAGGGCAATCGGTTATGGCCACCAAAACAAAGGATTCAGTTTTGGGGTTTAATGACTAATCGACTAGGGGTTACTTTGAGTATCCAACTTTTAAGACTTGGGACAAAGAAGAGAGAATGAGGCACCTTGAGATTCACTATTAGGAATAGGTATGGATTTGGGGTAGAAGGAAAGAAAAGAAGAATAGGAGAAGAGAAGAATTTGGAAAAGCACTCTTGAAAAGAAAAGAAAGAAAAATGGCCTCCTTTCCTCCTTTTGGCCGAAAATAACACCAAGGGAGTCCCTAGGTCGGCCAACTCTCTTCCTCTCTCCTTTATCCCTTGATCCACTCCTCCCAGCCAATCCTCAACTCTCCAACCCCATCTATACCTCCTCCTTCTAGAGTCCACATGCCGTCCACTACCTCCCTCCTTGCAGCAAAATAAAACTCCAAAAGTGCTCTCCTTGCAACTCGAACCTAAGCCCTCCTTGCACTTCCTGTGGCATCACTTCCTAGGGCTTTAATTGGCGCCTCCTTGCCACTTTAACAAGCCCATTCTTATGCCAATTCCCTCTACATATTTTCTTAAGGCCTAACAAGCTTAGCTCCCCCTTTAATACTTAAAATCCAATATTTTCTAAGGCATTTATCTACACTTTGAAGTTCTCAAAAATTCATATAACACATTCAAACACACATAGGCATGCTACTTCATACAATTTAGCAATTATGCACAAGCCCTAATTCCCGGATATTACATGGCATGTCATTCGTATCCAATGAATTCCTAAGGTTCAATCGGAATTCAGAAACCATCATAGAATTGTTTTGGATATACATTGTTCAATAGCATTATAAATACATAATAACATACAATTGAATAACATGAATATAGTAATCCTTACAAATGAACGTACCTCGACGACTAACGCATAAAAACAAAATCATACTAATCCGAGGCTTTAGCTTTTCCCCGATTTAAATCCGTACATGATTTATCTTGATCTAAATAGAAAAGTGCAATCCATTTAATACTTCTATTATTCAATTCAGTCCACCTTTCATATTTATACAAAATTACTATTTTGCCCCTAATGTTTTAATTTTTCACAATTTAGTTTTTAAGCTCATAAATTAATATTTAGGCATTTTAATCCTCTTCTCAAGCTAATTTATTTCTCTAGGGATTCAAGCCAATCCATACAAACCATAATTTCACAAATTTAACATGAACTTTTACTATTTTTACAAACAAGTCCCTAAATTCAATTTTCATCAAAAATCACTTTACAAAACTTGTTTATTTATCAACAAGGACTCATAATATATCATTAAACGTCAAGAATCATACAAAAGCATTAATGGCATAACCCTCAATATTTAACAGTTTAACGAATTGATCCCCAAGCTAGTTAAATTAAGCTAAAACGACTTCAAAAACATAAAAATCATTAAAAACGGGACTTAGAATCATACCATGTAAGGTAAAGGTAGAAACTGAATGCTCCACCTCTTTGAAAAAATGATGAATAAGCCAACAATAAAAAAATAGGGAAGTTGATACCATATTCCTTAATTAATTTTGGATTTATTTACCAATTTACCCTTTAAAAATCATCAAAATTACATTAATATCTTATCCATAAATGTCCACTAACCCTTCAATTGGTCTATTTACCAATCAAGTCCATTATTTTAAGATTCCAAAGCTATTGGACCCTTTTAACTAATGGAACTCTACTTTTACACTTTTGTACGATTTAGTCCTTTTCACTTAATTAATCATGCAAACATTAGAGTTTCTTAACGAAATTTCAATACAACCTCACTAACATGCCATAGACATTAAATTAATAATAAAAAATAATTTACTCGTCAGATTTGTGGTCCTAAAACCACTGATCTAGTTTAACTAAAAATGGGTTGTTACACTATGTAGGTCATTTTTTGCAACAATAACTCATACGAAGTCAGCCTAAAACAGCCAAATTTAGCTAAGGAGGAGAGACACAAAAATTAGGTTAGTTTTAGGTTTAGTTTTCTCCTTAGTTTTTGAAAATTTTTCTACGGTTTTCATTTCTCTTATTCTTTCTTAGTTTAAGTTTATTTTTCTGCATTTACTTCTTGTTCTTGATGTTCTTAATGTTAGTTAAATTAGTTATCACTGTAGCTTAGGTTACCTTGGTTGTAAGACATTTCTATCTTTAGTTTAATGTATTTCAATTTCTTTTACTTTAAATTTGTTAAAGTTACTTCCTTTTATGTTATTTGATATAGATTTTCTTGTTAAATACTTTTAGTTTCATGTTATTTAAGTTTTATTGTATAAAAATCTAAACTTTTATTTTTTTCTTAAGTTTTACTTTAATGGCGGCTTTGTTTTTCATTTCTATAATGCCCTCTACCTAACTCGATCGACCATATGCAAGTATTGGGTGTTACGCCTAAGCACAAACATACTTAGACTCTTTTATTCACCTATGTACTAGACGAGCAATGACTTAACAAAATTTCTTTACTTTCGTTTACTGAATTACCTTGTTTTATTTGTTATGTAAAATTCCTATTACAATGTAAAATCTCATTTACAATTTGGATAATACAACTATTATTTTTGCCTTAATTCTATCACTACACAGAGTGTAACACCTAGTGCGCAGACTTAACTTTGCCATATAACTTCCTATACAACTACTTTTACAGCCTTTCTTGGTGTAGACTATGTCCTCTTATTCAATTCTTTGGGAAGGATTCTCTCTCATACTTTTCTTCATTGTATGCATATCAACATGAATCGTCGCTCTACAAGTGTAACCTTGGCATCGTCCCTCCTCGCAAGATTATTTGCAACCCAAAACAAGAAACAACTTATATAAGTTCTTAAGAACTTAATGAATCTCTATTACCTTTTTCATTATGTCGTAGCATACTAAACATTTTGCTTATTTTTTAGCCTATGTCCTTCATTGGCAGGTACTTTCCTCTATCATTCCTTATAATACAGTTCATACATAATCTTTCAAGACTTCCTTAAGAACATACTACATGCCACATATTTCATTCTGACCCCCTTTTTACCTTACTGACCATTTTCCTCTTTCGTTTACATAGAACTCGTCTCATCCTTAACATTCAGAACCTTTCTGACGTAGTCTAATAGATACCATTCTTTTACCTTTCCTTCAAAGAGTCGATTACCTAGACTTCGTCGAGTTGGTTTTTTTTAACCGAGTTCACCACTTTGACGATGACATAGAATTTTAGTTCCGAAGTCACTTTAAATATCTTTCCTTGTTTCTTGGAAGCTTCAGACACTCACTTGATCAACAGATAGCCACGAAGGCATCCACTTGACTTAGATAGTCGCAAGGGCATCCACACAACTTTGGAAGCCATAAAGGCACCTACTCAAATTAGATAGCCACAATGGCGTTCAAATACATACACAAGATAGACATAGAGGCATCCATACAGATATATAGCCACAAAGGCATCCATATAATAAATATAGTCACAAAGACTCTCATAGAACATTAGATAGCCATAAAGGCCTCCACATATAATAGACTTCTCCATAATGGCACTTTTATCAAATATAGCCACAAAGGCTCTTTATATAACAGAATCAACCATAAGGGCTTCACATATAGCATACTTCACCATGAGGGTACATTTCACAGAGTTAACCACTAATATCCATATAACAAAGAACAGCCACAAAGGGTTCCATATTTAACATATTCTGCCACAAAGGCTCACATATAACATAGAACAGCCACATAAGCTTCCATATGTCAGAGAACAACCACCAAGGCTTCCACATTTTGGTAAATGGTGTTTTCAACAGCAGGGATTTGCCTAAACTCAACATCTTAAGGTTTTTCCCTTATCTCCAAGTACTCGTCCAACCATCATTTATCTTTTTCTCACATGACGCTATAATCCTAGACTAGATCTTACTCTATGTGGTCTTCTCTTGCCATATGATGCCATAGAAAATGGCTAGGCCTTACACTATATGGTCTTCTAGCCATATGATACCATAGTAAATAGTTAGGCCTTACACTATATGGTCTTCACTTATCATGGCTAGGATTCCTGTTTACTATCCCGACGGACTTAAACGCAAGCGGACTCAATATGTAGACTTATAATTGTCAGACTTATTCATGCAGAAACTTATTCATTCTTTCAAGCATGTTTATATGTGTACATACTTAACAAAACGGTGATTTATCATTTAGCCCATGCCTTATTTACATTTTCATCATGTTCATATTGTTCTAGAATAAACATATCATCTTTAAACACCACACTTTCTTTGCATATTAGAAAGGCATCGTCATATGAACATCACATGCAAGCTCATCAAACATTTACCTTTCACAAAATAGTCATTTAAAATAAAATAGATGAATGTGTACCAACGTACATAATAGAGCCAGGACAAAGACTTAACTATTAGCCTCAAAGGCAAATTAAACTTCAGACCTGGGCTTCCATCGAGTAAGTCATTAGCCCCTATTAGTTAAACCACAAGAACTCATCAATATCTATTCCATTAACGCATCTCCTTTTAACTTTGACTATCATAATCACATAGTAGAACCTCACCATACCTTCTTCATTAAGTAAAATAGATCTGCCCTTCAGAAATATAATGTACAATGTTATGATTCTTACATCAATAGAGGCATCTTAGAGCTTAACTTTCCATTCTAGACTTATCCTAAAGGATGAAAGGATTTTTCCCCTTCTGTTCATCCTTATATAGACAGAGGACACTTCTTGATGAGATAATGAACAGTGCCCATCACATATCCGGTCACTCAAATATTTCTTTCTTTGCCCTGTTAGATGTTTGGCACGCGTCTTAATCCATGTAATTCACTCAGTAGATGTATGACAGTTTTAAAAAGATACATGCACGGGCACTCTTACCTTGACCTAACATATTTTTAGGTCTTAGCCTATCCTTCATTAAGGCGAAGCTGATAGCTTAACTGATTACACTTTGGCACATCATGCCTTCTTGGCGATGACTCTTTTACTTGTGTCCACCATGTGCTTTATTGGATATCCTTTCCTATCGGCATCTCACATCAAATTTCATCATAGACTACGCACCCACATATACATCAAAAGTCTTAGTAGGGCAGATAAAACTTCATTTACTCTTAGACTTCATAGTTCACCATACGTCAGGCCTTATACTCAACCCAGAGGAGCTTTCTTATCTTTCCTTGGTCTTGCTCTCCCAAGGAGAGAGATATATTTCTTGTCTTAAATGTTTTGACTTGTCTAGTGACTTTATTGGGACTCAACAACCATCACATCAGTCATTTGGTGGTCTTATCCAAATCTTATGAAATCCAATAATTAATCAAGTACTTTCTTTTGGTTCTTAACTATCTTAGTTCTCATTTGGCTACCTCCTAACTATCTTTTCCTTATATCTTAATCAGCTCAAGACCATCATCATTGAATACTATCTATTACTGTCATAAGATTTTTATCACAAGGTCCTATCTCTCATAATAGATTTTACCCAAACAATGCATGCCAACCAGAGGTTCCTAGGGCGAATCCCTCTTTATCAAACTTACTACGAGCTCACCCCAGTGTCCTCCAACATTTAGGTGTCACAAGTGTACTCATAATGGTTCTTATCTTTGGATTAGCATTAACGCTACTCACTTCTAGACTCATATTACCTAACCCATTTTCTAAACAATATTAGGATACTAAGATTCCATCAGGTGGGATGTTACAATTTCCATATTGATCCTCTTTATTTTCAGCATGAGTAGCTAAACCTAAAAAGGGGCTGGTTGATGGAGATATAAGTAAGTTGATTTTTGGGCCAAGGCCTAAATCGTAATATATTGGACTAAATTGAATAGGCCTAAAAATTATGAAATGACACCCCTAAGGAAATATCTAGGCTAGTAAGACCGGAAGGTAATCTTGTTGCATACTCGTTCATAAGTCTCAGATTAACTAGTGAGATCGAGACATAAATCGAAATTAATTTGTCTAAGTTGGTAAAATTGAATCAAAAGATAGAATAGAGTCATATTGTAATTTAAGTGATTTATGTCCCTTATTTGAGAACCAGTGAACCATATTAAAATCAACCAACCACCTTTAGTCATTTATTTGGTTAATTTCTTAGTTTAATACTCTTTGCAATTTAGTCTCTAGATTAGCCTAATTAATTTTCTTGCAAAAATTGTTTGTTATGATTTATCATATTATAAAATCTTATCAGTAGCCACTTAGACTCTTTCATGTACGCTATTTATCACTCATTCGCCATCTCCTTTGGGTTCGATCCTTGGAATACTCCGGTGTTCCATTGTAACACTAAAAATATTACAATAAATGCAATAAATTGCTTTAAAATTTGTCTTATAAAATCATTTTTTTATACCCACACGTAAAGCCGATCAACATGTTGTTTTATTTTATGTTGTGGTGTGTTGGAGGTTAGGTTGGGTGTTAATTGAGAGCCATTTAGGTTGCTAATGTGGTGTTCCATAGCTCAGGTTCAGCGATCAGACCAGGTATGAGATATTACAATTTTACTAGAACATAGAGCTACCCCAAGCTTTGACACCCAGCGAGTACTTAATTTGAGTTAATAATAAACATGGATGATCCTTATAATCAAGCTCTACATGGAGAAACTCAGCAGCTCAACAAAAAAGAAGTCACTAAAATACAACATAAAGCTACAAGGTACAATGTTATTATTTACATTTAATATATCCTTGTATTTGCAAGCTACGTAAATCTCATTCAATTAAAATCGTTCAATCTATTACCTTTAGATATATCATGTTAGAGGGTGTGCTTTATAAAAAAGGTTACTCTCATCCACTTTTGAGATGCCTCGCTCCCACTGAAGTTGAATATGTTATGAGAGAGATATATAAGGGCATATGCGATGATCACCTGGGGGGAAGACTATTACCATAGAAGGTTCTTAGGCAAGGATATTACGGGCCAAATGTATAGAAAATGCATGTCACCTAGTTCGCACTTGTGATTCCTTTTAGAGACATGCTCAAGTGCAGCGATCACCAGTTGAGCCTCTACAAGTGATGTATGGTCCTTAGTCGTTTGCAACTTGGGGAATAGATATTTTGGGTATTTTTCCAATAGCCATAGGTTAGAAGAAATTTATAGTTGTAGTTGTGGACTACTTTACTATGTGGATAGAAGCTAAAGCTCTAGCTACACAGAGAGACAAATGGAATATTTCCCCTAGAAATCCATTGTTTGCAGGTTTGGCATTCCATGTCTAATTATAACTAACAATGGAACCCAATTCCAAGGAAAATTCAAAAACTTTTGCAAATACTTGTAGATTTCCTTCGCTCAAAGATCTATAAAAAGTCCCTAAACAAATGGTCAAGTATAGGAAATGTAACACCCATTACCCGTATTCAACGCCGGAATAGGGTACGAGGCATTACTAGGCTTATACGCAATCAATCATACAATTTTGAGACTTGACTTTCACTCTAAATTTAAAACTTTTACTAACACCACTTAAACAAGCCTACGAGACTGAAATCACGCTTTAAAAATAGTTCAGGATCAAATCGAAATCTTTAAGAGATCCCTAAAAGTCTTTAAAAATTTTCATTTAAATAGTCCAGACGTCCCGTGTGGAAGAAGGGACACGCCCGTGTGGCATATGACATGCCCATGTTCTACACTCGTGTGGAATTATTTCTTAATTCAAACCTACAGGGGTTTTCACACGGCCGAACACACGCCTATGTCCCTGGCCTGTGCCTCTCACACGGCCTCGACACACCCGTGTCTTAGCCCATGTGCCAAATACCTTGGCATTTTATTTCTGACGTCATCACCTCATAATTGTCACATGGCCTAGACACATGGCCTAACCACACACCTATAAGACTGACAGGGTGTCACACACGGCCTAGACACACGCCTGCGTGCTTACCCATGTGGACAAGAACAAGGCTATTTGCAAAGTTCTTTCTATCACCCCAACTCATACAAATATAAATCGCATTCAACCATCAACCCATTCATGCATAAATAAACCAAGTGAATTAATATGCTACCTGTCCAATCATAAACAACCTCATCTTTTCATAAATTAATAAGAAAGAGCCACCAAATATGACCTTATACAAAAGAGTTCATCTTAGAATGAGCCAACACACATGGCCGAAATAATATGACATTCAACTAAGTCTAGACCCTATACATTCCATACTCAAAATGCTAAGTTTAAATATACCAAGATGTGCTGGTAGTGTGAGTGATCTTCTGATTATCTTCGTATCTCGAGCTGGCTCTTTGACACTATAAAACAAGGGAAAAGAAAGGGAGTAAGCTTTAAGCTTAGTAAGTCTACATGTAAACAATAAGAATCATACCATGTGATATTTAATCAAAAACATTACATACTATGTAAGAACAATTCACATTTTCACAATCATGCTTACTCATTTCAACTCTTACCACATCCCAACCATATATCACATATATTGCTCACATTTACTTGCACTTATGCCCTGCACTTATCACCACAAAGTCACATACAATCTTACTTAGACAAGTTTCTCGATGAACCCTTCGGAATGAAACAAAGTACCCGGTGGCTTCGCACACAGCCCACCATTAAACAATAATAGGGTGGTATCGCCCACAGCCCACCAACAATGATAATTATGGTGGAATCGCACTTAGCCCACCAAATGATAATATAAACGATGGAATCACACACAACCCATTGTGAATAGATAACAAGGTGGTATCACACACAGCCCACTAACAATTATATATTTACGGATATTTGATCGTATCCACATCTCTATTTCGTGGTTCATTCGAGAATTACTCATTTTTTATTATTTTCAATCAATCTCACCAATAAGCATTTAGATCCATACAATGCATCAATAGGTAACAACATATGTATTAAAAATGTATCGTTTACATATAAACTTACCTCGGTGTAAAATATGTTAATTGGCAGTTTAGTCTGAAACCTTGCCTTTTCCCCCGTCAAGGTTGCTCCCACATTCTTCTTGCTCTATAATGATAAAATTTACTCATTTAATCACTACATAAATCATGACACTTCAAAATTTCTACTTAGGCAAAAATGACTGTTTTGCCCTCATACTTTTGGCAAAAATTATAATTTTGCCCCTAGGCTCGTAAATCATTTTTCATCAAATTTCCCCATTAAACAAGCCTAACTGAACATTTATTACTCTTACAACAACTTACAATACCAATTATTTCATACATTTACTACTTAATTTATAACCTTTACAAATAGGTCCTTCTAGGTGTTTTCATGGAAACACCTTTCAAAAAAGTTGTTTGTTTAACAACCATAATTCATTTTCTTTCATAAAAACTCATCAAACAACACAAGAAATAACATGGTAAATCCCTAAACTTTCAACCATTTTGCAAAATAGTCCCCTTATTTAGCTAGCTTAAGCTTTAGGGGTTCCAAAAGTACAAAAATTATCAAATAAAACCACCAAAATCACTTACTTGTAAGAGGATAAGTTGCTAAATTTTCTAAGCTTTCAAAACCCCCTTTTGCTGGTATTTTCGATGATGAAGGTGGTGAAGAAAAGATGATATCACTCTTTTCTTTATTTTATGCTTAAAAATAAATTTAATCACCAATTTTTACCTAACCAATTGACCCATTTAATAACCTTGTCCCTATGACTGGCCATCACCTCCCAATGGCCTAATTGCACATTAAGGACCTCCAATTTAATATTCCATAGCTATTAGACACCTCTAGCATGTAAAAGGAAACTTTCACACTTTATGCGATTTAGTTTTTTTCACAATTAAGTATACAATCGCTAAAATTAAAGCACCAAAATTTTCATGCGTCCTTATAATCATGCTATAACACCTAAAATAATATTAAAATAATTTTCTTCAACCTCGGATTAGTGGTCTCGAAACCACAGTTCTGACTACGCCCAAAATTGGGCCCTTTAGAGATTTTTATCCTCGAAAATCTTACCGGTAAAAAGGTTTGGGTACTGTTCTCTCATAGCTTCTTTCGGTTCCCACGTAGCCTCTTCTACGCTGTTTTTTTGCCATAACACTTTCACTAAGGCTATACTTTTATTCCTCACTTGTTTAACCTCTCGAGCCTAAATCTTAATTAGTTCCTCTTCATAAGTCATGTCCGGTCGTATCTCAATTTCAATCAGAGGGATCACATGCGAAGGATTGGAACGATATTGTAGCAACATCGACACATGAAACACGTTGTGTATTCTTTCTAACTCTGCTGGTAAAGCCAACCAGTAAGCTACTGGCCAATCCTTTCAATAACCTCATACGGCCCTATGAATCGTGGACTCAATTTACCCTTTCGACCAAATCTCAATATTTTCTTCCACGGGCATACTTTCAGGAATACTTTATCACCCACCTGAAACTCGATTTCTTTCCTTTTTAAATCCACGTATGACTTTTTTCGATCTGAAGCAACTTTCAGACTATCACGGATCACTTTCACTTTCTCGGTTTCTTTAACTAGATCAACCCCGTGAATTTGCTTCTCACTAAGCTCTATCCAATATAAGGGAGTCTAACACTTGCGACTATATAAAGCTTCGTACGGTGCCATCCGTATACTAGATTGATAACTGTTGTTGTAGGCAAACTCAACCAAAGATAGATATTTTTCTCGACTACCTTCGAACTCTACAACATAGCATCGGAGCATATCCTCAAGACTTGAATCATTCTTTCTGATTGGCCATTAGTTTGTGGATGGAACGCAATACTAAAATTCAATTTCGTACCCAAGGCTTCCTGTAACTTTTTCCAAAACCTCAAAGTAAATCATGGATCTCTATCCGATATAATGGATATAGGCACCTCATGTAATCTCACCACCTCAACAATATATAGCTCTGCCAACTTGTCAAGTGAGTAATCCACACGCACTAGTATAAAGAGAGCCAATTTTGTTAATCTATCAACAATAACCCACACAACATCTTTCTTTTTTGGAGTCATAGGTAACCCTATTACTAATTCATTGTGATTCGATCCCACTTCCACTCAGAAACCATCACTTGCTGAAGTAATACCGAAGGAACTTGATGCTCAGCTTTCACTTGTTGACAGATCAAACACTTTGCAACAAACTCGGAGATGTCTTTTTTCATACCCGGCCACCAATACAACTTTTTCAAATCATTGTACATTTTTGTGCTGCCCGAATGAACTGACAAGCAACCATTGTGTGTCTCATGTAAAATTCTCCAAGTCAACTCATCATCTTTAGGTACACAAACTCTATCATGAAACCTCAAACAATCATCTGAATTAACCTGAAAATCAGAGTTTTTTCCCAATTTACACTGAGTTCTCTTAACTTATATCCCACTATCATTCTTTTGAGCTTCACATATATGATGAGTAAATAATGGTCTGGCCTTCAACTCAGCCAATATAGCACCATCATCAGACAATGCTAAGCTCGTACTCATAGCTCTCAAAGCATACAGGTATTTTCTGCTCAAAGCATTCGCAACCACATTTGCTTTTCACGAGTGGTAATAGATTACTAGCTCATAATCCTTCAATAATTTGAGCCACCATCATTGTCTCAAATTCAAATCCTTTTGGTTCATCAGATGCTTCAAACTTTTGTGACCAGTAAAGATTCAGCACTTTTCACCATACAAATAATGATGCCAAATCTTCAAAGTGAAAACGATCGTAGCCAACTCCAAATCGTGAGTCGGATAATTTTTCTCATGCGATTTTAGCTATCTCGAGGCATAAGCTACTACTTTACCCTCCTGCATCAACACACAGCCAAGACCATTTAATGATGGATCACTATAGACCACAAACTCCTTTCACGACTCAGGTTGTACTAAAATTGGTACTTCAGTCAACAAGGCTTTTAGTTTCTCAAAACTCTGTTGGCACTCCTTGGTCTATTCGAACTTAACATTTTTATGTAGCAGTCTCGTCATCAATGTGGCAATCATGGAGAACCCTTTAATGAACCGTCTATAGTAACCTGCTAAACTTAAAAAGCTCCTAATCTCAGACACATTCCTCAGTGGTTTCCACTCAACAATAGCCGAGATCTTACTTGGATCAACTCTAATGCCATCACCCGACACAATGTGTCCTAGGAATCTGACCTCTTGGAGCCAAAACTCACTCTTGCTAAACTTAGCATATAACTGCTTATCTCTTAAAGTCCGTAAAATAATTCTCAGGTGCTCAGCATGATCACTCTCGTCCCGAGAATAAATTAATATGTCATCGATAAAAACAACTACAAACCTATCGAAATATGATGGGAAGATATGGTTCATTAAATCCATAAAGATCGCAGGAGCATTTGTTAAGCCAAATGGCATGACAAGGAACTCATAATGGCTATTCCTTATTTGAAATGCAATTTTCGACACATCTTGCTCCTTAACCATCAACTGGTAAGAGCCAGACCTCATATTCATCTTAGAAAACACCGTAGCTCCTTTCAATTGGTCGAACAAATCATCGATCCTTGGCAACAGATACTTATTCTTCACTGCACCTTGTTAAGTTGTCTGAAGTCTATACACAATCTCATCTACCTGTCTTTCTTCTTTACAAAAAGTACTAGAGCACCCCATGGTGAATAGCTATTTGTTCACTTATTGAATCTCCTAAACTTTCTTTAACAACAAGAGTTGTGCTTGCATCACCAACAAGTATATTATCAACACCAACAGTAATCATAAAGGGGTTTGTACTACCTTTTTTATCCCTTGAAGGTTTAAAATACCACAGACAAGGATTTAATTTAGAAAAAAAGTATAAATTAATTATCAAGCTCATCATTTTTCCTTAACAAAATAAGTCATAACTCATTAGTGGCTCCATGTGGCCACATGAACTGAGCGGGCAAAATTGAAACGGTGTTCGAACCATTGTCATCATCAACTTGCCTCCATCTATTAGGGCTCCAATCTGTGAGGCAATAGTGAAATACATTTATGATAGTTATCACCTCCTCCAGCTTTAATACACTACCTCGGCAGAACCAATAAAATTGAGCCCACCCTACCTCTGATATTTTATCTTGTCTTTGCAAGCATACACTCTTGCTAGGTATGGACCATTTAATGGGAAAGTCAAAACCAAATCCTGGTTTATTCTTTACCTGTATGTATTTACAGCAATTTAATTGAAGGTTTGAAGACCAATTGGAAACAATCTATTCCAATCCATTGCAAGGAGTAAAGTAATATAGACCTAACAATCCCTCTCAATTATAGGCCTTCAATTGGTATAGATTCTGGAAAATAGAAATTAATGGTGCCTCTTCTCTTCAGCCAAATTTAATAAAATAGGCCATCCGACTCAACATGAGAAGCCAAATAGGTGCCCAAAGCTATCCCATACTCATCAAGCAGATTGCAGAAAAATGCGTGGAGTGGAATATGAAAACTTGCTTCTAGTATATGTAAGGGAAGTAGAAAACTTCCATCGGTGGTGTCACCCAATCGCCTTGACCCTTCAACAATCAAGAACTAACAAGTAAAGTTAAGTATTTGAATTCCCCGAGCGACGTGTAGTGGTTCATCACTTCCGTGTTGGTGGTGCACAAATAGGCTTTCTCGTCCATGAGAGCCTTTACTTCACAGCGTTGTGAAGGCTCACTCCCTGAACCACCACGGCTACCCTAAATAATACAACCACCTCCTTTCGCCTTAACCACTGTGCCCTAATAAACCTAGAAAAACAAAAGAAATAATTTGGGAATATTAAGAAAATTATCTCTAAAACACGATTATCCTCCTCAACAACAGCTCCTTCTCAAAAATTTCAAGTTCAAACAGTTTGATTCTTAGGGTTAAGATAACCTCCTGTTAGAAAATGTTTACACTTTAACGATTTGTGTGTCGAGAATGAAGGCACAATCAGTTGTATACAGTTGTACCTCTCTTCAACATGTGATAGAGTGTATATGACAATCTAAAGTGAGTAGCGTATGTGATAAGTTTCTCTCTTAGTATCCTCTCACCTCGCAAAGCCAAGTTCTTAGAAGAGTCACATTATAACTCTTCTTTAAACTAGTTAGAGGACAAATTGTTATGGTACTCACCATTACCAACCCACTACCCAGTTACCTGATTGGGCCTCAACCCGAAGCATTCTTTCATGAGCTCGCACAATGTGGGTTTACACCACCATGTAGGTGAACCCAGACGGAGAAAACACATGTTAATCCTAGAATAAGGTAAGTGTTGGTATGCATGGGGACCTACCTAGATATCACATTCATGAACAGTAATTGTATCATATAAATAGGGAATTTAACCCTTTTGAACGATATACACAAAAACAGTTAACAAATGACTACTTACTAAATTGTTCTTTCGAATGATATAAAAAAGGTTTATCTTGTATTAAAATAAATTTAAACAATCTTTATAGTAACCTTTGAAGAAAACAATATAAACATACGACATGTTAGATTTGGCCCTTTCAAAATAAAAATATTTCAAAATTAGACTATTTCAATCTTTGCTTACTCTAAAATGGCTACGTCGGAAGACTTAAGATTTAATCAGAGAATTTTGAAAGAATGAAGGAGCGACAACTAAGGAGAAAATCAAACAAAATAAATGTGAGTATATTAATATAAATCAAATAGAAATAAAATAGAAAAAGGAAAAAGAGTGATAAGTGTTCAATTTTGACAAAAGAAAAGGAAAGAGGAAAAAGGAATGAAGAAAATCGGGAGGTGGTAATGGCAGTAGTGTGATAGGGACGGTGGTCCAGTGATGGTGCGATGACGACAAGGAGAGGATAAAAAGGAAGTGACAGTGGTATAGTGGTGGTGGTTTGGTATTACAATAGTAGCCAAAGCTAGTGATTTGGTGGAAAAAATAAGAAAGATAGTGGTAAATAGAGGAAGAGAGAAAGAAAATAAATGAGAAAATAAAAGAATTATTTTCTTTAGGCGCTACGGATGATTAATATGGCAATGGGAAGGAAAATATGCCAAAGAGTAAAACAAGAGGAAGAACAAGGGGAGTGTAAAGGAGGATAAGAAATAAATAAGGATAAAGATAAGGGAGGAAATAATTTCCCTTCTATGGCAAAAAAATATGGGGGACAAAGGGGTTGAACAAGATGTTTGTGTCGAAATTAAAAATAAAAGTGGGAGA
The DNA here is from genome assembly GCA_025506655.1 of Gossypium rotundifolium. Taxonomy (NCBI): domain Eukaryota; kingdom Viridiplantae; phylum Streptophyta; class Magnoliopsida; order Malvales; family Malvaceae; genus Gossypium; species Gossypium rotundifolium. Next base: position 133,267,204 of record CP106734.1, read on the forward strand.
GGGGACTTGAACTTAGGTCTCAAGGGAAGCTACATTGCTTTTGTACCACTAAATCCAAACACATTATTGCTCATGAATTAACGATAACTAAATTTAAATAGGTGTGACACTATTTTTTTTTGTCGCCCCTTTTTCCTTTTCTTCTTTAAAGATTTTTTTATTTTCCCTTTGATTGCTCCACCACCACACCACTGCATCCTCCACCATCATTAAACCGTAAACTTTCCCTTTTTTGTCAAGTCATACCTCAAAAATATAAATTTTATTGGTGTTTAGATATGTCGTTAATAGCTTCCATTATCTTTATTGAAGAATTGGTAAGTGAATTCTATTTCAATGGTTGGATTTTGTACTTCTGTTGTACAAATATCTAATGTTAATCTTTCAGTTCGATTAATCAATCTTTTTTGGATCTTGCAAAATCTTTGATAACAACTATTAGTTTGAGTGTATTTGTGACACCCCTCACCAGTATTCAACGTTAGAATAGGGTTACAAAATGTTACTGAACTTACGAAACAATTGAACAACCATTTAACATACATTTGCTCAATTCAACCATTCGTCACTCAATCTCAATCAATTTGTCCCTATTAATAGCCCACGAGGCCTTAAACATGCTTTGAGAGTGGTTCGGGACTAAATCGATAACTTATGAAACTTTCATGAAGCTTTGAAATTTTTTTTCAAAACAGAGGACACACGCCCGTGTGACCAGGCCGTGTCTCACACGCCCGTGTCACAAACCATGTGAACATTCGAAATGGAATCACATGGCCGTGTCCCAGCCCATGTCCTACCCCGTGTCAAAACAAGTGAGGTTACTGACTTGGGTCACACAGCCAACCACATGCCCGTGTGGCTTTCGAATTGGCCATACACGCCCGTGTGCCAGCCCGTGTGCTAGGCCATGCCAAACCTGTAGGGTATACTAACTTATGCAACACGGCCAAGTCACACGCCCGTGTGCTAGGCCGTGTTTCAATTAGGGGGTATAATGACTTGTGCCACACGGCTGATCACACGCCCTTGTGTGAGACCGTGTGGAGCATACTGACTTCATTTCAATTTCAACACCAAGGGACACACGGCCGTGTATCATGACTGTGTGTCACACACGGCTGAGACACACGCCCCATGTCTTTGCCCATGTGGACAAAAATATGCTATTTACCAAGCCACTTTGCCACCCCAATTGATGCACTCCTTCACCTCCACATATGGAACCAAAACAAAGCATAATAGGCAACCTAAAACAACCAATTTAGCCACAATTAAAGCTAATTCATACCATATCCTATACCTATAACTAACATGGTCATAACTCATGTTTTTCTCAATCAAAACATACCAAAACATATACATCAATCAACTAGTTAAACCTTTACCAATCATACATTATGTTGTACCATTTCACAAGCATGTTACCAATTCCTCAATTCATCAATTTACCATTCATGGTAGTTATTATCATCAATCATTTTAACCAACAAAATAAGCACGAGACAATAAGCATATATGTATGCACATGACTCAAACATACCAAAAATACCAAAATTAAGCCATCACCCATGGCTATATATACAAACCAAAATATAAGCATTTACAAGCCAATTCATTTGGCCAAAGTCATTACTAAAATATAACTAACATGACTCAAAGTCCCTATACATGCCATATGAACAAACCATAAGTTCAAAAGTACAAAAGTGTCGGTTGGATAGTGTGACGATGTCTCTGACGATCCCCGAATCAAAGCTAGCTTTAAATTCACTATAAAACATGGGAAAAATAAACAAAGTAATCTATAAAGCTTACTAAGTTCGTATGAAGTAAAATCAACAATTTGTAGTATACAATTTACCAATTTGAACTAGTTAACATATAATTCATGATAACAAACAAACCTTCCTCATACTTACTCATATGCTTAGATACAATTTCATAACTTCTTCTATTTGAATCTCATACGTTAAATGTGCATACCTGTACAAATTCTTAATGAACTTATACATTTTCATAATATTGTCAAATACTCGATATTTCGCACATTAAGTGTCAATACGTAGCCGAAGCTTTTATAATCTCTCACACTAAGTGCCTTACATAGCAAAAGCTATCTTGGTTTTGCACACTAAATGCCATATATAGCCGAAACTATCCAGAATCGCACACTAAGTGCCATATATAGCCGAAGCTATCTCTAATTGCACACTAAGTGCCATCATATCCGACTCATCGTCAAACATGACTATAATCTCATATACACAATTTATGTAATATCAAAGGATTTAAAGCATAATTGAAACAATGCTTATTACATACGAACTTACCTCGAACGTAAAAACGATAACACGGATCAACTAATCCGACACCTTGGTCTTCCCTCAATCTAGGTCCAAATTATGTTTTTCTTGATCTAAATATATTCAAAATTAACTCATTTCATCAACTATTTATTCAATTCAATCCAAAATATACATTAGGTCTATTTTAGACATTTTCCCTTAAACTTTCACATTTTTCACAAATTAGTCCTTATTACACAAAATCACAAATTCATGAAATTCAAGACTAACCCATGTTAGCCTAATTACAATTATGCTGTTAGCAGCCCATATTTTTCATTTATTTCACATTTTAACCACACATTTTTCACATTTCTCAATTTAATCCCTATTTTGCATTTTCACTAAAAATCACTTAACAAAACTTGTATAACTCTCAATCAACATTCATAATCTAATAAGAAACTTCAGAATACAAGCTTATTCATCAATGGAAACATTCAAAATCCTTAACAATTTTACAAAACAGTCCCTGGGCTAGCTAGTACTAGATGAAACGATCACAAAAATATAGAAATCATTAAAAACGGGACAAAACACATACCTAATTGCTTGAATTTAACTTGGCCGAATGAAGAACCCTAGTGTATTCTTTTTATTTCTTTAAATTCGGTTAACAAAGATGATAATGAATATATGTAGCACCCCAAACCCGGCCCAAACACCACGACCGGATCTGGATTGTCACTTGGGAAGAATGTAACTTAGCGAGCTTTAGAAAATGATTTTAAGTGCTTTTTTGAAAACTTCAGGTTCAGTAGTTCAAGTAAAATTCCATAGTCCTTTAAGGCAAACTTTAATTAGCCAAATCTTTGTATTTAGGTGACTTTTGGAAAAACACATGTTAAAAGATTAGGTTAGAAGTTCATCATCAAAAATCCGTTTGCCCATTCGTTAATTAAGTTGTGCAAAAACTTTAAATTTCATTTTATAAAAACATCTTATCGATTATTTGTATTTAAACGCCCAAAGTTTAAATCAAAGTTTAACCAAATTAAAGTGGCCTTATTACATAACAAAAATCCCAAAAATTTAAAGAAATATAAAGTAAAGTTCTAATTAACAAAACCGTGCATGGCCACTCGAAAACCTCTCCAGCCCAAGTCCGCAGCGCTATCAATTACCTACAAAAATGTTAAGCAAAAGGGTGAGTCAAATAGACTCAGTGTGCAAGTGCCAAGCACCATCACGGGCCCCAGCCCATTCGTTTATCAATTGGGCCGTAACCCTATTTTCATAATCACACTGGGCGGAGCCTATTCAAAATCAGATTGGGCCTTGGCCCTACAGCACAGTACAACAGATAGCATATGCAGAATGATGGAAAAACCCAACCCAACCTAGTTAATCAACCGCTACACACCACCCGTACCTGCAAATCACACTAGTGGAAATCAGATTAGGCCTTGGCCCTACAGCACAGTACAACAGATAGCATATGCAGAATGATGGAAAAACCCAACCCAACCTAGTTAATCAATCGCTACACACCACCCGTACCTGTAAATCACACTAGTGGGAATTTCTACAATCGACCCCCTATCTGTTACACACCATCGATGGTAATCATGTTGCAGTTAGCTACTCATCGTTAGAATTTGTGACAGAGCCACCAGGATGAAATGACATAGCCACCAGAACAGAGTGTGGCAGAGCAACCAGATCATCAGAGTTGTGACAAAGTCACTAGGCTGAAATGGCATAGCCACAAGAATAGAATGTGGCAGCGCCACCAGATCATCAGAGTTTGACAAAGTCACCAGGCTGAAATGGCAAAAGCCACCAAATATACTTCCCCTTCTATTCATGGAATGTCCCCTTATGCAACATAAAATCATGGTGTATGCGTGCAACAGATTTCAACATGTATCAAATGCAAATACTCATGTCAATATAACTACATATTTAGCACAGATTAAAGTTACTAACCTGATATCCTGCTTTTACTCACCATGTGTAAAAGAATAGTTAATGCCGAAGTTTCGGCTTTTAGCAAAGCATAAACATACTTAGAAGTAGCAGTAAAAAGGTGTGAATATTACACACCTGTATACGAGGAGAACTAAGCTCTCAATACTATCGACACTCTCGGGAGAGGGAACGACTGCAATCTACCTATTCTGCTCTGACGTCGGTCCATAACCCGGTGGCCAGTCTCATACTGCCGATACTGCATGTCGCTTCAACTTAGGGGCTGGGACTATCGGTCCAACCCCCTCCTTTGCTTGGCTAGATTGACAGAACCTAGAGGCTATCCAACTTGGATCAAGGAATTGTCGAAGTCCCTACACATATACCCATTTAAAATCGATTTCCAATAAAGGATGGATCCAAATAAGTGGCCTTCTGGCCGATCAAACGAGTAGAGAGCCCCCCTTATGGCATATTCAGCCAACACCACTTACCAACGTCCCCTTGGAAATAGCCTCTCAAAGAAAAGATGGTGAAGACCCGTCCCTTTACCACTACCCTACGTCCACTAATATGAATCAGAGCCTACGATTAGACATAACTAAGAGAAGAAGAAGAGAAATAATAAGAAAAGCCAAGAAGGTTCCTTACTAAAACAAGAGTGCACCGATTAAAAGTTCTGAGTTCGGCTATCACTTAAGTCGACAGAGAGGTGCAGATTCGGCTTTGGCTCGATTAGGTAGAAACAAAATTGCAGATGGAAAAAGGAATCGCAGAAGTATAGATCACCACTCTGAAAATTGGTCAACACCAAAGGAACAGAATGAGCAAAAGAGAAATAAATAGAAAGTGTTTTGATTGCGAAGAAACAAGAAGAAGTGGGCTAGGAGATTCGGCTAATGCAAAAAGAAATCAAAGTGATGAATGGTAGTAGATGAAGATTCGGTCAAGAAAAGAAATGAAGGATGGGGTTCAGCTTCAATGATTAGCAAAAGCAATTTCAAAGAGAAGGAATGAGAGGTGGGTTTCAGCCATGAGGAATGGAGCAAGAAAAAGGGAAAAGAGAAGCAAATGGGTGCTACAGCTTAGAGTAGAAGAGAAAAGAAGTAAAACAAGAAGAAGGGAAGAGGAATTTGAGAGAATTCGACAAGGTTTAATAGGTTCTCGACTTAAAGAGAAAGGAGAAGAAAAGTGGAAGAAAATGGGTGGAATACAACTGAGGTTCGACTACAAGTCAGAGAAGAAAAGATTAAAGGTCCATTAATGATTTTGACTTAAGGAAATAGGGTCACAAGAAGTGAATCGAAAGAGCTCTAAAAGCTTACCAAAATTCGGCACTCCCCTCACTAAGCACAAAACTGAAATCTTTCCCCTTCAAGCACCCCACTTTTGGCCAACAACACAACTAGCTACCTACTCCATGTTCATTCCTACAATCACTCCCAACCCCTCATTCAATTTAGTTTGAAAGCTTCAAATCCCACTTTTCACTCTTGTCCATCTATTCAAAACATTTGAACGATTCAACACCCACTCTTCAAGGTCCCTAGCCGAATCCATCACCACTCATCCTGACGCCAAAAAGAATTCCCAAAATGTAAGCTGCGCGACTCGAACTTACTCCTCCACTGCTCCCTGTGGCGTCACTCACTTGCCTCTCAAGTGGCTTCTCTTTGCCACTTCACTATAGCACTTTTTGTGACATCAAACCTAAACTATAATACTTAAAACCTGCCTTAGCTCGCTCTCCCCTAAAGTGCCCAAAATTGAAATTTTGGCCAAGGCTTCGGCTTAAACCCGAGCCTTCCCGGGCCCCCCAAACATAATAAACTAACAATTAGGGAATACCAAACACACAGAATCAAAATATACGAAAAGCCCCTAATTTTCGGATGTTACAGTTCTACCCTCCTAAAAAAATTTTGGCCTCAAAATTGCCTGGTAAAAAGAGATGAGGGTATTGCTGACGCATAACCTCCTCTGGCTTACATGTGGCCTCCCCTGAACCGTAGTTCTACCACAAAAATTTGACCAAATGGACTGATTTCCTTCTCAGCACTTTAATGTCTCATTCTAGGATCTGCACTGGTTCCTCTTCAAAGGTCAGGCTGGTCTTATCTCGATCTCCTTTACTAGCACAATGTGAGTCAGATCGGAAAGGTAATTCCTCAGCATCGAGACATGGAACACATCATGTATCTGTTTCACTTCCGAAGGCAACTCAAGTTGATATGCTACTAGTCCTACACGCTTCAATACCCGATAAGGCCCAATGGACCTGAGACTTAGCTTGCCCTTCCGTCCAAACCTCATCACTTTCTTCCACGGTGAAACTTTTAAGAAAACTCGATCCCCTACTACAAACTCTATTTCCTTTCGCTTTAGATCTGCATACGACTTTTGCCTGTCGGAGGCCTCTTTCAACCGAGTCTGAATTAACATAACTTTCTCTTCTGCTTTTGAAACCAATTTCAAACCCAACACCTGACGCTCACCCAACTCTGTCCAGCAAATAAGAGTACGACATCTCCGTCCGTACAATGCTTCATATGGCGCCATCTGAATGCTTGACTAGTAGCTGTTGTTGTATGCGAACTCCCCAACGGTAAGAACTCCTCCCAACTACCCCTGAAGTCAATGACACAACCTCTTAACATATCTTCCAAATCTGAATTACCCTCTTAGACTGACCATCAGTCTATGGATGAAATGCTGTGCTGAAGTCTAGTCTTGTACCCAAGGCCTGATGAGTGCCTTCCAAAAACGCGACGTAAACCTAGGGTCTCTATTCGATATAATCGACACTGGTACACCATACAACCTCACAGTCTCTGCTACATATAACTTAGCTAGCTTCTGTAGGGAATAGTCAACACGAATAGGTGTGAAATGAGTGGACTTCATCAACCGATCGACAATCACCCATATCGAATCTTTCTTAGTAGGTGTAAGAGGTAGCCCACTAACAAAGTCCATTGTGATCCTCTTCCATTTCTATTGTGGAATCTTCACCGGCAGCAATAACCCCGACGGCAATTGATGCTTTACTTTCACCTGCTGACTCGTGAAATACTTTCCCATAAATTTTGTAATTTCCCGCTTCAATCCAATCCACCAGAACTGTTCATGCAGATCCCGATACATTTTATTCCCACCAGGATGCATAGCGTAAGGGCTACTATACGCTTCTTGAAGAATCATCTGCCTCAACCCAACATCTTTCGGCATGCAAACCCTCTCATGAAAACACAAAACTGCATCACTATTTAAATTATAATCCTCTGCCCCACCATTCTATACTTGCAGAAGTCGAGCACACAAGACATCATCCGCTAACTACTTCTCTTTAATCTGACTTACCCAAGTCGATTGCACTTGGAGTTCAGCTAACAAACTTTAATCGTCATACAGACTGAGATGAGCAAACATTACCCTCAAATCTGATATCACTTTCCTACTTAACGCATCCGCCATCACATTAGCTTTACCTAGGTGGTATTTGATCGAGCAATCATAGTCCTTTAACAGTTCAATCCACCTTCTCTGCCTTAAGTTTAACTCCTTCTGAGTTACAAGATATTTCAAACTCTTGTGATTAGTGTAGAAAATGGACTTCTCCTCATATAGGTAATGTCTCTAAATCTTCAGAGCGAACACTACCGCAGCCAACTCCAGATCATATGCAGGATAATTGATCTCATACGGTCTTAACTGCCGAGATGCATACGCAACAACCTTTCCATCTTGCATTAACACACACCCTAACCCCGTGTGTGAAGCATCACAATAAACTACGAACTCTTTCCCGACCTCGGGCTGAATCAACATCGGAGCCTCTGTTAAGATCCTCTTCAGCTTCTCAAAGCTTTTCTGCTGCTTGGCAGTCCAAACAAATGATACCCCTTTCCTCAATAACTTAGTTAAGGGTGCCACAATTAAGGAAAATCTCTTAACAAAAACCTTCTATAATACCCGGCCAAACCCAAGAAACTTCGAATCTCCGCCACGGACTTAGGCAGTTTCCAATCCAACAAAGCTTCAATCTTCTGAGGATCAACCCTAATCCCCTCTGCAGATACCACATGACCCAGAAGGTAACTTCTTTCAACCAAAATTCACACTTTCTAAATTTGGCGACAACTGCTTCTCCCTCAAAACCTGTAGAACCACTCAAAGATGCGAATTGTGCTCCTCTTCTTTCTTGGAATATACCAGAATGTCGTCTATGAACACTACAACAAACCGATCCAGATAGGGTTGGGATACCCAATTCATCATATCCATGAACAAAGCTGGTGCATTTGTCAACCCAAACGGCATCACCAAGAACTTATAGTGATCGTAGTGAGTTCAAAACGACGTCTTATGAATATCTACTTCCTTGACCTTAAGCTGATAATATCCTGACCTCAAATCAATCTTCGAGAAGACCGAAGCCCCCTTAAGTTGATCAAACAAATCGTCAATCCTTAGTAGCAGGTATTTATTCTTAATCGTCAACTTATTCAACTGACGACAGTCAATGCACATATGCATGGACCCGTCGTTCTTCTTCAAAAATAGCACCGGTGCTCCCCACGAAGACACACTTGGTTGAATAAACCCCCGATCCAATAGCTCCTGGATCTAAAATTTGAGTTTCGCCAGCTCCTTTGGCGCTATCCTATAAGGGGTGATGGACACCGAAGCTGTACCCAAAAATAGCTCAAGTCCAAACTCTACTTCGCGATCCGGAGGCAACCCTGGAAGTTCTTCAAGAAAGACATCCACGAATCCCTTTACTGCTCGAACCTCACTAGCAGTCACTTCCTTGGCATCCAATGTACTGAAAAAAGTTAAGAAAGCCTCGCATCCTTTCCTCACCATTCTTTTCGCCTTTAGAGCAAACACTACATTGGACAAGTAGTTTCCCCTTTCACCTATCACTAAAACTTCATTATCCTCAGGAGTCCTTAACACCATGCGCTTAGCAGCACAATCCAAGTTTGCTCGATATCTTACCAACCAATCCATACCTAAGATCAAATCGAACTCTCCGAATGGTAGATCCATCAAATCAGCCAGGAAAACCAACCCTTGTACTTCTAGAGGCACACTTCTGAAAAGTTTGTTTACCAATACAGATTGTCCTAAAGGGCTAAGTATAGTCATATCCCTAGAAGCAGTTTAAGAGTTCATGTTTAAAGTCCCATACACCACACTAGCACCGTAGGAATGCGTTGACCCAATATTAATTAATGCAATAAAGGGCAAATCAAAAATGAGGAACGTACCCGTTATGACGTCTGGTGTATCCCCCTCCTCTCGGTGTCTGGCTGCATAAACTAACTCAGGCTGTCTTGCCTCTGTACTCCCAACACCTCTGCTCGACGCTCCACACCCCTGACTGGAGCCATTTCCTCCTCTAGCTAGACCATGACCCCTCTGTGGTTGCTAACCACCCCTCTTGAACTGATCAAAACTCTGTCCAACTGGCCGCACCTACTCTACTTGTGGACAATCCTTAATCATATAATCCATAGATCCACACCTAAAACATCCACCAGTTCTCCTCCTAGATTCCCCAGAATGCCTTCTCCCATATAGAGCACATGATCGAAACTATCTCATCGCCACAGGCCTCACAACCCGAGCTGGCCCATCATACCTAGGCCTCTTTTGGAAACCTCCCGATGACCCTGACGACCCAAAGCTTTTCTTATTCTTGCCCTTATCTTTCTCCCTATTTTGGATCTCCGTTCGCTTCACCTCTTCATCTATTTTTGCTTTTTCAACCAAAACAGAAAAATCTCTCTCTCGCTGCGGAGCTATCAACACTATCAACTCATCTTGCAATTGATCTTCGAACCGCACGTAACGTTCATAGTCAGTTGCCACTATTCCTTGGGCGTAATGACTCAAGCGCAAAAATTTTGCTTCATACTCAGCTACAAATTTACCCCTTGTACCAAATTCAAGAATGCTTTCCTCTGAGCATCCACATAACTGGCCCCAACGTACTTCCCTTGAAATGTCATCTTAAAGAAATCCCAGTCAATTCGATCCACTATAGTACCCTCTCTTACTGTGAGCCACCACTGATATGCCTCGTCCTGAAGAAGAGATACCGCTCCTTTTAGTTTTTCCTCTGTCGTGCAGTCTAGATCATCCATAATCCTCTCGACCGCCTCTAGCCAATACACAGCTACATTCGGAGCCACTCCAAAAATACCTCTGAACATTTTAGCTCTATTTGCTCGGAGTCGCTTAGGAATAGACTTCTGAGATACTGTCCTGGTGCTTGCCCCAGCCACTTGCTCCAACACATGCAGCATCGCTTGAGACAGGGCATCATCCCCACCAGTTCTATCTTGCGATCCCGCTTCTACCACCGGTGATGCTGGCACTTCACCCTCAAGATCATTCCTTACTTCTGAGAATTCAACTTCAGCACCCCGGGCTCTACCACGGCCCCATGCGACACGTCCATGTCCTCTAGCACTCATATCTATCGAATCGTTTTAGTCTGATTACAAATTTTATGCATTAGTACCTTTTTCACTGTTGATTAACGAGAAATTTTTATGAGTATAGAGTTATAAGTAGTTTTTTCGCAAGGCACATGTATACCTAAAGGTTTTCATCTCTACAGTAGAGTTTCTAAATTCTAACATCCATGGCAATATATCCCTATAGCACACTATGTAACAGCCCAATTACGACCCTAATCGAAACGGTGGTTTCAGAACCACAAATCCAATTTTTATAATTATTTTATTTTATTTATTTACTATTATTATTATTCGTGTTTGATATTTATGCTTGGTCTTATATAAAAATTTCATATAGTTAAATTCTTGTTATTGTGAATAATTTTAGTAAAAGACTAAATTGAACAAGAAAGATAATAAGTGCTATTGTGAAATTTAGGATTCAATTGAATAGGCTTTATTTGAATGGCCCTTAAAGATACAATTTGTCCATGAAGTAATAGAGATGGACGGTAACATGGCTAAAGAACCATTAAGGAATATTTTATAGTTTTTATTATATAGTAGTGGAGAAATTTAATAATCAAAGGATATTATTAAAATAAAGAAGACATAATTTTGTTTCATCTCTCTCCTTCTTCATCTTCTTCACCGAATTTTCAAGGGAGAAAGAAGCATAAAACTTTCATCATCATTCAGTTGTGCATGTCCCTTTTTGGTGAGTAATTGAGCTTAATTTCTATGAAATTTTGCATTTCTGGGTAAGTTACTTCAAATACTACACATTACATGTGAAAAAATTTGAGTTTGAGACAGGTCATATATTCGGCCATAAATGATTATTGTTGCTTTATTAGGTTTAATGTTTAAATGTAAATTTAGACTTGAAATCAATCATGTTGGAGTAGGAAATCTAGTTGAATGGAGATTGAGGGCTTAGATTATGAGATTTTAAAAATTAAGTTACAAAATGTAAAATAAATGGTTGGTATAGACTTGCATAAAGGTGGGGAAAATTCGGCCCTTAAGAGAAAAATTCAAATTGTATGTATTTTTGTATTTTTTATGCTTTGGGGATCAAATTGTAAAATATGAAAATTTTTGGGTAAACGAATGAATTTCATGATTTGCTATTATGATTAAATTGAATAGCAATTTGGTTTTATAATGAGCTTGAAGGACATTCGGCCTTAGCTCAAACATGTATAAAGTGTCTTAGTTCGAATGATTGGGAAAATAGTACTAAATTGTATGAATTCTTTTAGTAGTAAAGGGCATTCGACCATGGAGAAATTGAATTATAAACAAGTATAGTTGTTGTGAATGGCATGTTTGGGACTTAATTGAATGGGGTGTGAAATTATAGAAGTGAATTCATAATGATTATACATTCTTACAGCTGAATTGATTTGAGTTGAATTAATTAAAAATGAATTGAACAAATGTTATTTGACATTTCTTAGATCGTGATCAAAAAGAAAAGAGGTTAGATCGAGGAAAGGCCAAAGTGGACGAATAGTCGGGAAATTTGAATTTATCGAATTCCAGGTAAGTCCCTAAGTAATTTAAATAATGTGAAATTCCTCTATGTACTTATATAAGTATATATTGCATGTTTAAGTATAATTGTGATAAGAAGTTGATTTCACATATGTACATAACAAAGCCTACATGTACATTCTTGATAAAATTGAATGAAATGGGTTGATCATGCATGAAATAGCTGGATGTGAGAGTATCGTGTGAATGTGTGTGTGTACAAACAAAATATATGAATGGTTTGGAGGGTTGAGATAGATTAAATGATATAATGTCGAAATTGTGGTAGATGTATGTAATTGGAATGAATGAACATTTTGGGATTGATTTGTGGATAAATAGAAAGTATGGATTAATGAATATCATTGGTTAATTATATTATCATGACTCTATAAGCATAAGGCCGAATATAAGGGTAAATAGCAAATGAAAGAATTGAGGATCGAATATGCATGATTATGTGAGCTAAATATCGTAAGATGTGAACTTGTATATGATATCTAAGTGATATTGCAATTTGCACTGTGTTTGTGGAATGGTTTGGTAACAGCTCTATGTGAGCGATACGTTATGAAAGGTTAGCACTGTGTGTGCAGAATGATTCAGTAACAGCTCTATGTGAGCGATACGTTACAAGAAGTATTAAAGTAACGGCTCTATGTGAGCGATACGTTACGAGAAGTATTAAAGTAACGACTCTATGTGAGCGAAACGTTACAAGAAATATTAAAGTGACGGCTCTATGTAAGCGATACGTTACTAAGTCCTATTAACAAGTGTGTAAGTATGAGGTTCGTTAAAGAATTTCTATTGTTAATGATATTAGGTATTCAAAAATTTTACGAGTGTATTATCACCTGTGAGGCATGAATGGTTAAATTGGATGGGTAAGTAAACTAAAGTTATGTATATTGTACCTATTAATTTGAGACTTTTGGTAGCTTGTATTGCAAGTAGAAAATTTGGTAAGTACATGGCTAGTATGGTAGTAATTATTTTTATGCGAGTACGATATAGGAAAATTATTATAAGTATATGATGCGGATATAATCTCATCTTTTAATGGTTGTGATGAAGGGTATGGTTATTATCAAGAGATTAGGTTTCGAATTATATTAAATGAAAGTAGGTTTATATTCGTTAATGAATATTATTTGCTTAAACTTACTAAGCTATAATAGCTTACTTGGTGTGTTTTACGCATTATTCATTAGATTTTGAAGTTGAAGCTCAAGCTCGGGGATCGTCATCAAAGTCAATCACATTATCATCTCCTTTGGTATTTTGTTGTTTTTGAATCCAATATCCATGGCATGTATAGGCTGAATTAAGTATGGAAGTGTTTTAATTGGGACAAATGTGAATATATAAAGAGGCCATACGAAAATGGCTATCTTACTATGTTGGGTTGACTTGTTTATGAGTAGAGTAATGTAAGTGTTATGTTTAATAAGTCTTGATATTAATGCTTAGATAAGTACGGATTTTGTGATAAGTATTTTATAAATTTAATACCTTAATAGAATATATATATTTTTATGTGGTAAGTATGAATGCATGTATATGATCATGGATACTACACTTAGTGTTTTAAAGTAATTGATTTTTCCTTTGTATCTGTATAAATGTATACATGTGCCATAAGTTGGTTTAGAATTTAAGTTATGTCATTGTTATTAAATGGGATATGCTTGTTAAAATAGAATGGCATGAAAATGGCATGCATTTATTTGATAAAGGCGCAAAGATTCATTTCGGTCGTGTAATACCTCGAACTCTAATCTAGTGACGAATACGAGTTAGGGGCGTTACATTTTATTGGTATCAGATCACGGTTTAGTCGGTTCTCAGACTAGTGTAGCGCGTAAAGGCCTAGCTATACATGCCATAAGTTTGTGATAAGATAATATGATGACTTCTGACAAATAAATGTATTTATTCCTTCCATATATAAATGGATCCAGATCCCGAGCAAGCAGTAGCTGATGATGTCGAGAGTGTGGCGCCTGTGCCCACGTAAGGGACCGCGCCAGAAGAATCTCGACCTGCTGCGAGTGTCCCAAATGAGAGGGTAATGCAGGCCTTCCATAATATGATAAACGATTGGTTCAGTCATTACTTACGAACCACACCGGCTATTCGTCTACTTCAAGATCCGAATGTACCCCCAATAACCCTTGGGATACTTCCAGTTGCTAATCTTGACAGAGTGACTAAACCTCTGATTGACCGTATTAGGAAACACGGAGCTCAGGAATTTAGAGCCGAGGACGATGATGACGCAGAGTGAGCCAAATTTTGGCTCGATAACACCATTCGAGTATTCAACGAACTGTCTTGTACACCCAACGAGTGTTTAATATATGTTATATCACTATTACGAGACTCTGCCTACTACTGGTGGAATACGCTTGTGTCGGTTGTTCCGAAAGAAAAGGTTACCTGGAGTTCTTTCAAGCAAAATTTCGTAAGAAATATATAAGCCAGTGCTTTATTGATTCTAAGCGCAAAGAGTTCCTCGAGGTCAAACAAGACCGCATGTCTGTATCCGAATACGAGAGCAAATTCGTGCGACACAGTCGCTATGCTCGTGAATGTGTTTCATCAGAAGCTGCTATGTGCCGGAGATTTGAAGATGGCTTAAATGAGGATATAAAACTTCTGGTCGACATTTTGGGAATTAATGAGTTCGTTGTGTTGGTTGAACGAGCTTGCAAAGCTGAAGAATTGGGAAAGGAAAAACAAAAAGCCGACTTTAAATCTAAAGACACTTGGAAGAGGTCTGCAAGCAAATTTTCACAGATGTCTATGAAGAAGTTTAAGAATACGGTGGTCGATTCAAGCCTAACACTGGGATTTCTATACGAGAACGACCGCCAGTGAGTTCTCGGGCTACATCAGTTGCAAGTGTGGATAATGAGAAATTGAGCAAACTGGAGTGTCAACAGTGTGGCAAACGACATCATGGAGAGTGTTGGGGTAAATCTATTTTTTGCATGTGTTATAGGTGTGGCTCACAAGGTCACTTCATTCGAGATTGCCTGGAGACCGTTGGAAGAGGTACTGCTCCAAATGCGAGACCAAGCGGCGCTACGGCTCGAGGTAGATATCTCGTTTTGGGGGAGGTAGGAGTGGTGCACAGAGGGGGACATCAGATGCGATTGTTCGATCAGATGCTCGCATACCAGCTAGGGCATACGCCATCCGTACCAGAGAGGAGGCTTCATCCCCCGATGTCATTATCGATATTTTCACTCTTTTCGATACTAATGTAGTTGCTTTAATTGATCCCAGTTCGACTCATTCGTACATGTGTGAAATGTTAGTATCCAGTAAGACTCTACCTGTTGAGTCTACTAAGTTTGTGATTTGGGTTTCAAACCCCCTGGGTCAAAGTGTGTTAGTTGATAAAGTATGTAAGAACTGCCCACTGATGATTCGAGACATATATTACTCGGCTAATCTGATGCTATTACCATTTGATAAATTTGATATTATCCTCGAGATGGATTGGTTAGTAGTTTATGATGCAGTAGTCAATTGTAGACGAAAGACCATTGATCTGGGAGGTCAAAATAATGAGATGATCCAAATTGAATCTGCGGACTTGAATGGACTACCTACTGTAATATCTTCAATGTTGACTCAATGATATTTGAGAAAGGGTTCCGAAGCCTATCTTGTGTATGTGATTGACACGAAAGTAGTAGAACGGAGGATTGAATTAGTGCCAGTGGTTTGTGAATATACGGATGTATTTCCAGAAGAATTACTGGGATTACCACCAGAACGCGAAGTGGAATTTAGTATTGAGCTAACGCCAAGGACTACACCGATCTCGATAGCTCCGTATAGAATGGCACCGACTGAATTGAGAGAATTGAAGATTCACCTGCAAGAGTTGACGGATAAAGGTTTTGCCCGACCTAGTTTTTCTCCCTAGGGTGCGCCAGTTTTATTTGTGAGAAAGGATGGAACTTTGAGGATGTGCATTGATTATCGGCAGCTCAATAAAGTAACCATGAAGAGCAAATATCCATTGCCACGGATTGATGATTTATTCGACCAGCTTAAGGGAGCCTCAGTATTTTCAAAAATTGATCTGAGGTCGGGATACTACCAGATGCGAGTTAGAGAATCAGACATACCAAAGACTGCCATTCGGACAAGATACGGCCACTATGATTTTTTAGTGATGTCTTTCGGACTCACTAATGCCCCTACCGTTTTTATGGATCTAATGAATAGAATATTCAAACCCTATCTAGATTGATTTGTTGTGGTATTTATTGATGATATACTGATCCATTCACGAGACAAAATCGAGCATGCTGAGCATTTAAGGCTAGTACTACAAATTTTGCGTGAAAAATAATTATACGCAAAATTCAGAAAATGTGAGTTTTGTTGAACGGGTTAATTTCTCGACATGTTATTTCAACAAACAGTATTCAAAGTTGATCCAAGTAAAGTTTCAGCGATACTTGATTGGAAACCCCCTCGAAATATTTCTGAGATTCGTAGTTTTCTCGGACTTGCCAGATATTACAGACGCTTCGTAAAAGGGTTTTCTATGATAGCATCCCTGATGACAAAGCTACTTCAGAAGGATGTAAAGTTTGTGTGGTCAGAAAGGTGTTAGGAGAGCTTTGATCAACTGAAGACCCTGTTGACGGAAGCCCTTGTGCTCGTTTAGCCTGAATCGGGTAAAGAGTTTGTTATTTTCAGTGATGCATCTCTTAATGGGCTGGGTTGTGTATTGATGCAGGAAGGTAAAGTCGTAGCCTATGCTTCTAGACAGTTAATGCCACACGAGAGGAATTATCCAACACACGACCTTGAATTGGCTGCTATAGTCTTTACTTTGAAGATTTGGCGTCACTACTTGTTCGGTGAGAAATGCCACATCTTCTCAGATCACAAAAGTTTGAAGTATTTAATGACTCAAAGAGATCTGAATCTAAGGCAGCGACGGTGGTTAGAATTGTTAAAGGACTATGAACTCGTGATTGATTATCACCCAGGAAAGGCGAATGTGGTCGCGGATGCACTTAGTCAAAAATCGTTGTTTGCTTTAAGTGCTATGAATGCAGAGATATACATAATTGAAAATGGCACGATCAATGCTGAGTTGAAAGTGAGGCCATTGCTTGAACAGCAAATTCGAGAAGTTCATGACATTAATGATGTTGTGAAAGCAAAGAAAAGCCAATGTGGTTTAGGTGAGGGTTCGGACTTTCAAGTAGATATTGAAGGATGTTTACGATTCAAGAATCGGATTTGTGTACCGAAAAATCCTGAATTGATTCGAATGATTTGTGACGAAGCTCATAGCAGTAGATTATCGGTTCATCAGGGTGGCACAAAAATGTATAACGACCTAAAATAATTATACTGGTGGTACGGGATGAAACGTGACATTTTAGATTATCTGTCAAAGTGCTTGATATGCCAGGAAGTGAAAGCTGAACATCAAGTGCCATCGGGATTACTTCAACCGATCATGATATCAGAATGGAAGTGGGATCGGGTTACGATGGATTTTGTATCGGGTTTTCCCTTGACACCGAGTAAAAAGGAGTCAATTTGGGTAATAGTTGACAAGTTGACGAAACCGGCCCATTTTATCCTGGTACGTACTGATTTTTCCCTTGATAAATTGGCAGAGTTATACATATTGCAGATAGTACGATTACACGGAGTACCTATTTCTATTGTATCGAATAGAGACCCGAGATTCACATCATGGTTTTGGAAGAAGTTACAAGATGCTTTGGGAACTAAGTTACACTTTAGTACCGCTTTTCATCCTCTATCAGATGGTCAATCCGAGCGTGTTATCCAAATACTCGAGGATATGTTGAGATGTTGCATTCTCGAGTTCGGAGGTACGTGGGAGCGATACTTACCTTTGATTGAATTCGCTTATAATAATAGCTTTCAAGCTAGTATCAAAATGGCTCCCTACGAGGCTTTATACGATCGTAAATGCCGTACGCCATTGTTCTGGTGGCTGAAAACAAGGTACACAGGGTTGATTTGGTCAAAGAAGCTGAACAGAAAATGGCAGTAATTTGGGATAGTTTGAAAGTAACGTCAGATCGCCAAAAATCTTATGCAGACTTGAAACGTAGGGGCATTGAGTTTCAGATTGGAGATAGGGTGTTTTTGAAAGTTTTACCGTGGAAAAGGATAATTAGATTTGGTCGTAAAGGAAAGTTGAGTCTGAGATTTATTGGGCCGTATGAAGTTATTGAGCGTATCGGGCCAGTGGCATATAGATTAAAGTTACCCTCTGAGCTAGACAGGATTCACGATGTGTTCCACATGTCGATGCTTTGACGATACAGATCCTATCCTTCTCATGTAATTAGTCCGGCAGAAATCGAGATTCAGCCTGATTTAACTTATGAAGAAGATTCGATTTGCATTTTAGCTCATGAAGTGAAGGAGCTGCGGAATAAGAAAAAGCGCTAGTTAAAGTATTGTGGCGTAAACACGGGGTCAAGGAAGCAACCTAGGAGACAGAGGAATCAAGGAAAGAACAGTATCCGCACTTATTCGTCGATAAGATTTAAGGGGGAGTTGTAACAGCCCAATTATGACCCTAATCGAAACGGTGGTTTTGGAACCACAAATCTGATTTTTATAATTATTTTATTTTATTTATTTACTATTATTATTATTCATGTTTGATATTTATGTTTGGTCTTATATAAAAATTTCATATAGTTAAATTCTTGTTATTGTGAATAATTTCAAGAAAAGACTAAATTGAACAAGAAAGATAATAAGTGCTATTATGAAATTTAGGATTCAATTGAATAGGCTTTATTTAAGTGGCCCTTAAAGAGACAATTTGTCCATGAAGAAATAGAGATGGACGGCAACATGGCTAAAGAACCATTAAGGAATATTTTATAGTTTTTATTATATAGTAGTGGAGAAATTTAATAATGAAAGGATATTATTAAAATAAAGAAGAAATAATTTTGTTTCATCTCTCTCCATCTTCATCTTCTTCACCGAATTTTCAAGGGAGAAAGAAGCTTAAAACTTTCATCTTCATTCGGTTGTGCATGTCCCTTTTTGGTGAGTAATTGAGCTTAAGTTCTATGAAATTTTGCATCTTTTGGTTAAGTTACTTTAAATACTATACATTAGATGTGAAAAAAATTGAGTTTGAGACAGGTCATATATTCGGCCATGTATGATTATTGTTTCTTTGTTAACATTATTGTTTAAATGTAAATTTAGACCTGAAATCAATCATGTTAGAGTAGGAAATCTAGTTGAATGGAGATTGAGGGCTTAGATTATGAGATTTTAAAATTTAAGTTACAAAATGTAAAATAAATGGTTGGTATAGACTTGCATAAAGGTGGGGAAAATTCAGCCCTTAAGAGAAAAATTCAAATTGTATGTATTTTTGTATTTTTTATGCTTTGGGAATCAAATTGTAAAATATGAAAATTTTGGGGTAAAAGAATGAATTTCATGATTTGTCGTTATGATTAAATTGAATAGCAATTTGGTTTTATAATGAGCTTGAGGACATTCTACTTAGCTCAAACATGAATAAAGTGTCTTAGTTCAATGATTGGGAAAATAGTAATAAATTGTATGAATTCTTTTAGTAGTAAAGGGCATTCACCATGGAGAAATTGAATTATAAACAAGTATAGTTGTTGTGAATGGTATGTTTGGGACTTAATTGAATGGGGTGTGAAATTATAGAAGTGAATTCGTAATGATTATATATTCTTACAAATTGAATTGATTTGAGTTGAATTAATTAGAAATGAATTGAACAAATGTTATTTGACATTTCTTAGATCGTGATCAAAAAGAAAAGAGGTTAGATCGAGGAAAGGCCAAAGTGGACGAATAGTCGGGAAATTCAAATTTATCGAATTCCAGGTAAGTCCCTAAGCAATTTAAATAATGTGAAATTCCTCTATGTACTTATATAAGTATATACATATAATAAAATGTCTCCAAATTTTGTTCTTGGTCGAATATGAGATTACAATTGCATGTTTAAGTATAATTTTGAAAAGAAGTTGATTTCACATGTGTACAAAACTAAGCCTACATGTACATTCTTGATAAAATCGAATGAAATGGGTTGATCATGCATGAAATAGTTGGATGTAAGAGTATCATGTGAATGTGTGTGTATACAAACAAAATATATGAATGGTTCAGACGGTTGAGATAGATTAAATGATATAATGCCAAAATTGTGGTAGGTGTATGTAATTGGAATGAATGAACATTTTGGGATTGATTTGTGGATAAATAGAAAGTATGGATTAATGAATATCATTGGTTAATTATATTATCATGACTCTATAAGCATAAGGCCGAATATAAGGGTAAATAGCAAAGGAAAGAATTGAGGATCGAATATGCATGATTATGTGAGCTAAATGTCTTAAGATGTGAACTTGTATATGATATCTAAGTGATATTGCAATTTGCACTGTGTTTGTGGAACGGTTTGGAAATGGCTCTATGTGAGTGATACGTTAGGAAAGGTTAGCACTGTGTGTGTGTGATTCAGTAATGGCTTTATGTGAGCGACACGTTACAAGAAGTATTAAAGTAATTGCTCTATGTGAACGATACATTACGAGAAGTATTAAAGTAACGGCTCTATATGAGCGATACGTTACGAGAAATATTAAAGTGATGGCTCTATGTGAGTGATACGTTATAAGTCCTACTAGCAAGCGTGTAAGTATGAGGTTCGTTAAAGAATTTCTATTGTTAATGATGTTAGGTATTCAGAAATTTTACGAGTGTATTATCACCTGTGAGACATGAATGGTTAAATTGGATGGGTAAGTAAACTAAAGGTATGTATATTGTAACTATTAATTTGAGACCTTTGGTAGCTTGTATTGCAAGTAGAAAATTTGGTATGTACATGACTAGTATGGTAGTAATTATTTTTATGCGAGTACGGTATAGGAAAATTATTATAAGTATATGATGCGGATATAATCTCATATTTTAATGGTTGTGATAAAGGGTATGGTTATTATCAAGAGATTATGTTTTGAATTTTATTAAATGAAATTAGGTTTATATTCGTTAATGAATATTATTTGCTTAAACTTACTAAGCTATAATAGCTTACTTGGTGTGTTTTATGCATTGTTCATTAGATTTTGAAGTTGAAGCTCAAGCTCGAGGATCGTCGTCAAAGTCAATCACATTATCATCTCCTTTGGTATTTTGTTGTTTTTGAATCCAATATCCATGGCATGTATAGGCTGAATTAAGTATGGAAATGTTTTAATTGGGACAAATGTGAATATATAAAGAGGCCATACAAAAATGGCTATCTTACTATGTTGGGTTGACTTGTTTATGAGTAGAGTAATAAGTGTTATGTTTAATAAGTCTTGATATTAATGCTTAGATAGGTACGAATTTTGTGATAAGTATTTTAGAAATTTAATACCTTGATAGAATATATATATATATATATATATATATATAGTAAGTATGAATGCATGTATATGATTATGGATACTACACATAGTGTATTAAAGTAATTGATTTTTCTTTTGTATATGTATAAATGTATACATGTGCCATAAGTTGGTTTAGAATTTAAGTTATGTCGTTGTTATTAAATGGGATATGCTTTTTAAAATAGAATGGCATAAAAATGGCATGCAGTTATTTTATAAAGGTGCATAGATTCGTTTTCGGTCGTGTAATACCTCGAACTCTAATCCGACCACGAATACGGGTTAGGGTGTTACACACTATCCCATGCAAATCACTTAACAATCAGAAGACTTACCTGGCAGACTTGGGTTGGGGACTTGGGTGCCATACTTCCAGAAAACATATGTATTTTCTTTCCAAACCATCTTAAACCCAAAATTTGGAAAATGTTTTGAACCAAAAAACCCACGGCCGGGCTTTTAAACCTGGCTCTAATACCAAATTGTAACACCCCAAACCCGGCCCAAACACCATGACCTGATCTGGATTGTCACTTGGGAAGAATGTAACTTAGCGAGCTTTAGAAAATGATTTTAAGTGCTTTTTTGAAAACTTCAAGTTCAATAGTTGAAGTAAAATTCCATAGTCCTTTTAGGAAAACTTTAATTAGACAAATCTTTGTATTTAGGTGACTTTTGGAAAAACGCATGTTAAAAGATTAGGTTAGAAGTTCATCATCAAAAATCCATTTTCCCATTCGTTAATTAAGTTGTGCGGAAACTTTCAATTTCATTTTATAAAAACATCTTATCGATTATTTGTATTTAAAACATCGAAAGTTTAAATCAAAATTTAACCAAATTAAAGTGGCCTTATTACATAACAAAAATCTTGAAGAAGAAAAATAAAGTAAAGTTCTAATTAACAAAACCGTGCATGGCCACCTGAAAACCTCTCCAGCCCAAGTCCGCAGCGCTATCAATTACCTGCAAAAATTTTAAGCAAAAGGGTGAGTCAAATAGATTAAGTGTGCAATTGCCAAGCACCATCTCGGGCCCAAGCCCATTCGTTTATCAATTGGGCCGTAGCCCTCTTTTTATAATCACACTGGGTGAAGCCCATTCAGAATTAGATTGGGCCTTAGCCCTACAGCACAGTACAATAGATAGCATATGCAGAATGATGCAAAAACCCAACCCAACCTAGTTAACCAACTGCTACCCACCACCCGTACCTGCCAATCACACCAGTGGGGATTTCTACAATCAACCCTCCATCCGCTACACACTATCGATGGCGTCATGTCTGCAGCTTAGTCGCTCATCATCGTAACTTGTGATGAATCACTGTGCTAAAATGGCATAGCCACTGTAAGCAGTGTGGCGAGCCACCAGATCATCGAGTTGTGATGTAATCATTAGGTGAAATGGCATAGCCACCAGAATAGAGTGTGGCAGAGCCACCAGATCATCAGAGTTGTGACAAAGTCACCAGGCTAAAATGGCAAAAGCCACCAGATATACTTCCCCCTCTATTCATGGCATGTCCCCTTATGCAACATAAAATCATGATGTATGCATGCAACAGATTTCAACATGTATCAAATGCTAATACTCATGTCAGTATAACTACATATTTAGCACAGATTTAAGTCACTAACCTGATATCCTGCTTTTACTCACCATGTGTAAAACAGTTAATGCCGAAGTTTGGGCATTTAGCAAAGCAAAAACATACATACAAGTAGCAGTAAAAAGGTGTGAATATTACACACCTGTATACGAGGAGAACTAAGCTCTCAATACTATTGACACTCTCAGAAGAGGGAACGACTACAATCTGCCTATTCTACTCTGACGCCGATCCACAGCCCGGTGGCCAGTCTCGTACTGCCAATACCGTACGTCGCTTAAACTTAGGGGCTGGGACTATGGGTTCAACCCCCTCCTTTTCTTGGCTAGATTGATAGAACCCGGAGGTTACCCAACTTGGATCAAGGAATAGTCGAAGTCCCTACACATATACCCATTTAGAATTGGTTTCCAATAAAGGATGGATCCAAAGAAGTGGCCTTCTGGCCGATCAAATGAGTAGGGAGCCCCCTTATGGCCTATTCGGCCAACACCACTTACAAACGTCCCCTTAGAAATGGCCTCTCAAAGAAAAGATGGTGAAGACACGTCCCTTTACCACTACCCTACATCCACCAATACGAATCAGAGCATTCGATTAGACATAACTAAGAGAAGAAGAAAAGAAACAATAAGAAAATCCAACAAGGTTCCTTACCAAAATAAGTGTGCACCGATTAAAAGTTTTGAGTTCGGCTATCACTTAAGTCGACAGAGAGGTGAAGATTTGGCTTTGGCTCAATTAGGCAGAAATGAAATTACAGATGGAAAAAGGAACCACAGAAGATATAGATCACCACTATGACAATTGGTCAACACCAAAAGAGAAATAAATAGAAAGTGTTTTGATTACGAAGAAACAAGAAGAAGTGGGATAGGAGATTTGGCTAAAGCAAAAAGAAATCAAAGTGATGAATGGTAGAAGATGAAGATTCGGTCATGAAAAGAAATGAAGGATGGGGTTCGGCATCAATGATTAGCAAAAATAATTTCAAAGAGAAGGAATGAAAGGTAGGTTTCGTCCATAAGGAATGGAGCAAGAAAAAGGGAAAAGAGAAGCAAAGGGGTGCTACGGCTTAGAGTAGAAGAGAAAAGAAGTAAAGCAAAAAGAGGGGAAGAGGAGTTTGAGAGAATTCGGCAAGGTTTAAGAGGTTCTCGGCTTAAAGAGAAAGGAGAAAAAAGTGGAAGAAAATGGGTGGAATGCAACTGAGGTTCGGCTACAAGTCAGAGAAGAAAAGAATGAAGGTCCACTAACGATTTCAGCTTAAGGAAATGGGGTCACAAGAAGTGAATCAAAAGAGCTCTAAAAGCTTACCAAAATTTGGCACTCCCCTCACTAAGCACAAAACTGTAATCTTTCCCCTTCAAGCACCCCACTTTCGGCCAACAACGCAACTAGCTACCCACTCCATGTTTATTCTTACATTCACTCCCAACCCCGTGTTCAAATTAGTTTCAAAGCTTCAAATCCCACTTTTCACTCTCGTCCATCTATTCAAAACATTTGACTAATTCAACACACACTCTTCAAGGTCCCTAGCCGAATCAATCACCACTCATCCTGAAGCCAAAAAGAATTCCCAAAATGTAAGTTGCGCGACTCAAACCTTCTCCTCCACTGCTCCCTGTGGCGTCACTCACCTGCCTCTCAAGTGGCGCCTCTTTGCCACTTTACTATAGCACTTCTTGTGACATCAAACCTAAACTATAATACTTAAAACCTACCTCAGCTAGCTCTCCCCTAAAGTGCCCAAAATTAAAATTTTGGCCAAGGCTTCGGCTTAACCCCGAGCCTTCCCGGGCCCCCCAAACATATCAAATTAACAATTAGGGCATACCAAACACACAGAATCATAATAAATGGAAAGCCCCTAATTCTCGGATGTTACATTATAATTTTTTGTTTATTTTACTTATTATTAACATTAATTACTTAATACAAAATTAACCTTTAGAAAACTTATTAACTACACCAAATAACACTCTTCTATCATCCACTATTTCATAAATGGGCTAATTACCACGTAAGGGCCTTAAATTTAAGATTCTATAGCTATTAGACACCTTTAGCTATTAGAACTCATGTTTTACGCTTTACGCGATTTAGCCCTTTTTCTCAAATTGACCATCTAAACGATAAAATTTCTTAACAAAATTTTTACTCAATCATTCAATCATGCTGTAAACATTAAAATATTAATAAAATACATATTTTGAATTTAGATTTGTGGTCTCAAAACCAGAATTCTGATTTGACAAAAAATGGGCTGTTACAGTATTTTTCATTGAAGAACTAAATCTAGGTGAATTAGATACAAAGTGATCGTGGGAAGTGTCTATAGGACTCATGGTGAAAGGTATGTGTTCTTTACTAAATGAATTAGTGGAAAATTGTGTGTAGTTTTAAGGCCACACGATCTCCCACACGGGCATATGAATCACACAGGTGGACCACACGGCCATGTCGTTTGTTATTTTATGACACGTGGATCACAAGGCCAGAACCTGTTACATAGCCAACCACATGATAGTGTCCCTATCGTTGGTAATTTATCGGTCACACACACAGCATCAGGATGTTACACAGCCTGGACACATGATCGTGTACTCTTTCTACATGGCATCAGGCTGTCACACGACTGTGTGATCCTATTATACAAACTTTCCCAAATATTTGTGATATGTTTAGTTTAGTCATTGTATAGTCCCCGAATTGTTTTTTTTTTTTTTAGAGTTTTTGGACACTTAATTGAGTCCCTGATATTATGTATATTTTGGAATATGTGATTTGATAGACTGAATTGTTACAGTTATATGTATGATATGTTATATATACATGCCAACTGTTACGGTACACTTGATGATCTGTTACTATTTTCAATACTTCTATATTACTGATTGCATGTTCAGCATGCTTACTTCTACTCTCAAATTGATTGCATGATGAGCATGACTACTGTTTCTATATTGTACTGTTACTAGCATGTCATATTGTATAATATGAGGATTGGGATGATATGAAAGGATGAAGTACTGGAAGTTTTAAATCTACAAACATTGGTGGTTTTTTGAAAACTTACTAGCAGTTTATCTATAATCTTTTTATCTAAAATTTACAATGGTTTACCCACTATTTTACTGGTAGTTTATCTGTAATTACTGGTGGTTTATCCATAATACAGTGTGTATGGATGGATTAGTTCTGGGGGAACTCTTACTATGGTGTGTAGCGGATGATGGGTAGAAATGTTTTCCAATATACTTGAACTGCATTAACATTTATAAGCATGCTCAAATAAACTGTCAAATTTTGTATTGCTATACGATTGTGATTATAATGAGAATTGTTGCTTTGTATGCCATGTCTACTATTTTGCACTGATTTTTCTTATGTTCAGAATCACACTAAGCTTCTTAATCTCACCCTTTTAATTACCTTCTTCACAGATAACCCACAAGGTTAGGACACGAACTAGGCATTTGGAGGGCTTGTCTCAATTAGTTTTTCCAACAAAAGTATTGTAGACATAATATTTATAATTTCTATTATTTGGGAACCATATTATTTTACATGAACTGTGGCATGAGACTTAAACTTTGGGCTAATTTTAGCTTGCATGCCATTATAGTTGTTTAGACATTTGAAACTTGGAAACTAAATTTATGATTTATGAGATATGGTTTTTAATCAAAATTGAATCAATTATTGACCACTTCTGGACGTACTAACGTCCAGAGTGTGAATACTGCAATATAGAGAGTTATGAGGCAGATTCTATAACACCCCTTACCTATGTTCAACGTCGAAATAGGGTACGAGGCGTTACCGGACAATAACACTTGCAATTGAACAAATTCAAGGCATAAATTTTCGTTTAAAATTTATAACTTTTATCTTATATATCAAGTCCCTAAAATGGGCCTACGAGGCCCAAAACATCCTTTGGGGGCGATTTAGGATCAAACCGAAAACTCATAAAACTATTAGAACATTTAGAAAATTTTCTTGTTTTGGAAAGTCACACGCCCGTGTGGGCAGGCAGTGTTGTAACACCCCTAACCCGTATCCGTCGCTGGAATAGGGTTAAAGGCATTATCAGATAGATCGAAAACTTTTACAAACATTTTATAATACAAATCATCATTCACAACCAAGTGTCCCTTTTTATAGGTCAACGAGACCTAAATCATGCTTCAGAATAGGGTCAGGAGTAAACCGAAAACATATGAAAGTTCTCGAAAATTTAAAACTTTTCTATATTACATAGGTCACATGCCCGTGTGGGCAGGCTGTGTACCTCCTATGGCTACTAGACACAACCATGTGTCCCGGCCATGTCAAATCAGAGTAAGTATACTGACTAACCCACACGGCCACTAGACACACACGTACACCATGGTTGTGTGCTCATAAGCTATATACTGACTAAATCACACGTCTACCAGACACGTTCGCCTGCCAAGGCCGTGCACACTTAGGTTAGCTACTGACTTAATCCCACGGTTACCAGGCACGCCCGTGTGCCACAACTGTGTAGGCAAAATAGGCCATTTGCAAGGCCAAAGTGCCACCCTTCCTTGGTTCATACCTACAAGCAAAATACCTGTAACATCCCAAAGTTGGGCCTAGTAGGATTGGGCCCGTTGGGCCTTAGGCGTATTAGTGTTTAAAATTTTTGAGAATAAGATAACGGCTTTAATGCAAGTTGGATCTAGTAGGTGAGTGATTTTGGAAGGTTAGGGGGCTTCTATGAAGTCCCGGGATCAAACTTGGGCTTAGGAAAAATTTTGGTTTTAGGTGAATAAAAACCTGGGAGTTAGTAGGTAGGCTTTAAGAATAAAATGTAGAGAAAATGACATAAGTGGAGTGTGTACTGTAGTGACAAAGTGACGCCACATAAGAGGCAACGGGGTGACGCCAAAAAGGAAGGAAGGAGGTCCAAGGCTCAAGTATTGGCTCTTGCATTTTGGTTTTCTTTTTATATGGACTTTAGAATTTGGCCATGGATTTATATTTAGTTGCACATGGTTTTAGACACAAGAGGAGCTTGTGGCCAAGTGGCTAGCGGCATGGATTAAGTTACAGGGGAGCCTAGGTTTGAATCTCATGACAAGCAAGGGAGTATTTATTTTGTGGATTGGACGGCAAGAGTTTGAGTTTGATTTAAACTCTACTGACGGAGGGATCCCATATCGGAAAGATACAAAGAAGAAAGGTGAGAAGCTAGCTATATATAGAGCTATCTAGGAAGAGAGTAAGCATACCTAGTTGGCGCTGGATGTAGGAGTGCTTGGAGTGCAGTTTAGCGGCTTCAGATTCCTATCAGGTGTGTATTCACTCTACTCTAGCTGTAGAGCAGCAAATGCCGAAATGCCAGTCACATAGCGATGGTAGCCACAAGAACGTGCGAGCGCACGTGTGGAAGCTTCGACACGATAGTCGAGGCCACCGTGAGTATTCTTGTGGGTGTAGGCTGTTGGGCCACGATGGCCCGAAAGGGGTCAAGTGGGCCTAATAGGCCTGGGGGCCCATATGAGTAAATTGTATGATTGAGTAGTAGATAGTGAACTAAACTATGTGAATCTCATATATGTGGCTAGGTCTGGGCTAAATGGGCCACACGAGTGTGTAGGCCAACGTGGGCCAAGAATGGGCCTTAGGCCCATTCGCATCATTATCTCTATTTAGAATACTTGAGTCGTTCGAGGCGACAGTGAACCTTCTGTTGGGTCGTTAACACCCTGATTTGTGAAATTATCGAAATACCCTTGGTTTGTAAAATTATCGAAATATCCCTGGTTTGCAAAATTATCGAAATACCTTAATTTGTGAAATTATCGAAATACCCCTAATTTGTAAAATTACCAAAATACCCTTGGTTTGAAAAATTACCAAAATACCTCTGGTTTGTAAAAGTACCAAAATACCCTTGGTCTATGAAATTATCGAAATACCCTTGGTTTGTAAAAAAACCAAAATACCCCTAGTTTGTGAAATTACCAAAATACCCCTGGTTTGTGAAATTATCGAAATACCCTTAGGGGTTGATTAGCATGATTGTGTGTAATTCTTACACCTTTTCCTGTTGTTTTGTTAATTCGTATATGCATTATTAAATGCCGAAACTTTGGTATTGACTGTTGGGTTACCCATAGAGGGTAAAGACGAGACATCAGGTTAGTGACTTCTGATTATGCTATGTAAGCGATTATGTTGACATGATATTATGTATACTCAACATCTTATATATGTCGAAACCTCACGCATTCATACATTATGATTTTATGTTGCATGGAATTGGGCATATGCTATTAATTGGAAAGGAAGCGATCCGTGACTATGTCACAATATCCGTGGCTCGACACACTGCTCGTGGCCATGCCACACAATCTGGAGACTCTGTCACAATTCTGACGATGAGTAGCTAACTACAGCATGACTGCCATCGATGGTGTGTAGTGGTGAGGGTCGATTGTACAAATCCCCACTGGTGTGATTGGTAGGAACGGGTGGTGTATAGCGGTTGGATATTTAGGTTGGGTTTGGTATTGCATCATATTGCATACATCATGTGCTATACTATGCTAATAGGGCTAAGGCCCAGTCCAATTCTGAATGGGCTTCACCCAAGGTGATTTTGTAAGGGCTAAGGCCCAGATGGTATTTGAATGGGCTCGGGCCCAGTTATGGTTCATGTGGGGTAATTGCACACTAAGTTTTCGTAAACTCACCCCCTCTTTTTATTAAATGTCTCAGATAATTCCCAGTGATAGAGGATTGGGAGCCATGGAGGACTCGGGGGTGGCTATACATCAGAGATACTACTCGTGAACTTTAGTAATTTTGATTTTTTACCTTATTTTAAGATTATTTATTTTAGGTTAATATTTTGTAATAGGCCATTGGTTTATTTTTCTAAGTTTTCATTTATAACTGTTAAACTTATAAATACGGGGTTTTTCTTAAAACATTAGCAATTGTTTTCTAAAATGTCATGTTTACGCAATGATGCAAGTTCAACTTTCATAACAAAACAGTTTTTCAAAATAATAACAACTTTTAAACGGTCATTTAGCAAATCGCGTTTTTCAGAAACAAACAACGTGGCACACCAGATTCGGGCCTAACTTCTAGGCCGGGTTTGGGGTGTTACAATACCAATACAACTCGTGCACATTTGGCAACCAAGAACATATCAAATCTCTACATTCAAATACAATTCCAATCATGCCAATTTACATAACTAAAACACATAAATACTCAAGCATAATTTATCCACTGATGGTGGTGGGAAAAGTCCTAAAATTTATATAATGAATGATCGAGCCTAGAAACTATCACCACGATTGAGGCAAGCATACCTATCGAACAGTAGTATAGTTTAATGGCAAGACCGGATTGTCAAACCCAAGGGAACCAAAATTACTAATACTAACTTTCTTCTTATTATTTAGCCTAAGAATTAAGAGAATTGTTGTTTAATCTAAAATTAACTAACTACTAAGCTAAAGATGCTAAGACACAGAGAAGGAATTGGGGAAATACTTGTGGGAAAACCCATTGATTAAGACAATACCCGAGGAAGAATCCACCTAGACTTCACTTATGATCTAACTCTGAACCAGATAATTTATTCACTTGACTTGAACTGTAGGATTCTCTAATTTATATTAATACCTCTCTTGAGGCTACTAACATCTAACCCGAGGTTGATTGTTGAAATCTCTTTCTAATTAAAACCCCTAGAATTGCATTAACTCGACCTATGGGCTCCCATATTAGGTTTGACCCTAATCCGACAGATTTTCGTCATCCTATCTCGAGGGTTACGATCAACTCCGCTTAACTATGCTAGATCTACTCTTAAATGGAGAATATTC
The DNA here is from genome assembly GCA_025506655.1 of Gossypium rotundifolium. Lineage (NCBI taxonomy): Eukaryota > Viridiplantae > Streptophyta > Magnoliopsida > Malvales > Malvaceae > Gossypium > Gossypium rotundifolium. The sequence continues at coordinate 133,298,449 of CP106734.1, forward strand.
CTCCTCTGCCTAAGCACATCAATACTTGAATCAATATCTTGAAATATCAAAGCAAGAATTAAAAACACATTGTTAATAACAAATCAAGTATTTATCATGTAGTTCAGAAAACAATAACAAGATCCGTCTTAGGTTTCATCCCCCTCAGGTATTTGAGGGGTTTAGTTCATAATCATAAAAGAATACATCTCAGAAGAAAATATAAAACAAAACATAAGAAAAACCCTAAAACCCCCTGAAGAAATTGAAGGAGAGATCCTCAGTCTTAAGTATGACTCCGGCATCTTGAGATGAATCAACTGGCTTTCTTCGAGTGAGTCCCACAATTCTGGCCCTCTAGCTTGGCTCCTAAGCCTAGCTGAACTCCCCCCTAAAGGTTGGCCTCTAGGGTGTTTATATAGGCTTTTGGAATGTCTTTCTTTGCCTCTAAGTACCATAATCCGAATGAAACTCTTCTTTGCTGCGGGAGGGACACGCCCGTGTGGCACAACCGTGTGATTTAGGGCCAAGCTGTGGTCAGATCTGCTAAGGAGGCACGACCGTGTGTTTTGGGCCCAGGCTGTGTAACACCCTAAACCCGGCCCAAACACTACAACCAGATCTGGTATGTCACTAAGAAAAATTTTTGTAAAACCAATTGTGTTGACAGAAAGCCCAAATGTAATTTACATAAAATATGCCCAAATATTCAAAAGCCCAAAACTTAATTACATGTCTTAGTTTAAAAATAAATAATAAAACCCATAATAAAACCAAAATGTAACCTAGTGGCCCGAGGCCTTATTACAACGAAGTTTGAATCCATAACATAAAATACTTAAAAAAAAAAACTATCAAGTAGGGGCTTTTCGCCGAATCCACATAATCTTTTGCATGGCCACCTTGCGTTCCACTCCGACCCAGTCCGATGCACTAGTTGAAACTTGAAAGGTTAATTTAATTGGGTGAGTCGCGAGACTCAGTGTGCAACCCTCATGCACCACTAGTCTTGGGCCTCAACCCATAAACATAACAACATTTCCATTTACATAATTAACAAGTAATATGCAAAACCCAACCCATTTGCCTAGGTTTCCATCCGCTACATGCCCCCGTACCAATCGATCACACCATTGGGGATTTCTACAATCAACCCACACCGCTACACGCCAAGATGGCAGTCATGCTGCTCATCATCATATTATGGCCGAAGCCCTTATAACAGTTCACGGCATTAGCCACTACATCAAATCACGGTAAAAATAGCTTCACATATACATATACATATAACTTCCTCCTTTCATCACCCAACCCATGCAAACATGTACAACAATTTACTTGTAACATATAAGCAGATTATTTACTAACCTGGTGGTCCGTTGTTTAAATCTGAGATTTTGGCTTTTAACGTAACATATAAAACTTATGAACATATATATATTATTAATCAGATCTAGATGGTGGGGAAGTACTACACACCTGATTCTCGTACTAATGCTTTCTCTACGTCTATGCTACTATCACTCGAAACTACCACTATCGGCCCATGATCTGACTTCGATGTCGGCCCACACCTCGATGGCCAATCTCGCACTACCAAAATAGATCGTCTCTTGTATTTGGGTGTTGGTCGTATAGATCCACCCTTTTCTGCCTGACTGTTATTCGAGTCCATCCTTAATCACTAAATCATTTAAACGATGAGATCTAACTACTTAACAACTATAACACTTAAATTGAATTCTTACCTAATTAATGGAATCCCGAATGTCGTTGAGAACTCGTCACCTCTTTTCCTACATTCGGCCATCACCAAAAATAAGTAACCAAATCGATGATCGAAAGCCATCTAACACTTTATGTCATTCGGCCAAAAACAAAAGAACAGGAAAGTGGCCATTCGGTCGAACCTACCCTTGACCACCTACCTTCGGATTTTCACAATTCGGCACTAAAGATCTCAGCAAGAAAGGATTCGGCTTTTATGGACAAAGAGGGAAATCGATAGGCATTAGTACACATGATTCGAGTTAGATCTTAGGAAAAGAAAGAGTGAAATCGAATAGAACAAAATCTTGAAACTCACCGGATTACAGAGGAGTATTCGGTTTACAGTGCACCTTCAGGAAACAGAGATCTCACCTAATGGTTTGGCTATGGAGGAATAAGATGTGCACAAAGTATTCGGCCTTTAGAAGGATTTTTGAGGAGAGGAGATACACTAAGGAGTTTCGGCTAGAAGAGAAAAATTAAGGCAAGTGGGTGAGAAGAGTTTCAGCTATAGAGGGAAAAAGTGTGAAAGAAAGAGAAGCAAATGGAAGAAAAAGATGATTTCCTCCTACTAAATTTGGCACACACACACCAACATAGAGTTGGAGTTTCTGCCAACTCTCTCCCTCCTAATAGCCTTCATCTCACCTGATAACCCAATCCTTATCTTACCTCTATAAAAGCCCATTTGAGAACCACCTCTTCCCTCCTAATTATCATCTTTTAATCACCTAAAATAAAAGAAATAAGCACTCCTAAATGCTAACAAGTGTGCCGCCCACTCTCCCTCCTTGGTATGCCAAAATTTGGCCCCAACTCTTAGGCCTCAAGTGGCCACACATGGCCCAGTAACCTCTCTATGTGGCGCCACCTTAGTGCCCACTCAAAGCTCTCCAAATTTTTGGGCCACAAGCCCAGCTTGCTACCAAACATAACTATTTAAATTTAATTACTATTAACACTATTTTTAATCATTCTAACCCAAGTTTTAAATCCCAAAATATCACTTAAACTTCTTAGAACATTAAATAAAACTCTAATCCATATATTTAATCAAGGTCTCAGCCCGAGCCTTAAATTCTTGAACCAACATGTTAAACCAACATATAAATGCACAGGCCCACATTTAGGATGTTACAGTTCTACCCCCCTTAAAATAAATTTTGGCCTCGAAATTTACCTGATCAAAAGAGATGGGATACTGTTGTCGTATAACATCTTCCGGCTCCCACGTCGCCTATTCTGCGCCGTGATTTTGCCACAAAACTTTGTCCAATGGAACAGACTTCCTTCTCAACACTTTCACATCTCGATCCAGAATTTGTACTGGTTCCTCCTCAAAAGACAAATCCGGCCTTACTTCTATCTCTTCTACTGGCACTATGTTCGATGGATCAGATCGATAACGTCTCAACATCGAGACATGGAACACGTCATGTATTTGCTCTAACTCCAAAGGCAACCCCAACCGATAAGCCACTGGGCCCACACGTTCTAGTACCCGATAAGGCCCAATAAACCATGGACTTAACTACCCTTTTCGACCAAACCTCATTATCTTCTTCCACAGGGATACCTTTAAGAAGACTTGATCACCTACCGCGAATTCCACCTCTTTCCGCTTTAGATCTGCATAAGACTTCTGTCGATCAGACGCTTCCTTTAGCCAAGCCCGTATTAGCTTCACTTTCTCCTCAGTTTTCGAAACTAATTCTGGACCTAACACCTTCCGTTCACCTAACTCCGTCCAACAAGTTGGAGTACAACATCTCCTTCCATATAACGCTTCATAAGGTGCCATCTGAATGCTAGCTTGATAACTATTATTATATGCAAATTCTGCCAAGGGCAAATACTCTTCCCAACTGCCCCTAAAGTTGATGATGCAACTCCTTAGCATATCTTCCAAGATTTTGATTACCCTCTCAGACTAACCAACAGTCTGTGGGTGAAAAGCGGTACTAAAGTCTAACCCTATTCCCATTGCTTGATGAAGAGCCTTCCAAAATTGTGACGTGAACCTAGGGTCCCTATCTGATATGATCGAAACTGGCACACCATGCAATCTTACAACCTCAGCCACATACAATCTAGCCAACTTTTGTAAAAAAAAGTCCACTCGAACCGGTATGTTGTGAGCAGACTTCGTCAGCCGATCTACGATCACCCAAATCGAATCCTTCTTAGTGGGTGTAAGGGGTAACCCACTAACAAAAATCCATTGTGATTCTCTTCTATTTCTATTGGGGAATCTTCACCGGCTACAACAATCCCAAGGGCACTTGGTGCTCAGCTTTGACCTTCTGACACGTCAAACATTTTCCTACGATTTTTGTTACCTCTTTCTTTAGACCTGGCCACGAAAATTGCTCTCGCAAATCACAGTACATCTTGACTCCTCTAGGATGTATGGCATAAGGGCTACTATGCGATTCCCGAAGAATCCTCTGTCTTAACTCGTCATCCTTAGGTATGTAAATCTTCCCACGATAACACAGAACTCCATCATTGTTCAGACTGTAGTCCTCCATTCCACCATCCCTTACTCGCAACAGTCGAGCACTCAGGTCTTTTTCCCCTAACTATTTTTCCTTAACCTGACTTACCCATGTTGGCTTTACTTGTAACTCAGCCAGCAAACTCCCATCGTCGAATAGACCCAGATGAGCGAACATGGCTCTTAATTCCGATACTACCTTACGAGTTAACGCATCTTCCACCACATTCACCTTACCAGGGTGGTATTCGATCAAACAATCATAACCCTTCAAGAGCTCGATCCACCTACGTTGTCTCAAATTTAGCTCCTTCTGGGTAAGGAGGTACTTCAGACTTTTATGGTCAGTATAAATTACTGACTTCTCCCCACATAAGTAGTGCCTCCAAATCTTTAAGGCAAACACTACTGCCGCCAACTCCAAGTCATGCGTAGGGTAGTTCAACTCATGCGGTCTCAACTGTCGAGACGCATACGCCACCACCTTCCTTCTTACATCAGCACACACCCTAAGCTCGTGTGTGACGCATCATAGTAGACGGTAAATTCTTTTCCTGCCTCCAGTTGAATTAATACCGGCGCTTCCGTCAGGATTCTCTTCAACTTCTCAAAGCTCTCTTGCTGTTTGTCGGTCCATACAAATGACACTCCCTTCCTCAACAACTTAGTTAGAGGAGCCGCTATTAGAGAAAACCCTTCAACGAATCTTCGGTAGTACCCTGCCAAACCTAAGAAACTCCGAACCTCTGCCACAGACTTTGGTGGTTTCCAATCCAATACAGTCTCTATCTTTCGAGGGTCCACCCTAATTCCCTCGACTGAAACCACATGTCCTAAGAAAGTCACTTCCCTCAGCCAGAACTCACACTTACTGAACTTTGCAAACAACTGCTTCTCCCTCAGAGTTTGCCACACCACGCGAAGATGTTCGTCATGCTCCTCGTCTGACTTAGAGTAAACCAAGATATCGTCGATGAACACCACGATGAACCGATCAAGATATGGCTAAAACATCCGGTTTATCATATCCATAAAGGCCGCTGGTACGTTCATCAACCCAAACGGCATTACCAAGAACTCATAATGCCCGTACTGAGTTCGAAACGCCGTCTTATAAATGTCTCCTTCTTTGACTCTTAATTGATGATACCCAAACCTTAAGTCAATCTTAGAAAAGACTGAAGCTCCCTTGAGCTGATCGAACAGGTTGTCGATTCTCGGTAATGGGTACTTGTTTTTAATCGTCAACTTGTTCAATTGACGATAGTCCACGCACATGCGCATGGATCCGTCCTTCTTCATCATGAACAGGACCGACGCTCCCCAAGGAGACACACTCGGCCGAATGAACCCATGATCCAATAATTCTTGAATCTGAGCCTTGAGCTCCACCAACTCCTTCGGCACCATCCTATAAGGAGTAGTAGATACTGGAGCTGTACCCGAAAGTAGGTCTATTCCAAATTCCACCTCGCGATCCGGGGGTAATCCTGATAATTCCTCCGAAAAGACATCCACGAAATCCTTGACTATTCGGACCTCATCAACAGTCACCTCCTTAGCATCCAACGCACTAATAAAAGCTAGATATGCACTACATCCCTTCCGAATCATCTTAATAGCTTTTAAGGATGATACCACGTTAGATAAGTAATTCCTCCTTTCTCTTAACACAACCACCTCCCCGCCTTCCGGATACCCAACACCATATGCTTGTTCCCACAGTCCAACCTGGCACGATGCTTAGTTAACCAATCTATTCCCAAAATAAGGTCAAACTCTCCAAACGGTAATTCCATTAAATCTGCTGCCATACTACCCCTTGAGTCTCTAAAGGTACATCCCTAAATAGTTTGTCCACTACCTTAGGTTGTCTTAGGGGACTAACCACGGTCATCTTCCTATTGGTTATCTCATAATCTATACTTAGAGTCTCAGATACTGAACATGCAACATAGGAGTGGGTTGACCCAATGTCAATTAAGGCAAATAAAGGATTATCAGTAATAAGAAACGTACCAGTTATAACATCCGGTGCGTCACTGTCCTCCCTTCGATGAGCCGCATAAACTAAACCCGGTCCAAAACTTCTCTTACCCCTTCCTCTATCCTTATCCTTCTCCTGTCTCTCCACCCACTTCACTTCCTCAGCTATTTTGACCTTATCCACCAAAATCGCGAAAATTCTCTCTCATTGTGGAGCAATCAGAACCTTTAGCTCATTCTATAGCCCATCCTCGAACTGAATGCATCGTTCATACTCCGTTGCTACCACTCCCCGAGCGTAACGACTCAGGCTTAGAAACTCAGCCTCATACTCATCACAGACTTACTCCCCTGCACTAAATTCAGGAATGCTTTCCTTTGAGCATCCATATAACTAGCCCCAACGTACTTTCCCTCGAATGACTCCTTAAAGAAATCACAGTCAATCAAGACCGCGGCCGCACCCTCTTTCATCGTGAGCCACCATTGGTAGGCGTCGTCTCGACGAAGAGACATGACCCCCTTCAGCTTTTCCTCAACCGTGAATTCTAGGTCATCCATTATACGTTCCACTACCTCCAACCAATATTCAGCGAAACTTGGGGATATGCTAGAGACTCCCTAAAACTTCAAACCCCATTGTTCCTCGATCTTTCAGTACGATTTTCTGCTCCTATGCCCATACCAGCTTCAGCCACTCTTTCTAAAACCTCAAGACTACCGAGACACCACGTCCTTTCCACCTGTCTGGTCTTGAAATTCCACCTCAAGAATTGGTGGAACCTAGATCTCACTTCCGGACCCATGACCCGATCTTACGGGTTCTGACACGGTCATCCTACCTCTACGGCGACCACGTGGCGGACGTCCTCGTCCTCTTGTACTCATTCTTCTAGTTCGCATTTATCTGATTTAAAAATTTTATGAGTCATTAGTTGTTTCCACTAATTATCCCCAAACAATCTTGTGAAACATGGTTTTAAAAGTGATTCTTTCGAATTCGAACCTATCTACAGTTTTCAGTCTTCCTATTCTAGGAATTATGCACACACAATGTTCATACAAGTAACATTCATCACCTAAGGGTATTTTCGTCATTTCGTTACCCAGGAGTATTTTCGTAATTTTATCCTACATGGGTATTTTTGTAATTTTCCAAAATAAGGTTCCGGGTGATTTGGCAAAATAAGGGTATTTTGGTAATTTTCCAACTCGGGGATATTTTGATAATTTTGCAAATCTAGGGGTATTTCAGTAATTTTACAAATTTAGGGGTATTTCAGTAATTTATAAAATCTGGGGTAATTTGATCATTGTGCAAATCAGGGGTGTTTTGGTCATTTACAAATCACGGGTAATTTAGTAATTTTACAATTCAAGAATATTTTGATGTTGTTGCTATTTTTATTTTCTATGGAAAGATTCTGTTGACTTTGTAAATCGGGGTATTTCTGCAAATCATGGGTATATTTTTTTCAAAATAAGGATATTTTAACAATTTTGTGAGAATATGTGTGGTGGTCCCTTTCGGGTTTTAATTATAAGTTTTGGCTCACAACACGCATCAGTAGCTAGGGTGAATAGTCACTATGCACTGTAGGATTCTAGTGGAAAGGAGGTGAGTCACTAGGACTGCTTAAGTACCAAGCTTTCCCTGAATCCACTCCTAGACATACATATGCCTATTGCCACACCCTGTCATGGCTAAAGTGAACAATCACTATGCACCAAGTGAGATTCCAGAGAAGAGGAGGTGAGTCACTGACCGCTTAAATACCAAGCTCTTCCTGGATCTACTCCTAGACATGCATATGCTTGTTACCACACTTTAGTCTTGTGACTTGTTTATGTGTTTTGTTTAATGAAGTTAAGTCTTATGGATGTTAAGAGTTGTTTGTCTAGGCCTAGAGTCCATCAAGTTCTAACCTAAATCGTCTACGTCCCATAAGCCCGTTAAGCCCACATTTATATCACACAATGGTTTTGAGTACTTACCGCTAACTTGGCTGAGACGCAGTGCCATCTCGAATCGATAAGCCTTTGCTAAGAGAAATCTATGTTTTAAAAAAGAAAACCCATTTTTAGAAAATCTTTTAGGCCCAAAGTCCCAAAGTCGAGTTTTGAACTGGGCTCTAATACCAATTTGTAACACCCCAAACCCGGCCCAAACACTACAACCGGATCTGGTATGTCACTAAGAAAAATTTTTGTAAAACCAATCGTGTTGACAGAAAGCCCAAATGCAATTTATATAAAATATGCCCAAATATTCAAATGCCCAAAACTTAATTGCATGTCTTAGTTTAAAAATAAATAATAAAACCCATAATAAAACCAAAATGTAACCTAGTGGCCCGAGGCCTTATTACAACGAAGTTTGAATCCATAACATAAAATACTTTAAAAAAAATATCAAGTAGGGGCTTTTCGCCGGATCCACATAATCTTTTGCATGGCCACCTTGCGTTCCACTTCGGCCCGGTCCGATGCACTTGTTGTCACCTGAAAGGTTAATTTAAAATACTTTAAAAAAAAAACTATCAAGTAGGGGCTTTTCGCCGAATCCACATAATCTTTTGCATGGCCACCTTGCGTTCCACTCCGGCCCGGTCTGATGCACTAGTTGTCACCTGAAAGGTTAATTTAATTGGGTGAGTCGTGAGACTCAGTGTGCAACCCTCATGCACAACTAATCTTAGGACTTAACCCATAAACATAACAACATTTCCATTTTCATAATTACCAAGTAATATACAAAACCCAACCCATTTGCCTAGGTTTCCATCCGCTACATGCCCCCGTACCAGCCGATCACACCATTGGGGATTTCTACAATCAACCCACACCGCTACATCGCCAAGATGGCGCTCATGTCGCTCATCATCATATTATGGTCAAGCCCTTATAATGCTTTTATGGCATTAGCCGCTACATCAAATCACGGTAAAAACCGCTTCACATATACATATACATATACATATAACTTCCTCCTTTCATCACCCAACCCATGCAAACATGTACAACAACTTACTTGTAACATATAAGCAGATTATTTACTAACCCGGTGGTTCGCTGTTTAAATCCGAGATTTCGGCTTTTAACGTAACATATAAAACTTATGAACATATATATTATTAATCAGATCTAGATGGTGGGGAAATATTACACACCTGATTCTCATACTAATGCTTTCTCTACGTCTATGCTACTATCACTCGAAACTACCACTATCGGCCCACGATCTGACTTCGATGTCGGCCCACACCCCGATGGCCAATCTCACACTACCGAAACAGATCGTCTCTTGTATTTGGGTGTTGATTGTATAGATCCACGCTTTTCTGCCTGACTGTTATTCGAGTCCATCCTTAATCACTAAATCATTTAAACGATGATATCTAATTACTTAACAACTATAACACTTAAATCGAATTCTTACCTAATTAATGGAATCCCGAATGTCATTGAGAACTCGTCACCTCCTTTCCTACATTCGGCCATCACCAAAAATAAGTAACCAAATAGATGATTGAAAGCCATCTAACACTTTATGTCATTCGGCCAAAAACAAAAGAACAGGAAAGTGGCGATTCGGCCAAACCTACCCTTGACTACCTACCTTCGACTTTTCACAATTCAGCACTAGAGATCTTGGCAAGAAAGGATTTGGCTTTTATGGACAAAGAGGGAAATCGACAGGCATTAGTACACATGATTCCAGTTAGATCTTAGGAAAAGAAAGAGCGAAATCGAATAGAACAAAATCTCAAAACTCACCGGATTACAGAGGAGTATTCGGCTTACGGTGCACCTTCAGGAAACAGAGATCTCACCTAATGGTTCGGCTATGGAGGAAGAAGATGTGCACCAAGTATTCGTCCTTCAGAAGGGTTTTTGAGGAGAGGAGATACATTAAAGAGTTTCGGCTAGAAGAGAAAAATTAAGGCAAGTGGGTGAGAAGAGTTTCGGCTAGAGAGGGAAAAAGTGTCAAAGAAAGAGAAGCAAATGGAAGAAAAAGATGATTTCCTCCTACTAAATTCGGCACACACACACCAACACATAGAGTTGGAGTTTCTGCCAACTCTCTCCCTTCTGATAGCCTTCATCTCACCTGATAACCCAATCCTTATCTTACCTTTATAAGAGCCCATTTGAGAACCACCTCTTCCCTCTTAATTATCATCTTTTAATCACCTAAAATAAAAGAAATAAACACTCCTAAATGCAAACAAGTGTGGCGCCCACTCTCTCTCCTTGGTATGCCAAAATTTGGCCCCAACTCTTAGGTCTCAAGTGGCCACACATGGCCCAATAACCTCCCTAAGTGGCGCCACCTTAGTGCCCACTCAAAGCACTCCAAATTTTTGGGCTACAAGCCCAGCTTGCTACCAAACATAACTATTTAAATTTAATTACTACTAACACTATTTTTAATCATTCTAACCCAAGTTTTAAAGCCCAAAATATCACTTAAACTTCTCAGAACATTAAATTAAACTCTAATCCATATATTTAATCAAGGTATCAACCCGAGCCTTAAATTCTTGAACCAACATGTTAAACCAACATATAAATGCACAGGCCCACATTGAGGATGTTACAGGCCGTGTGCAATTCGTACTTTGGCCCATTTCCTCCGTTTTCGGCCCGCTTCTCGTTCTTTTCATCCTCCGGTGCTTTCCTAAGTATAAAACATGAAATTAAAGGATTAAGAGCACCAAATTCCACAATTCAGGGAATAAATCATCCAAAAGTATGCTAATTGTGGGATTAAAATATGAACATATTACAGTTTATCATCCACATTTACCTTTCATATTTTCCCTCCTTTGATCAATTATGCATAATCAAAATTTCATCCATAAACTTACCATAAACTTGACCATTTCATAGGCACATACTCATACCAAATCAACATTATTATCCACAATCACATATGTATAATACCAACACATAGCTAGCCATATCACATGGCCAAGTTCACATCTCAAACTTATACCAAATAACTAGCCTATACATGTCATATCTAACTATATACATTTCCAAAAGATACCAAAATAAGCTTGGGTAGTGTGATGATGATCCTCGACGGTCCCGAGCCTTCAGTAGCTTTGATGATCTATAAAATAGAGCAAACACACACAGAGTAAGCTTTCAAATCTTAGTAAGCCATATACAAATAAACTTAGCATACAATGCATATAACTAAATTAATACAAAGGTACTTATGGTTCTTATAGCTAATTCATCACATAAGCTTTGGCACATTTGCTTACACAAAGCTTGCCACATACTTCTATTTCTCATATTACATATGTACTTAGCTCATTCAAACATATTTCCATTCTTGTATTTCATTCACATTCTCATATTCAAATACACATTTCATCATAGTAAATTCATATAGATACTTACCTTATATACACACTTAATGTACATATCAAACGTACCTGAAACGGATTTACAGATCATATAATTGTTCGTATCTCAGATTTTCCCATTGATCTATATGGAATCTAATAGGATACTCAGAATGCTCGGAATAGCCTTACAATGCCAATGTCCCAGATGAGGTCTTATATGTACTCAAATATCGATGCCACTGTCCTAGACAGGGTCTTACATGAATCAAATACGATGTCAATGTCCCAGACATGGTCTTACATGTAAATCTCATATCGATACCAACGTCCCAGATGTTGTCTTACACGAAATCTCAAATCAATGCCAACATCCCAGACGTGGTCTTACATGATATCACATAACAAACACCTATGTCATGACATAGTTAATCCTATCTACTCCTAGGTTCATACAGGACTTCTCAGATAATAACTATTTCTATATATTTTCTCGGAATCCTAATATCCATCATTCCATACACATTCATCGCAATGTAATCTCATATCAATATACATAATTTAATACAAATACGTTTATATGTATATAGATTTAACTCAGATTCGGATATTCGATCGGATTCGATTATTCAACTACTTTCGCTTTCCCACGATCTAAGTCCTTTTTCTTCGGCTCTTGATCTATACATATTCAAATTTAACCCTTTTATTCACTAATTTATCCAATTCAATCCAAATACACATATGTAGGGTAATTTGTAATTTAGCCCTCAGATTTGCACATTTTATCAATTTAGTCCATTTTTCTCAAAACATCAAATACATACCATTTGTTCACACACATGCATGGCCGAAACTCCCTAGGGACCATATAAGTTCATATTTTTCATCAAATTAGTCCCTCAAATAATCATTTTCTCAATTATAATCAAATTACTCAAAATTAACAAAACTCCAAAGACAAAATATGCTAATCAAACACATATATATTCCATATTTCATCATCAAATGTTCCAAATCTCATATGTTCATCAAAAACACATTTCAAAATCATCATTAATTCTCAAAATTGAGCCATAGGATTTTTAATATACGAAGCAACGATTACAAAAACGTAAAAATTATCAAAAAACAAAGTCAAACAAACCTTGAATCAAAGAAATTGATAACCGAATGCCCTAGCTTCTTATTTCTTTTTCTTTTGTTTATTTTTCAGTGGAAGAACACATGAATTTCCACCATATTTTAACTTCTTTTATTATAATACATATTAATGCACAAATGACATTATTAACCTTTAATAATACTTATAAAGATCATGTATAAGATGGACATAATTGTCAACTATTATGAATAAAGGTATAAAATCCACATAAGGACTCCAACTTTAATAAGCCATGACAAATAGATTCCTTTTCATAAAGCATGCTAATTTAGCATCTTTCACAAACAAGTCCTTATGCAAAATTAAGCACACATACGATCAATTAAATCACAGAAATTTTACACATACCAACTCACATGCTGTAGACTCGAAAATATTATGAAAAATATTTTTCTAACTCGGATTTGTGGTCCCGAAACCACTATTTTGACTAGGGTGTAAACCGGACTGTTACACATATGGTTACACCGCCCGTGTGGCCCAGGACACGCCCGTGTCCTCTACCCGTGTAACTCTCTATTTGTGACATCATCATTCATTTTGGATCACACAACCAAGTCACACACCCGCATGCTAGACCGTGTCCTCTACATAGCTGAGACACACGACTGATTCTCTAACTATGTGGTCAAGAAGTGGGCTATTTTCCAAGCCAATTTCGACCCTATCATGGCCATACTTGAGTATAACTTGAATGACACATTTCATGACATATTAAAGCTACCAAAACATCCACCACACACACGTAACAAGTCATAACATACAATTTACTCAACCATGGAATGCATCCTCATGAGTTTATAGCATAACCAATTTTTTTGGTCACATTAAATGGCCTTATACAACAATAAACTCTAAATATCATGGGTCATTATTCTAGGACAACTCATAGTAACATATACACATGGCCAAGTTCCCTATACATGTCATAACCTTAAGTATAAAATCATCGATACCTAAATTGTAAGCTTGATAGTGTGATAGGTTTTCCGGCGACTTCCAACCCGAGCTAACCTGAATACATTATAAACACGAAAAATAACGGAGTAAGCTATAGAGCTTAGTAAGTATGTATGTAATAAAAAATTTATTACCATGCTTTTAACAACCCTCATTATAAACTCTCAAGATAATACCATAAGTATTGCATAAGATTTCACAATTCATTTATGATCATCTTGAGCTATTTACTCGAGTTACAGTCACTAAATTATTTTATCCCGAGATACAGAACTCCAAATTAAGATCCTCTAATTTTCCTGAAACTAGACTCGCATATCTTATTACTGTAAAATTTCCAAAATTTTTGGTTCAACCAATCAGTACAGTTTATTCTTTAAAGTCTCCCCGATTTTGCTGTTTGACAATTATGACCCCTCTTCACTAAAAATCAATTATCTCATTGTAATGAACTCAAATGACGTTCTCGTTTGTTTCTCTTGAAAATAGACTTGTTAAAAACCTCAGGAATATAAATTTTATCCCATTATTATTTTTGTACAATTTTTAATGAATTTCCCAAATTAGAATAGGGGATTCCAAAATCATTCTGACCCTGTCTCACTAAAAACCAAATATCTCACCATATGAAATTCTTTTGCTTATTCTATTTCTTTTATGTAGAAATAGACTCAATAAGATTTAATTTTATACCTCATTCAACCTCTAATTAAATTTCCACCATTTTTGGTGATTTTTCAAAGTTCTACAATTGCTGCTATCCAAAACTGTTTTATTACTAATTTTACTTTTTCATGATTGTTTTGTATTAAAATCCATTTAATCATACATAACACCAAAGCATATCCTTAACTAGCCATTCCAATAGCTAGTCATTATCAAATATTTACAAGCCATTCATTGGCCAATTTAATCTATACATCAACAACAAAGACTTGAACATATCATTTCTCAATTTAATTTGGCCTAAAAGCCTCACACATAATCATCAATCACATTTACCATATATTCATACATCATAAGCATGGACTTATCATCACAAGGCCATTCTCATAGGTATAACTTACTCATTTACGTTCTTACCAAAATTCGATCACATATTAAGCACATTGCTCATAAGTGTGTACATACATATATCTGCACTTAATCGCCACATAATCACATTCTTTTACACTTAGTCATTTTTCCATCTTTAACATACACTTTAATTCTTTACCCCATTGAACGACTTGGAACATCGAAGGATACTCAAAAATTGTCACACACCTAGTAAGATGCCAACACCATATCCCAGACATCGTCTTACATGGGATCATATGTCGATGTCGATGCCATATCCCAGATATGGTCTTATACGGGATCTCATATCAATGTCGAAGCCATATCCCAGATATGGTCTTACACGAGATCTATGTCGATGGCATGTCCTAGACATGGTCTTACACAAAATCATTATTCGATGCCGATGTCATATCCCAGATATGTTCTTACACGGGATCTCAATTCAGTGCCGATGCCATATCCCATATATGGTCTTATACGGGACCTTATTAATCTAATGTCATGACAAGGGTATCCTTTCTATTCCTAATGTTCACTCGGGACTTCAACATAGTAAAACTTCATCATATTTTTCATCGAAACCTCGTTAACTAATTTCATAGAAAGAATATACATTCTACATAACATCAAGCATTTAAAAGCATAATAACATAATGTTAATTTATTACACACAAACTTACCTCGACTTAAAATGGCGAAAGGGATCGAGTCATCCAATATTTGTCTTTCCCTCGCTTTAAGTCCGAAACTCATTTTTCTTTATCTAAAATATCAAATTTGACTTATTTAGCTATTATAATATTCAATTCAGTCCAAAAATCATATTATGAAAAAATTATATTTTTGCCCCTAAATTTTATCATCTTTACACTTTTGCCCCTAGGCTCGTAAAATGATTTTTATTCAATTTCCCTATATTTTAGGCCTAGCCAAACCATTTTCATAACTATAGCATTCCACAATTTGCATTCATTCACACATTTTCATAATTTTTCAACTTTGTAAAAACTAGTCCTTTTATGCGATTTCATTGAAAATCACTTAGTAAAAGTCGTTTGTTACACACCGAGCATTCATATTGTACCATTTGACACAAAAACACATGCATTTCATCCATGGGTAAATTTTTAAACACAAACCCTAGCTCAAAATAATTGTAGAAATAGCTAAACCGAGTTACGGGGATCTTAAAAATGTAAAGAACATTAAAAACGGGGCTTGGATGCACTTACTATTGAGCTTGAAATCTTGAAAACCTTAGCCATGTCTTCCACCATGCTACATTCGGCCAAGCAAGAAGATGGACAAGGGTTTTTGGCTTTTATTTTGTCTTTTAGTTCATTTAATTACTAAATGACCAAAATGCCCCTAACTAAAAATATTCTATTTCACCTATTTCATGTCCATTTTTTGTCCAAAAAATTAACCAATGGTCTAATTATCCTTTAAAGACCTCCAATTTAAAACTTCATAACAATTGGACATTTCTAAAATATGGAACTCAACTTTTGCACTATTTACAATTTAGTCCTTTTAACTAAATTGAGTGCCCAAACGTCGAAATTTTTGAACGAAATTTTCACGAAATCTTTTCGTGAAATTGTAGTCCATAAAAATATAATAAAAGTAAGATTTTCCTTGTCAGATTTGTGGCCCCAAAACTACTATTCCGACTAGGCCCAAAATCAGGCTGTTACAACTCTCCCCCCTTAAGGATTTTCGTCCCCGAAAATCTTACCAGAAGAAATTGTTTTCAACTCTCATGAATAATTTTCACTAATTTCTCAGAATCACAAATCGATTTTAGTCTAATATATCTCTTTCCAATAACCTTTGAACTTTAGCACATAGTGTCGGAGCACATCGTTAAAATCTGTATTACTCTCTCCGAAATACATATACTCAGTAATCTGTCAAATAAGAACTCTGCACATAATGAAATGATCATACGGATCTTTTCCAAACAATCAACCACAATCCAAGTAACATCTTCCTTTTGGGAGATTATGACAATCCTGATACGAAACTTATGGTTACTCTATCTCATCATCACTCATGTACCATCACTGACTGTATTAGTCCTGCATACACTTGATTTTGGCTTATTTGCTAACAATTAGACATTTGAACACAAACTCAAAAATATCGTGATACGTATTCAATCACCAAACATTTATTAATATACATGTACATTTTATTATTCTTGGATAAACAGACATGTTGTAACACCCCAAACCTGGCCCATACATTACGACCGAATCTGGTATGCCACAGGGTGAAGTAAAATCAAGACTTAGTTATATTTATGAAAAACCGGTGATTTGAAAGATAACTTTTTTTTTATTAGTATGTGATCTTTTGAAAACATGATGATTAGTTTAATGAAACTCCAATTTAACTTTAATATTTAAACCACCGAGGTGTCGTGTTTGATATAAACCGCAAAATAATAAAATAAACCGAAGTACAACCTTGAAAGGCCTTATTACATAGCGAAAATCCCAAATTAAAATAAACTTATAGAAATGTCGAAACTATAAGGAAAAGAAATCAAAAGTATGGCCTCCACGAGTCTGCCTCGGCTCCTACATCCATGAGCTACTGCTCACCTGAAAAGATAAAGAAAGGGGTGAGTCACCAGGACTCAGTGTGTAAAACCTCCCACATTATACATACTGCATGAAGCCCACAGTCACACGTTGGCCTTAGCCCACATATCAACATACAATGCATGAGATGCAATAAGCCCAACCCAAACCTAGATTTTCCATCCGCTACACACCAACCCGTACCAACCAATCACACTGTGGGGATTTCTACAATCGACCCTCCATCCGCTACACTCCATCACGACAGTTATGCTGCCAAGTATACATGATCACTAGGTGACCAAATAATATTTCGTGGCACAGCCACCGATCACTATGTGACCAAATAAAATATATATATATACATCGTGGCAGAGCCACCGATCACTATGTGACCAAAAATAATGTATGAACATATGTATATATATCGTGGCAAAGCCACCGATCACCACGTGACCAATTAAGCACTTCCCCTTCATATCAAACCCATACCCATGATCTACATACAATCCTAACAATGCAACATGCTAATCATAACACATCAGTCTATTATACATACATTCGGCTATACAAAGTAATGATACAGTCACGTACCTAGCAATCCTAGCCTTACCCCTAAGGGTATCACGACTGTCTACACAGCCTTTTTTCTGGCTTTTCAGCCCACTCAAGCGTTAGTACAGTTATAGTATAGTGTGTGAAAGTTTACACACCTGATAATACTTAAGACGACACTCTCTATGTCAACTTTATCACTAGCCAAAACTACCGATATCTATCTACTATCCTGCTCAGTAATCGGCCCACAACTCGGTGGCCAATCATGAGCAGTAGACACCACGCGTTTCTTGAACTTTGGGACTGGGACTATAGATCCAACCCCTTCCTTCGATTTGCTGACATTCGAGTCCATGAATGACCTTGGTCAGAAGGTACAATAATGATTGTTTAACGAAGCATTGGATTAATACTCGAATAATGAAAGGAAACCGATTGAACCACTCAGGGATAATCGAAACCCTTACCTTGAAATCCCGAAATAGTAATGTGGTTCGAAGGCTGACGATTTTTGGCTTAGAAATCTAGGCGACTAGATCACCTTCAAATCTTGGAATGCCGCCCAAAAAGAACACGAGATCGGTGAAACCGTCAAACTAAAGATGGCCCCAACCACCCAGTAGCCATTCGGCTTTGGCCTCAAAAGTCGAAAAAGATTACAAAAATAATAGCACAAGTCGACACTTCCCTTTATAGAGGATTTCGGCTACCACTTGCAAGAAGATTCGGCAATTAAAGAAGAAGATTGAAACGATGAAAGAAATAAAACCAAGCCACAAACGAGATCTAGGAGTTTTCAGCTTTTAAGAAAGATCCAAAAAAGAGACGTACAAGAAAAGAGGCTAGGCGTTTTTGGCTTTAGAAGAATAGAGTTAGGAGGTTTTTTTTTTTTGGTTTTTGGCAGAAAAAGAGAAGAAGAACCCTTGATTGCTGAAATTAAGAGGATAAAAGAAGAAGAGAAAGAAACCGAAAAGCTATACACTAGGAAATAATAAAATTCGGCACACCATTTACAAATGAGAATTTTGGCATACCCTTAGCCATTCAACCAATTTTCCATTGCACACAGTCCCACATTCGGCCATCTCTTCCCCCTCTATCCTATCCCTCATTTTTCTCTTATCCTCATCTTCCTATCTTATGACTCAATCCACACCCACTCCTTTAGAGTCCCAGCCAAAACCACCTCTCACTCCTCAGGCACATATTATAAAAAAAACACTTATTTTTGCTTAGCATGGGATTCGAACCTGCTCCCTCCAAACATGCTTGTGGCATCACCAATCTGCTCCCTTAGTGGCACCTCCTTGCCACTTTACCAATTGATTTTTTTGTGTTAACTGTTCCATTCAAGTACCCTTAAGGCCCACTTCACCAAGTTCTCCCTTTCAGTGACTAAAAACGAAATTTCTACCAAGGATCAGACCTAACCTCAAGCCTTCCCGAAAGCTTTAAACACATCAGACACACACACACAGCATGGCATACATACACAACTCATCACAAATGCAGAGTCCCCAATCTAGGATGTTACAGTTCTACCCCCTCAAAAGAATTTCGTCCCCGAAATTACCTGGTCAAAAAAGGTGAGGGTATTCTGGCTCCCATGTAGCTTTCTTTGATCCATGATTACGCCATAGAACCTTAACCAAAGGAACTGATTTTCTTCACAAAACTTTAACATCGTGCTCCAAGATCTGAATAGGTTCCACCTTAAAAGATAAATCAGGCTTTACTTCAAGTTCCTCTAACGGTATCACATGAGATGGGTCTGAACAAGAAACGTCGCAACATTGAAATATGGAATACATCATGAATCTTACTTAGCTCCCAAGGTAGCTCAAGCTGATAAGCAATTGGTCCTACACACTTTAAATAAGGCTCGATAAACCTAGGGCTTAGCTTACCCTTCTGTCCAAACATTAGAATTTTCTTCCACGGTGATACCTTCAAGAAAATCAGATCACCCACTACAAACTCTATGTCCCTTCGTTTCAGGCAGCGTAAGACTTCTGCATATCCACCGCTTCCTTTAACCTAGCCCGAATCAACCCAATCTTATTCTCTGTTTCCAATACTAGTTCCAAACCCAAAATCTGTCGTTCACCCAACTCTGTCCAACATGTAGGAGTATGACACTTTTGCCCATACAACGCTTCATACGGTGCCATCCGAATACTGGACTGGTAGCTATTATTATACGCGAATTTTGCCAATGGTAGAAAGTCCTCCCAACTACCTTTGAAATTGATAATGCAACCTCTCAACATGTCTTCCAAAATCTAAATCACCCTTTCTAACTGTCCGTCCGTCTATGGATGAAACGCCGTACTAAAATCCAACTTTGTCCCCAATGGTTGATGCAATGCCCTCCAAAATCTTGACGTAAACCTAGGATCTCTATCCAAGATAATGGACGCAGGTACTCCATGCAACCTCACAATCTCTGCTATATACAACTTAGCCAACTTTTTTAGAAAGTAATCCACCCGAACTGGTATAAAATGAGCAGACTTCGTCAACCGATCAATGACTACTCGTACCGGATCTTTCTTAGTAGGCGTAAGGGGTAGCCCACTAACAAAATCCATAGTGATTCTCTCCCATTTCCATTGCAGAATCTTCACCGGCTACAACAACCCCGAAGGTAACTGATGCTCCGCCTTGACCTGCTAACATGTTAAACATTTACCTACAAATTTGGTTACTTTCCGCGTCAGACGTGGCCACCAAAATTGTTCTCATAAATCCCGATACATTTTTCTTCCTCCCAGATGCATAGCATATGGGCTACTATGCACTTCTTGAAGAATCATCCACCTTAATTCCACGTCCCTCAGCACACAAACCTTCTTTCGAAAACACAGAACCCCGTCATCATTCAGCTTATAGCCCCCACTTCACCATGTTACACTTGAGATAGTCGGGCACTCAAGTCATCATCCTGCAACTGCTTCTCCTTAATCTTATCTATCCATGTCGGCTTTACCTGAAGCTTAGCTAACAAACTCCCATCTTTATACAGGCTTAGATGAGCAAACATCGCCCTCAGATTCGAGATCACCTTCCAGCTTAGCGCATCTGCCACCACGTTAGCTTTACCCGGATGGTATTCAATCGAACAATCGTAATCCTTTAATAGTTCAATCCACCTTCTCTGCCTCAAATTCAACTCCTTCTGGGTGAGGAGATATTTCAAGCTCTTATGATTTGTATAGATGACAAACTTCTCTCCATACAGATAATGTCTCCAAATTTTCAAAGCAAAAACCACCACCGCCAATTCCAAATCATGCGTGGGATAATTTAGCTCATGAGGTCTTAACTGTCGAGATGCGTAAGCAACCACTCTTCCGCCTTGCATCAACGCACATCCTAACCCGGTGTGTGAAACATCACAATAAACCACGAACTCCTTTCCAGCCTCCGACTGAATCAACACCGGAGCTTCCGTCAACACCTTCTTCAGCTTTTCAAAACTTTCCTGCTGCTTGTAACCCCACACAAAAGGTACTCCCTTCCTCAACAACTTGGTTAAAGGTGCCATAATCAAGGAGAATCCTCAACGAACCTCCCAGTAATAACCAAAGAAGACCTGTGAAACTCCAAATTTCCATCACGCACTGGTACTTTCCAATGCATGATAGCTTTAACCTTCCGAGGATCAACTCTGACCCCTTCAGCCGACACAACGTGTCCTAGAAAAGTAACCTCCCTTAACCAAAATTCGCACTTACTGAATTTTGCATACAATTGTTTCTCCTTCAGGATTTGTAATACCACTCGCAGATGTGAATCATGCTCCTCCTCTGACCTTGAATATACCAAGATATCATCTATAAATACTACCACGAACCGATCCAAATAGGGTTGGAATACCCGGTTCATCATATCCATAAATGCCGCTGGTGCGTTAGTCAACCCAAATGGCATTACCAAGAATTCATAATGGCCATAACGGGTCTTGAAAGCTGTCTTATGAATATTCGATTCTTTGACCTTAAGTTGATGGTATCCTGATCTCAAATCTATCTTTGAGAATGCTGACACCCCTTTTAGTTGATCAAACAAGTCATCAATCCTTAGCAACAGATACTTGTTCTTGATGGTCAACTTGTTTAGCTGACGGTAGTCAATGCACATACACATTGATCCATCCTTCTTCTTGACAAATAGCACTGGCGCTCCTTAAGGCGATACACTTGGTCGAATGAAACCCCGATCAAATAATTTTTGAATCTGGGCTTTCAGTTCCCCCAACTCCTTGGCGCCATCCTATATGGTGCAATAGATACTAGAGCCGTCCCTGAAAGAAGATCGATTCCAAATTTCACCTCACGATCCGGAGGTAGTCCGGGAAGTTCTTCTAGGAAAACATCAGAAAACTCCCTCACCGTTCTAACATTCCCCACAGTTGAATCCTGAACCTCCAAAGCACAAACAGAAGCTATAAACGCCCTTCACCCTTTTTTCATCATTCTTTCAGCCTTTAGAGCGGATACTACATTAGACAAGTAGTTCCTCCTTTCACCTATTACCACCACCTCATCCTCCTGACTAGTCCTTAGTACCATACGCTTGGCTGCACAATCTAGGTTCACTCGATATTTCACTAACCAATCCATACCTAAGATTAGATCGAACTTCCCAAAAGGCAGTTCCATTAAGTCCGTCGGAAAGACTACCCCTTGCACTTCTAGAGGTACATCCCTATACAGTCTGTTCACCACTACCGACTGACCTAGCGGGCTAATTACAGTCATCTCCTTAGAGACAATCTCAAAGTCTATACTTAAAGTTCTAGAGACTACACTAGCAACATAAGAGTGCGTCGATCCAATATCAATTAATACAGAGAAAGGAAAACTAAAAATCAAGAACGTACTGGTTATGACATCCGGTGCATCACCCTCCTCTCGATGTCTTGCTGCATAGACTAACCCTGGCTGTCTTGCATCGGTTTTCCTGTACCTCTGCTCTTGCGTCCCACGGCCCCAACCATATCCATTACCTACTCTGGCTGGACCGCGACCTCTCTGTGGTTGTGGACCTCCTCTACTAGGCTGAGCGTTAGTCTATTCTACCGGCTCTGTGCCACCGCGATCCTGTGGACAGTCCCTAACCAAATGATTCGAGGACCCACACCTAAAACATTTCCTGTCACCTACCCAACATTCGCCCGAATGAAATTTATTTCACCGACCACACCTCTGAGGTTGACCATTACCCCCAGATCTCACATCCTAGCTCGGCCCATCCATCTTAGGTCTTTTCTGGAAACACCCCGTTGACCTCGATGATCCAACATTCCTCTTATTCCTATCCCTATCTCTATCATTATTCTGCTTTTCAATTTGCTTAACTTCCTCGGCTATCTTAGCCTTTTCTACTAAAACTGTAAATTCTCGCTATCGTTGTGGAGCTATCAACACCCGCAGATCATCCCTCAAACCATCCTCAAATCGAACACAACGCTCATGCTTGGTGGCCACTATCCCTTGGGCATAACGACTCAAGCGCAAAAATTTTGCTTCATAAGCAGCTACCAATTTACTTCCTTGAATCAGATTCAGAATTGCCTTACGTTGTGCATCCACATAACTCGATCCGATGTACTTACTCTGGAATGTCGACTTGAAAAACTCCCAAGTAATGCGGTCAGCCATCGCACCATCCCTAACCGTAAGCCACCATTGGTACGCTTCATCCCGAAGAAGAGACACCACTCCCTTCAGCTTCTCCTCTTCCGTGAAGTCAAAATTATCCATTATACGCTCCACTACTTCCATCCAATACTCAGCTGTACTAGGAGCTACACCGAAAATTCCCTTATACATTTTCCTTTCATTAGCCCTAAGTCGCTCTGGCACAGATTTCTGAGCTCCCGTACCCATGCCAGCTCCACAACTCTCTCCAACACTCAGAGCATCGCCGAGACATCGTGATCTTCTCGCCCATTTGGTCCACGATACTCTTCCACAATTGGTGGCACTGGTATCTCATTTTGGACTCATGACCGGACCCTACCGGTTTCGACACGACAATCCTACCTTTACCTCGGCCACGCACACCACGTCCCCTAGTGCTCATATCTAGCGCTCACGATTTATCCGGTTAAAATTTTATGAATTAATACTTTCTTCCACCGATTAATAACAAGCAGTCTTATGGAAAGTAGTTTAAACGAGAGTTCTTTCAATTCAAAATCGCCTCAAGTCTCAGATTCCTAGTTCTAGAAATCACATACATTCCACATCCATATGCATCACAAATAGAGCATCACATAACAGCATCAAACACAAAAATGACATCCATAGACTCACCTTCTTCACATAGGGGTATTTTTGTCATTTCACTACCCAGGGGTATTTTCGTAATTTCACCCTACAGGGGTATTTTTGGAATTTTGCAAAATAAGGTATCTGGGTAATTTTACAAAATAGGGGTATAAGTAATTTTACAAAAATAGGCTATTGGTCCCTTTCGGGTTTTAGTCATGAATTTTGGCCCATTAACAAGTCCTCTCGGCTAAAGTGAATAAATACTACGCACCAGGTAGGATTCTAGCGAAGAGGAGGTGGGCCACTAGGACCGCTTAAATACCAAGCTCTCCCTAGATCCAATCCTAGACATGCGTATGCCTGTTGCTACACTCCAACCCAACGACTTATCCATGGACATGTTTAATTAGAGAAATTAAGTTTTATGGATTTTAAGATTGTGTACTTAGGCCTCAGGTCCATAAACCCTAGCATACTCATCTATGTCCCCATAAACCCCATTAAATCCAATCATGCATACCATCAAAGGTTAAAATACTTACCTGGGTGGATCAGATGCCACTAGACTCGAAGGCCATATCTCAACCCAAAACAATTTTCTCAAACTCACTTCAAACTATAAAATACCACAGACCCAATTCACAGCCTGAGTTTTGAACTGGGCTCTGATACCCAAAAATGTAACACCCCAACCCGGCCCATACGTTACGACTGAATTTGGTATGCCACAGGGTGATGTAAAATCAAGACTAAGTTATATTTATGAAAAATCGACGATTTGAAAGATAACTTTTTTGATTAGTATGTGGTCTTTTCGATTAGTATGTGTCATGTTTGATATAAATCGCAAAATAATAAAATAAACCGAAGTACAACCTTGAAAGGCCTTATTACATAGCAAAAATCCCAAATTAAAATAAACTTATAGAAATGTCAAACTATAAGGAAAAGAAATCGAAAGTATGGCCTCCACGAGTCCGCCTCGCCTCCTGCATCCACGAGCTACTGCTCACCTGAAAAGATAAGGAAATAGGTGAGTCACCAAGACTCAGTGTGTAAAACCTCCCACATTATACATACTGCATGAAGCCTACAGTCACACATTGGCCTTAGCCCACATATCAACGTACAACGCATGAGATGCAATAAGCCCAACCCAAACCTAGCTTTTCCATCCGCTACACACCAACCCGTACCAACCAATCACACCGTGGGGATTTCTACAATCGACCCTCCATTCGCACAGCCACCAAATCAGTCATGCTGCCAAGTATACACGATCACTAAGTGACCAAATAATATTTCGTGGCACAGCCACCGATCACTATCTGACCAAATAAAATATATATATACATCGTGGCAGAGCCACCGATAACTATGTGACCAAAAATAATGTATGAACATATGTATATATATCGTGGCAAAGCCACCGATCACCACGTGACCAATTAAGCACTTCCCCTTCATATCAAACCCATACCCATGATCTACATACAATCCTAACAATGCAACATGCTAATTATAACACATTAGTCTATCATACATACATTCGGCTATACAAAGTAACGATACAGTCACGTACCTGGCAATCCTAGCCTTACCCCTAAGGGTATCCGACTGTCTACACAGCTTTTTTCGGCTTTTCAGCCCACTCAAGCGTTATTACAGTTATAGTATAGTGTGTGAAAGTTTACACACCTAATAATACGTAAGACGACACTCTCTATGTCGACGTTATCACTAGCCAAAACTACTGCTATCTGCCTACTATTCTGCTCAGTAGCCGGCCCACAACCCGGTGGCCAATCATGAATAGCAGACACCGCGCGTTTCTTAAACTTTGGGACTGGGACTACAGATCAACCCTTTCCTTCGATTTACTAACATTCGAGTCCATGAATGACCTTGGTCAGAAGGTACTATAATGATTGCTTAATGAAGCATTGGATTAATACTCGAATAATGAAAGGAAACCGATTGAACCACTCAGGTAGAATTGAAACCCTTACCTTGAAATCCCGAAACAGTAATGCAGTTCGAAGGCTAACGATTTTTGGCTTAGAAATCTAGGCCTAGATCTCCTTCAAATCCCAGAATGTCGCCCAAAAAGAACACGAGATCAGTGAAAATGATAAACTAAAGATGGCCCTAACCACCCATTAGTCATTTGGCTTTGGCCTCAAAAGCCAAAAAAGATTACAAAAATAATAGCACAAGTCAACACTTACCTTTACAGAGGATTTCGGCTACTACTTGCAAGAAGATTCGGCAATTAAAGAAGAAGATTGAAGCGATAAAAGAAATAAAACCAGGCCACAAACGAGATCTAGAAGTTTTCAGCTTTTAAGAAAGATCTGAAAAAGAGATGTACAAGAAAAGAGGCTAGGCATTTTCAGCTTTAGAAGAATAGAGTTAGGAGTTTTTTTTTTTGGTTTTTGGCAGAAAAAGAGAAGAAGAACCCTTAATTGCAGAAATTAGGAGGAAAAAAGAAGAAGAGAAACAAACCGAAAAGCTATGGTCTAGGAAATAATGAAATTTGGCACACCCTTCACAAATGAGAATTTTGGCATACCCTTAGCCATTCAACCGATTTTCCCTTGCACACAGTCCCACATTCGGCCATCTCTTCCCCCTCTATCCTATCCCTCATTTTTCTCTTATCCTCATCTTCCTATCTTGCGACCCAATCCACACCCACTCCTTTAGAGTCCCAGCCGAAACCACCTCTCACTCCTCAGGCACATATTATAAAAAAAACACTCCTTTTTGCTTAGCATGGGATTCGAACATGCTCCCTCCAAACATGCTTGTGGCGTCACCAATCTGCTCCTTTAATGGCGCCTCCTTGCCAATTTACCAATTGAATTTTTTTGTGTTAACTGTTCCATTCAAGTACCCTTAAGGCCCACTTCACCTAGTTCTCCCTTTCAGTGACTAAAAATGAAATTTCTACCAAGGCTCAGACCTAACCTCAAGCCTTCTCGAAAGCTCTAAACACATCAGACACACACACACACACAGCATGGCAAACATGCACGACACATCACAAATGCAGAGCCCCCAATCTAGGATGTTACACATGCTACTACTAAACCTCGTACCAAAAACATCTGCATAAGTTCTAGATTCATCAATACACAAATTCTATTTCAAAATAACAATTATAATAGGAATCTTATCCGACCTAAAATTTAACATTAGAAGTAAACTCACTCTGAACTCATTTAGATTACCTTTCACTATCACATATCTGAGCTTCTCAGTTTCGCAAAGAAAACCTCGCTTTAGCTTTTGATATAGCTAGAATTAAACCATCATTAAATAAGATCAAACGAGTAACCAACTCGAACCAATTAAACGAGGATCTTCCATTCAGACATCTGCACTATATCTGCTTTCTGAAAGGTAAATTGATAACTACACATACTCTTGCAATAACTCAAGCCATTAACGCTGTCTTAGATTCAGATTTTTCTGCAACATTAGATACTTTAACCCTTCAGGATTCAGGAAGCATATGACATTTTTCGTTGAACACAATATATCTTCAAATTCACAATACAACATAGACATAAAAGTGGTCGTCTCTAAATCACCAATCGAATAGTTCTTTTCAACATAAATTTAACCGTCTAAAGGTACAAACTACTTCTTTACATTCTTGTATTAAGATACATTCCAATTCATCCAATAGCACATCGTTGAAAATCATAAATTCCTTACTCAATTCAAACTGAACCCAGAACTAGAACTTTTGATTAATAATACTGTAACACCCAAACCCGGTCAATACGCTACAACCAAATCTGGCATGTTACAGGAAAGGAGGTTTTGAATTTTAACAAAACATAGTAACTTAGAAACTTTTCGTTGCGTGTCTTCATTTTGAAAACGATTTAAAAATTCTTTTTTTATTTCTTTTTTCTTTGAATGTTTCGTACCGTCTTTTAATTAAATTAATCACCCGATTGTAGCAAATTCATTTTACAAAAACCGAAATCAATGGTATCATAAACGTGACATTTGAAAATGAGGTTGCGGTTTTAATAAAATCTTTAAATTAACTAGTTACCTGTAATTCATCTTCCGTTAACAATTTGAAAACTTATCTGTTCAAAGTTTTTTTTGTCTTAGAAAAACCTCATCTTCAACAGTTTATAAAACATGCAATATCATCATTTGATCAAAATCCAAATTATAAGTTATAGTGGCCTTATTACATAATAATAACCCAAAATAAAATTTAGTTTAAATAAAAAGGAAACGAATTTAGGAAAATCATGTAGCATAGCCACCTCGAGTCCGCCACGGCTCTAAATTCGTGATCTAGCAACCACCAAAATTACGTATGTCAATCCCTATAAAGTAATTGGCTTTAAGCCACATAGGCCCATCTTAGCTCAATACAACAAAATAATCATGCATGCAACGCAGCTCGAGCCCAACCTAATTTTCCATCCTCAGGTCACTTGAATCATCCAATCACCGTGGATTTTGCCACCATGGTCCTAGACCACTTGTGACAGAGTCAAAAAATATATATAAACGTGGGGCCAAACCACCGTGACAATCTCTGAATAATATATGTGGGGCCAAGCCACCGTGGCTCCAGACCACCGAGATGAGTCACTAATAAGTATACATGGTTTCAAACCACCGTGGTCGCAGACCACTGTGACATAATCACTCAATAAATACGTGGGGCGAACCCACCGTTGTTCCAGACCACCGTGACAGAGTCACATAAATCACACTTCCCCTTTAATCATTTCCCAAATGCCCATACAACATATTGTCATACCATGATGAATGCAACATACTTTCAATGTATAACATATAATTAGTTAAAACATACAATAACATATAAGTTACATAATGATGGAAACTAACACGGTGTCTCCAACCTTACCCACAAGGGTATATCGACTATCAAATCAGTCGTTCGGCTTTCAGCCAACACAAACATTAACATAGATTAATACAATAGAGTGTGAGCATTACACACTTGATTACGCGTAAAACTATACTCTCTACGTCGACGCTCTCACTAGAAGAAACAATCACGATTTTTCTATCCCAGGTAGATGTCGGCTTCCTATCGCAGCCTGGCAGAAAGTCTCGAACTGCCGACACAGCACGTCATTTAAATTTAGGAGCAGAGGCTATAGGTCTACTCCTTTCTTTTGATTGACCGGCACTTGCATCCAAGGAGAGACTTGATCAGTATTTAAAGCAAACATTGATTGGCTAACCAAAAGATTCGATTAAGGCAAAGTAAAATGGAAGAAAGTCTAATCGTATATGACTAAAGAGAACTCATTACCTTAGTAAAAGCGAGGAATCACGCTACCACGGATTTGATTGAAGTATGCTCGGTTTATCAATGAAATTCTATCACGAATCATAAAAGACAAGATTACAATATGATGAAGTAGTCGAATCCAAAAGAGAGAACCACAATCGGTTTAATGATTAGGAGATGAGCGTTCGGCTTCTTTAGAAGAAGTAATGAAAACGGACATGTAAAAAGAACAAGAGGGCATTACCTTGAACAGGGAGGAACCGGATTTAACTCAAAACAAATCGGCTATGGCAGAAATAGTAGAAGAAATCCAACTTGACTATGATGGCCACACAAGTAAGGAGTAGGTTTTAGGAAAGGGTAATGAGGGAGATTTAGTTTGGTGATGGAAACCACTTGCAGAAGATGAACAAGAAGAATTCGTCCTAGGAACAAATAAAAAGCAAGTTTCAGCTAGGAAGAATAGAACGAAAGAAACAATAATGAAAAGAAAGCTAGTGGTCAAAGTTAAGATTCGGCTATGGAGAAAAAGGGCGTAGGAAAGCGTATAGAACAAAAGAAGAAGAAAGTTGTATGAGCAAGAAAAAGAAATATTGAGGAGGGATTCGGCTAGCAACAACAAAGATGGTTTGGTTATGGAGAAGGAGATGTTTACTAAAAGATGGAAGAGAAAAGAAATGCTTTGACAAGGGATAGAGTACTTGTCGAAAATGAAGAAAGAAAGAACCAACAATGCACTTATGGACTTTCGGTACTTACAAGGAATAGGCAACCTAAAATGAACCTCAAAGGTGCTCTCTTTCACAACAGCACACACTCACCCCCTAAGAACGAAGATGCCAAAAAGAAATATCCTCAAAATAAAGCAAATTTCGGCACACACCTCTAGCAACTAAACCAAAAATGCTCAACAACAAAGGTCCCCTCACTTTTACTCCACTTGATTGAATTCACTCCCCCCATACATCTCCAACTTTTGGCCAACTCCACAACCAACACCAAATCCCACGATTTCCTCCTACTTCCACTCCCCAACACCCATTTGAATTGGTTTGATCAATACAAATACCACCAACACCTCATGGCCACTCATTCAAATACTTTGACTCCTTCAACCAACCACCATGAAAAGTCCAGCCGAATGCCAACAACTTAGCTCCCTAATCACAAAAAATAAAGCTTCTGGATACTCCTGATGAGACTCGAACTCTTTCCCCCCTGCTGCTCCCTTGTGACGCCACTTCCCTTGCTCCTCAAGTGGCGTCACTTTGCCACTCCACCACAAGCTCCTCTTGTGTCAACAGACACAAGAAAATATTCTTAAGACCTGCCTCCATCAGCTTTCCCTAAAGTGCCTAAAAATAAAGTTTTTACCAAGGCCCTGCCTTGACCCCGAGCCTTTCCAGAACCCCCAAACACACCAAATTAACAAGCAAAACAAGCCAAACACACAGAAAACATAAAATGCAGAACCCCTAATACTAGGATGTTACAGTTCTACCCCCTTAAAGAAATTTTGGCCTCGAAATTACCTGATCAAAAGAGGTGAGGGTATTACTGTCGCATCACATCCTCTGGCTCCCACGTGGCTTCCTCTAAACCATGATTCTGCCACAACACTTTAACCAATGGAACTATCTTTCTTCTCAAAACTTTAACATCTCGCTCCAAGATCTGAAGTGGTTCTTCCTCAAAATATAAATCAGGTCTCACTTCAATTTCCTCCACTGGCATAATGTGAGATGGATCTGAACGATAGCGCCTTAACATCGAGACATGGAATACATCATGTATCTGCCTCAATTTCGAGAACAGCTCAAGCTGATACGCCACTGGTCCCACACATCTCAATATCTGATAAGCCCCGATGAACCTAGGGCTCACCCAACTCTGTCCAGTAGGTAGAGGTACGGCACTTACGACCATACAACGCTTCATAGGGTGCCATGTGAATACTGGATTGATAGCTATTATTGTATGTGAACTCCGCCAACGGCAAGAAATCTTCCCAACTACCCCTGAAGTCAATAACACAGCCTCTCAACATATTTTCCAAAATCTGAATTACCCTCTTTGACTGCCCATCAATCTGTGGATGAAACGCTGTGCTGAAATCCAATCTTGTACCCAACCCTTGATGCAATACCTTCCAAAATTGTGACGTAAACCTAGGGTCTCTATCTGATATGATAGAAACTAGTACCCTATATAACCTCACAATCTCTGCTACATACAGCTTGGCTAACTTCGGTAGTTAGTAATCGACTCAAACGGGTATGAAGTGAGCAGACTTCATCAATCGATCGACAATCACCCACACCAAATCTTTCTTAGTAGGCGTAAGAGGTAGCCCACTAACAAAGTCCATAGTTATCCTCTCCCACTTCTAAAGTGAAATCTTCACTGGCTGTAACAATCCCGAATGCAACTGATGTTTCGTCTTCACCTGCTGACACATTAGGCACTTACTCACAAACTCGGTAACTTCTTGCTTCAGACCTGGCCACCAAAAATGTTCACGTAAATCATGATACATATTACTCCCACCAGGATGCATAGGATGGGATACTATGCGCTTCCTACAGAGTCTTCTACCTTAACTCGGAATCCTTTGGCATACAAGCCTTTCCACAAAAGCTCAATACTCCATCACTGCTCAAACTAAAGTCTTTTGTCTCACCACTTCCCACTTACTGAAATCTACGACTTCACGATTCATCTGACAACTGGTTTTCTTTAATCTGGCTTACCCATGAAGGCTTCACTTGAAGTTTAGCTAACAAGCTCCCATCTGCCACTACATTAGCTTTTCCCGGGTGATACTCGATTGAGCAGTCATAGTCTTTCAACTATTCAATCCACCTCTGCTGTCTTAAATTTAGCTCCTTCTGGGTAAGGAGATATTTCAGGCTCTTGTGATCTGTGTAAATAATCAACTTCTCTCTATACAAGTAGTGTCTTCAAATTTTCAGAGCAGACACTACCGCCGTTAACTCAAGATCATGCGTAGGATAGTTCATTTCATGCGGTCTTAGTTGTCGAGATGCATACGTAACTACTTTCCCCACTTGCATCAACACACATCCCAACCCTGTGTGCGACGCATTACAATAGACGACAAACTCCTTCCCAGCCTTAGGCTGAATCAACACTGGTGCCTCTGTTAAAATCCTCTTCAACTTCTCAAAGCTTTCCTGCTGCTTTCCTGACCAGACGAATGGTACCCCTTTCCGTAGCAACTTAGTTAAAGGTGCAGCTATCAATGAGAATCCCTCAACAAACCTTCTGTAATACCTAGCTAACCCAAGGAAACTTCGAATCTCTGTTACTAACTTTGGTGGTTTCCAATCTAAAACAGCTTCAATCTTTCGGGGATCCACCCTAATCCCCTCAGCAGCAGACACAACATGCCCTAGGAAAGTAACCTCTCTCAACCAAAATTCACACTTGCTGAACTTAGCATACAGCTGCTTCTCTCTCAAAATTTGCAAAGCAACTCGAAGATACGAATCATGCTCCTCTTTCGACCTTGAATAGACCAAGATATCGTCTATGAACACTACGACAAATCAATCCAGATAGGGTTGGAATACTCGATTCATCATATCCATAAACGCAGCTGGTGCATTCGTCAACCCGAACGGCATCACTAAGAATTCATAGTGACTGTAATGAGTTTGAAAAGTTGTCTTATGAATATTCGCCTCCTTTACCTTAAGCTGATGATAACCCGACCTCAAGTCTATCTTCGAGAAGACCGAAGCGCGTCGCAGTTGATCAAACAAGTCGTCAATCCTTGGCAACGGGTACTTGTTCTTAATCGTCAACTTGTTCAATTGCCTATAATCAATACACATCATCATCGACCTGTCCTTTTTCTTGTCGAATAACACTGGTGCTTCCCAAAGAGACACACTTGGTCGGATAAAACTACGGTCCAATAATTCTTGAATCTGAGCTTTAAGTTCCACCAGCTCCTTCGGCGCCATTCTATATAGGGCAATGGACACTAGAGCTATTCTCGAAAAAAGATCGATACCAAACTCCACCTCGCGATCCGAAGGTAACCTTGGAAGCTCTTCTACAAAAACATCTAAAAACTCTTTCACCGTTCTAACATCCTTTACAGTCAACTCCTTGGTTCTCAAAGCACTGATGAAAGCTAAAAATGCCTCACACCCTTTTCGTACTGTCCTTTCGGCCTTTAGGGCAGACACGACATTGGCCAGGTAATTCCTCCTTTCGCCTGTCACTAGCACCTCCTTATCCTTGGGAGTTTTCAACACCATGCGCTTAGCAGCATAATCCAATTTTGCTCGATACATAACTAACCAGTCCATGCCTAAGATCAAATTGAACTCGCCAAGCGGCAATTCTATCAAGTCAGCCGGGAAGACTATCTCTTGAACTTTTAGAGGCACAATCCTAAAAAGTCTGTTTACCACTACAGATTGTTCTAAAGGGCTAATCACAGTCATCTCTCTAGAAGCAATCTCAGATTCCATGTTCAAAGTTCTGGACACAGTACTAGCAACATACGAATGTGTAGATCTAATATCTATTAGTGCAGTAAAGGGCAAACCAAAAATAAGAAACGTACCAGTTATGACATCTGGTGCATCTCCGTCCTCTCGGTGTCTAGCTGCATAAACTAACCCAGGCTATCTCACATCTGTATTCCAAGCACCTTTGCCCAGTGCTCCTCGCCCTCGATCGAAACCATTTCCTCCTCTAGCCGGACCACAACCTCTCGGTGGTTGCTGACTTCTTCCAGGCTGTATATAACCCTAACCAAATGGCCAGGCCCTATTTGGCTCTTATGGACAGTTTTTTACCAAATGACCTACAGATCCACACCTGAAGAATTCTCTGTCTCTTGCCCAACACTCCCCTGAATGGAATCTACCACATCTAGTACACTGCTGAGTCCAAGCAACAGCAACAGGCCTCGCAACTCGGCTCGGCCCATCTATCCTAGACCTCTTCTGGAAACTCCCAACAGATCCTGATGACCCAAAATTCCTTTTATTCTTACCCCTGTCCCTGTCCTGATTCTATCTTTCAGATCGCTTCACCTCTTTGGCTATCTTTGCCTTCTCAATCAGAACAGCAAACTCGCTTTCCCGTTGTAGAGCTATCAGTACTCGCAACTCGTCCTTCAGACCATCTTCAAATCGCACACAACGTTCATGATCTATCCTAACAATACCCCGGGCATAACGGCTTAAACGCAAGAATTATGCCTCATATTCAGTCACTGTCTTATTCCCCTGGACCAAATTGAGAAATGCCCTCCTCTGAGCGTCCACATAATTTGCTCCAATGTACTTTCCTTAAAATGCTGACTTAAAGAACTCCCAGGTAATACGGTCAGCTGATGTGCCATCCCTTACTGTGAGCCACCATTGGTATGCCTCATCTCGGAGAAGAGACACCACTCCTTTCAATTTCTCTTCTGTAGTACAGTCCAGATCGTCCATGATTCGTTCGACTGCTTTCAGCCAGCACTCGGCTACGTTAGGATCTACACCAGAAATGCCCCTAAACATCTCAGCTCCATTAGCTCGGAGTCGCTCAGAAACAAATTTTCGAGCCACTAACCTCGTGCTTGCTCCAGCAACCCGCTCTAAGACACGTAACATAACTTGAGACACAACATCGTCTCCACCAGTTTGGTCCTAAAATCCCGCTTCCGCAATTGGTGATGCCGGCACTTCACCTTTCAACCCATGCCTTGATTCCGAGGGTTCAGCCTCCATACCCCAGCCTCTACCACGGCCACGCATACCACGTCCACGTCCTCTAGTGCTCATGACTACCGATTTGACTTAATCTGATTAGAAGTTTTATGAATTAGTACTTCTTCCATTGTTTATTACCGAACAGTTTTATGAAATTAGCATTAAAAGTGGATTTTCGCAAGAAACATTTCTAAGGGTTTTTATTCTTAGAGTGGTATTTCTTAAGACTATCCATCATAACTTTTCAAAAAAATTCAAGCAATAATCAGGGAACTTACCGTGTGTTTTGGTGCCGGAGACTCGTGTGCCATACTTCCAAGAAACATGTAATTTTATCTAAACCATTTTTCAAACCAACTTTTGAAAACATTTCGAACCCCTAATCCACAGTCGAGTTTTGTAAACCTGGCTCTAATACCACAATTGTAACACCCCAAACCGGATCAATATGCTACGACCAAATCTAGCATTTTACAGGAAAGGAGGTTTTGAATTTTAACGAAACATCGTAACTTAGAAACTTTTCGTTGAGTGTCTTAATTTTGAAAATGATTTAAAAATTCTTTTTTTTCTTTTTTTTGAAGGTTTCATACCGTCTTTTAATTAAATTAATCATCCGGTTGTAGCAAATTCGTTTTATAAAAACTGAAATCAAGGATATCATAAACATGACATTTGAAAACGAAGTTGCGGTTTTAATAAAATCTCCAAATTAACTAGTTACCTGTAATCCATCTTTCGTTAACAATTTGAAAACTTATCTGTTCAAAGTTTTTTTTCTCTTAGAAAAAACTCATCTTCAATAGTTTATAAAACATGCAATATCATCATTTGATCAAAATCCAAAATATAAGTTATAGCGGCCTTATTACATAATAATAACCCAAAATAAAATTTAGTTTAAATAAAAAGGAAATGAATTTATGAAAATCATGTAGCATGGCCACCTCGAGTCCGCCACGGCTCCAAATCTGTGATCTAGTGATTACCTGCAAAATTAAGCAGAGGGGTGAGTCATCGAGACTCAGTGTGTCAATCCCCTATAACGCAATCGGTTTTAAGCCCACATAGGCCCATTGGGCCTTAGCTTACACAATACAACAAAATAATCATGCATGCAATGCTGCCCGAGCCTAACCAAATTTTCCATCCTCTAGGTCACCTGAATCATCCAATCACCCGTGGTATTTTGCCACCATGGTTCCAGACCACTTGTGACAGAGTCAAAATATATATATAAACGTGGGGCCAACCCACCGTGGTGCTAGACCACTGTGACGATCTCCGAATAATATACATAGGGCCAATCCATCGTGCTTCCAAACCACTGAGATGAGTTACTAATAAGTATACGTGGTTTCAAACCACCGTGGTTCCAGACCACCGTGACAGAGTCACATAAATCACACTTCCCCTTTAATCATTTCCCAAATGCCCATGCAACGTACTGTCATACCATGATGAATGCAACATACTTCCAATGTATAACATATAATTAGTTAAAATATACAATAACATATAAGTGACATAATGACAGAAACTTAACCTGTGTCTCCAACCTTATCCACAAGGGTATATCGACTATCAAATCAGTCGTTCAGCTTTCAGCCTATACAAACATTACATAGATTAATACAGTAAAGTGTGAGCATTACACACCTGATTGCTCGTAAAACTGTACTCTCTACGTCAACGCTCTCACTAGAAGAAACAACCACGATTTGTCTATCCCAGGTAGATGTCGGCTCCCTACCGTAGTCTGGCGAAAAGTCTCGAACTGCCAACACAGCACGTCGTTTAAATTTAAGAGCAGAGACTATGGGTCTACTCCCTTCTTTTGATTGACTGACACTTGCATCCATGGAGAGACTTGATCAGTATTCAGAGCAAACATTGATTGGATAACCAAAAGATTCAATTAAGGAAAACTAAAATGGAAGAAAGTCTAATTGCATATGACTAAAGAGAACTCCTTACCTTAGTAAAAGCGAGGAATCACGCTGCCACGAATTTGATTGAAGTATGCTCGGTTTATCAATGAAAGTTTATCACGAATCATAAAAGACAAGATTACAATATGATTAAGTAGTCGAATCCAAAAGAGAGAACCACAATCGGTTTAATGATTAGGAGATGAGCGTTAAGCTTCCTTAGAAGAAGAAATGGAAACGGACATATAAAAAGAACAAGAGGGCATTACCTTGAATAGGGAGGAACTGGATGAAACTCAATCTGGTAGAAATAGTAGAAGAAATCCAACTCGACTATGACGGTCACACAAGTAAGGAGTCGATTTTAGGAATGGGTAATGAGGGAGATTCGGTTTGGTGATGGAAACCACTTGCAGAAGATGAACAAGAAGAATTCGGCCTAGGAACAAATAAAAAGCAAGTTTCGGCTAGGAAGAATAGAATGAAAGAAACAATAATGAAAAGAAAGCTAGTGGTCAAAGTTAAGATTCGGCTATGGATAAAAAGGGCATAGGAAAGAGTATAGAACAAAAGAAGAAGAAAGTTGTATAAGCAAGAAACAGAAATAGTGAAGGATTCGGCTAGCAACAACAAAGATGGTTCAGTTATGGAAAAGAAGCTGTTTACTAGAAGATGGAAGAGAAAAGAAATGCTTTGACAAGGGACAGCGTACTTGACGAAAATGAAGAAAGAAAGAACCAACAATGCACTTATGGACTTTCGGCACTTACAAGGAATAGGCAACTTGAAATGAACCTCAAAGGTGCTCTCTTTCACAAGGGCACACACTCACCCCCTAAGACCGAAGATGCCAAAAAGAAATATCCTCAAAACAAAGCAAATTTTGGCACACACCTCTAGCAACTAAACCAAAATGCTCAACAACAAAGGTCCCCTCACTTTTACTCCACTTGACCGAATTCACTCCCCCCATACATCTCCAACTTTCGGCCAACTCCACAACCAACACCAAATCCCACGATTTCCTCCTACTTCCACTCCTCAACACCCATTTCAATTGGTTTGACCAATTCAAATACCACCAACACCTCATGGCCACTCATTCAAATACTTTGACTCCTTCAACCAACCACCATGAAGAGTCCAGCCGAATGCCAACACCTTAGCTCCCTAAGCACAAAAAATAAAGCTTCTTGATGCTGCTGACGAGACTCGAACTCCTTCCTCTGTTGCTCCCTTGTGAAGCGACTTTCCTTGCTCCTCAAGTGGCGTCACTTTGCCACTTCACTACAAGCTCCTCCTGTGTCAACAAACACAAGAAAATATTCTTAAGACCTACCTCCATCAGCTCTCCCCTAAAGTGCCTAAAAATAAAGTTTTTACCAAGGCCCTGCCTTGACCCCGAGCCTTCCCAGAACCCCCAAACACACCAAATTAACAAGCAGAACAAGCCAAACACACAGAAAACATAAAATGCAGAACCCCTAATACCAGGATGTCACAAATACCTTCAATTGTTTTCAACTTTCCTAACATATAACAGACCATTTAGATTTTCACAAATGTGATAACTTTTCTAATCAGAACAACTTTAACTTGTATAAACATCGCCCGATTAGAGTAATCCAATAGGCATATCTTTGTATTATACTTTCTAGAATATAATTTCTTCATTTAGACTATCCGTCTTCATACTCGTGAATACACAGAATTCATTCTCTTGGTTGAGGCATGCTTAAATATATATAACTCGAATCATATCTCAACAAATCAGTTCACTCAAATAAAAATAACTGAGTTGATTTCAACTATCGAATAATAACTTATCATTTACTCTTTTATTTATAATGAGGATACAGCTCAAACACACAATCTTTCAATATTCTTTTAGCATGCAAATCAAAGATCTTTTAAACCGTATTAGCTCGAGGAAACAGATATCCTGATTGAACTCCTTAACTTTAATCAAACTTACCTAAGGAATAGATCCATCATACAATTTTGAGCTTATGCTCTCATCATTTATACTTTTGCCGATGACAATACCTTACATGAAAGTTAGAGAACTCCATATGCTAGAATCACCACATTATAGCTGTGGAATTCCATCGTAGCAAAGATAATACACTTTCTAAATTTGCATATAAGACAGAACATCATCCAGTAGTTGCAAAAGAATAGTCTCACATAAGTTTTCACCATCAACTTTTATTCGAACAGACCAGAATAGAATCCTGAAGAGAGAGATAAAATAATATTAATCATAAACCAACCAGGCTAATAGTGCTTTCGTCTAACATTAGAGTTAGCTAACATTCTCACAACATAAGAACTTTATCAGAAAATGAACAATCACACATATATCACTGAGAATAAGGAATATATATATAGAATACCCAGAAGAGGTCATCATAATCGATTCAACCATAACTGTTACACATAGACACCTTTATAACTCAATTTTCATTTCTCTGCCAAATTTTATCATCATGAACCCCGTATTACTCTATTCACTAACGAAAAATCAATTTGGGAAAATTTTGGTAGATACATACTTTAGACTTCATACTCAATTGAGTCGAATAGTCGAGACTAGCTTGTTCTTTATTCGTGACATTGCATAATCTGTGTAATCTTTAAAACATTCTGATTTTTCTTCTAAAGTTTTTTTCACTTACCAAACTATCCCCATCTCTGCTTACGTTACTAATTATTTTATCTCTGAACTCTTTAGTTCCCACTTATAAACCTATTCAACATTATTCTCGTGAATTTTTGTCAAAAAGCAACACTAGTAAGGGGATGAGGTCGTAAAGCCTCTGACTTGACTCCCATAAATACACTCATATGACTTTTTACTCATCATCAATGTAATATCATCATAATCACATAACTCACTCCAAATAAATTTTCACACTTATTCATGTTACAAATGTTTTCTGTCATCCATAATTTCAAACAGTGAATTTACTTACTCAAGCTCAATATTAATATCTAATTAAATACCCAACATTTAACTCCAATTCACTTACCATCACTTTTCAAATTAGAGAATGTCTTACAGGTTTGAGTACGTCATTTACTTAATGCCATAGTCCAACTATGGTCTTACTCATATCTCAATGTCATAGCCCAGCTATGGTCTTACATGTGGTCACGATGCCATAGTCCAGCTATGGTCTTACACGAAGTCTCATATCAATGCCAATGTCATGTCCCAAACATGGTCTTGCATGGGATCACATACACTGCCATGGTCCAACCATGGTATTATCTGTCATTTCATCATTGAATGATTGTACTCATCTCCTGCATTCTACTTAATTTGATCTTCCAGTTCAACTCTCATACTATTATAATATTTGTGGATTCATAATAGAGTCATAAAACAAAACATTATATATTCTCTAATTTAACAATTAAATATGATATTCAACTATGTGGACATACTGATTATACATTATTCAAAAAAGTGTACATACACACATATTCCATCCATTGGGTAAGTTTACTTATCATATTCACTTAATCAAGTAGGTTGGGTACATAATATCATATGAATACTAACATACATGGATAAGCATATCACAACCTAAACTTTCGTTTCATTTCACTTTTTCACATTTCTCAACTTATGGTTATCTCATTTCGTACATTAACACATGCGCATCATAATTTCTATTCATACCTTTCCAAATTCTAACACATCGTAAGCATATTTCAATCATCTCAATACCATTTTCAGCATTATCAAAAATAGCTCAGTTGGAAGTCATCTTTGTCTTAACAAAACAATTTCGTTAGATCCGGGAGGCATCACACTATCACGGTCCACATATGGCATGTATAGATAGACTCTTACTCATGCTAGGTTAGTCTGAGAACCGACTAAATCATAGATCTGATACTATTAAATGTAACACCCCTTACCCATGTTCAACGCCGAAATAGGGTACGAGGCATTACCGAACAATAACACTTGCAACTGAATAAATTCAATGCATAAATTTTAGTTTAAAATTTAAAACTTCTATCTTATAATATCAAGTCCCTAAAATGGGCCTACGAGGCCCAAAACATGCTTTGGGAGTGATTCGAGATCAAACTGAAAACTTTTAAAACTATTGGAACATTTAGAAAATATCCTTATTTTGGAGAGTCACACGCCCATGTGGGCAGGCCGTGTGGTTACGCCCGTGTGGCCTAGGACACGCCCGTGTCCTCTACCTGCGTAACTCTCTGTTTGTGATGTCATCATTCATTTTGGATCACACGACCAAGTCACACACCCGTGTGTTAGACCGTGTCCACCACACGGCTAAGACACACGGTCGTGTCTCTGTCTATGTGGTCAAGAAGTTGGCTATTTTCCAAGCTAATTTCTACCCTATCATGCCCATACTTGAGTATAACTTGAATGACACATTTCATGACATATTAAAGATACCAAAACATCCACCACACACACGTAACAAGTCATAGCATACAATTTACTCAACCGTGGAATGCATCCTCATGAGTTTATAGCATAACCAATTAATTTGCTCACATTAAAAGGCCTTATACAACAATGAACTCTGAATATCATGGGTCATTATTCTAGGACAACTCATAGTAACATATACACATGACCAAGTACCCTATACATGCTATAACCTTAAGTATAAAATCATCGATACCTAAATTATAAGCTTGATAGTATGATAGGTTCTCTAGCGAATTCCAACCCGAGATAACCTGAGTACATTATAAACACAAAAAACAACGGAGTTAG
The DNA here is from genome assembly GCA_025506655.1 of Gossypium rotundifolium. Taxonomy (NCBI): domain Eukaryota; kingdom Viridiplantae; phylum Streptophyta; class Magnoliopsida; order Malvales; family Malvaceae; genus Gossypium; species Gossypium rotundifolium. The sequence goes on from CP106734.1 coordinate 133,340,403, forward strand.
CTGTAGAGCTTAGTAAGTATGTATGTAATAAACAATTGATTACCATGCTTTTAACAATCCTTGATAAACCATAAGTTATACATAATTTGACCCTATCCTTGGCTTAATTTTTGATGAATGTTCATTAGATTTGGTGAATTCAATGCTCCTAATCCTTTAATTTCATGTTTTATACGCAGGAGAGCTTAGGGAGTCGAAAAGAATGAGAAACGGGCCAAAGAAGGACAAAATGGGCCTACCTCAAAAATCAACACGGCCTAGATTTCCGTACATGGGAAGACCACACGACCATGTGTGATGAGCAGAATCGTTCATGGCCTAAGCCATCGAGCACGGTAGTGTGTGACAAGAAAAATCAAGCATGGCCTAGGCTCTTGCACACGGGCATGTCCCTGCCAAACCCAAGTTTAATTCTATTTGGAAAAGACCATTTTTGGGCCAAGAAAGGTGTTCCAAAGCCTATATAAACACCCTAGGAAAGGACCTAAAGGAAACACACAGGGTAAAAGGCAGAAAATACTCAAAGACAACTATCAGGAACAGCTTGGAAGAAGGATCTCCATCAAGACTGAAGATCTCCTATCAATTTCTCTTGAAGTTTTTGGGTTTTCTTATGTTTTTTAGTTTTCATTATTTTAAGATGTTTTCCTCTATCAGTATGAACTAAATTCCTTAAATACCTAAGGGGATGAAACCTAAGGCAGATCTTATTACTATTTGATTTATAGGATAAATACTTGTTCTTATTCTTATTTATGAGTTCTTATTCTTATTTTGATAATTCAGGTTATTGATTCAAGTCGAATGTGCTTATTCAGAGGAGCAAAAGTCCCTGTTTAAGAGTAGATCAACACAATTAAGCAGAGTTGATTGCAACCCTAGAAATAGGGCGACATAAATCTACCAAATTAGAGTCAAATCTAATAACGAAATCCATAGATCGAGTTAATATGGCAATAGTGTTTTAATTAGAAAGAAATTTCAATTAATCAACCTAGAGTCAGTTGTTCTTAGTCTGAAAAGAGAAATTAACATAATTTAAGGATTTCTACGGATTAAGTCAAGTGAATAAATCGTATGAATCAAAAGTAATAAGTGAAGTTTAGGTGGATTCTTCCTTGGGTATTGCCTCTCTCATATAGTTTTCTAAAAATTATTTTCCCAATTCATTCTCTGTCGTGCTTTTAATTAATTTTAGTTTAAAAGAAATCACTCCAAATCTTAGGCTAGATAATAAGAAGATAGTAATTACTAATACTCTTGGTCCTTGTGGATACGAAATTTTCGGTCTTACCATAACTATACTATTAAATGATAGGTGCGCTTGCCTTTATTGTGATTGTAGTTAGTTAGAGACACATCAATCCTCATTATAAACTCTTAAGATAATACCATCATTATTGCATAAAATTCCACAATTCATTTATGATCATCTTGAGTTATTTACTCGAGTTACAGTCACTAAATTATTTTTATCCTGAGATACAGAACTCCAAATTAAGATATGCTAATTTTTCATAAAACTAGACTCACATATCTTATTACTATAAAATTTCCAGAAATTTTGGTTCAACCAATCAGCACAGTTTATTCTTTAAAGCCTCCCCTATTTTACTGTCTGACAGTTCCAACCCCTCTTCACTAAAATTTAATTATCTTGTTGTATAGAACTCGAATGATGTTCCTGTTTGTTTCTCATGAAAATATACTTGTTATAAAACTTCAAGAATATAAATTTTATCCCATTTTTATTTTTTTACAATTTTTAATGAATTTCCCAAATCAAAATAGAGGATTTTGAAATCATTCTGACCCTATCTCACTAAAAACCAAATATCTCACCATATGAAATTCTTTTGCTTATTTTGTATCTTTTATGTAGAAATAGAATATCTTATTCAACCTCTAATTTAATTTCCACCATTTTTGGTGATTTTTAAAAATTCTACAACTGATGCTGTCCAAAACTGTTTTGTTACTAATTTTACTCTTTCATGATTGTTTTGTATTAACATCCATTTAATCATACATAACACCAAAGCAAATCCTTAACTAGCCATTCCAATAGCTAGTCATTTCAAATATTTAAAAGCCATTCATTGGCCAATTTAATCTATACATCAACAACAAAGACTTGAACATATCATTTCTTAATTTAATTTGGCCTAAAAGCCTCACACATAATCATCAATCACATTTACCATATATTCATACATCATAAGCATGATTTACAATCACAAGGTCATTCTCATAGGTATAACTTACTCATTTACGTTCTTACCAAAATTCGATCACATACTGAGCACATTGCTCATGAGTGTATACATACATATATCTGCACTTAATCGTCACATAATCACATTCTTTTACACCTAGTCCTTTTTCCATCTTTAACATAAAATTTAATTCTTTACCCCGTTGAACCACTTGGAACATCGAAGCATACTCGAAAACTGTCACACACCTAGTAAGTTGCCAACGCCATATCTCAGACATCGTCTTAAATGGGATCACATGTCGATGCTGATGCCATATCCCAGATATGGTCTTATACGGGATCTCATATCGATGTCGATGCCATATCCCAGATATGGTCTTACACGAGATCGTATGTCGATGCCATGTCCCAGACATGGTCTTACACGAAATCATTATTCGATGCTGATGCCATACCCCAGATATGGTCTTACACGGGATTCCAATTCGGTACCGAGGCCATATATCAGATACGGTCTTATACGAGACCTTATTAATCTAATGTCGTGACAAGGGTATCCTTTTTATTCCTAAGGTTCAATCGGGACATCGACATAGTAAAAATTCATCATATTTTTCATCGAAACCTCGTTAACCAATGTCATAGAAAGAATATATATTTTGTAACAGCCCAAAATAGGGCCTAGTCAGAATAGTGGTTTTGAAACCACAAACCCGAAGTAAAAATATTTAATTTATGATTGTTTTAGAGTCTATGATATGTTTGGGTGATGGTGTGCAAATTTTGTTAAGTAATTTCTATCGATAAAGTTCCCAATTTTATTATTAGGATTAAATTGCATTAATTGCAAAATATGAGTTCTAGAACATAAGTACTTGATTAAAATGAGGGTTTAAACTAGAGGCCTTTAAATGGAAAATAGACCATCATATTTTGTTATGGTCAAAACTAGTCATGGATGGGTAAAAGTTGAAGGTTTAGTAAAAAGGACATTTTTGTCATTTGGGTGTTTTAAAGCATAAAAGACAAAAATTGAAACCCAAAAATCTGCTCATTCTCTTCTCCATGCTGCCAAAATTTTTAAAAAGCCATGGCTAGCGTTCAAGCTTTTTCAAAGCTCAACTGTAAGTGCATTTGAGCCCCGTTTTTAATGTTCTTCGTATTTTTGTGATCCTAGAAGCCTAACCTTTCTATTTTTACCATTTATTTGCATGAAAAATGAAGTTTAAAATTTACCCATGCTAGATAATTGTGCATTTTGATGTTAATGGTAGAATAAGGGTGCACGAGGTTAGGAGAACGATTTTTGCTAAGTGATTTTCGTTGAAAATGGTTAAAACTAGTTAATTAGTAAAAGTTGTAAATGCTCCTAAAAGTGTGAAATAATAAGAATTTGAAGTTGCTTTGGAAGAGAAAAAGGTTCGGCTGACCTTGAATTTTATAGAAATTGAACAAAAATCATATTACAACTTTAGGGGTAAAATAGTAATTATGAAAAAATTTAGGGGCAAAATTATAAATTTGCTGTAGTATGATTTTTGTATTAAAATGAGTAATGTGAGTGGTAATTAAGTGAAATGTGACATTTTAGATCAAAGAAATCAAGATTTGGACCAAGTACGGGGAACTGTCAATCAAAATGACCAATTCGCGTCGAGGTAAGTTCATATGGCTAGTCTGCAGTGAACGATTATTAAATTTGAATTGAGATGATGTATTATTTTATATATGTTTGTTATCTAATCATGACTTTATGCAAGTACGAGATTGGATTGAAGGATCAATCGTGAGAAATGCAGGGTCAAGTACATTCGTACTACGACTCATGATGAATTGACGGAAAAGACCATGGTTGGACCATGGCAGTGAGTGTGCCAGTGTAAGACCATGTCTGGGACATGGCATTGGCCTCAAGTTGTGTCAGTGTAAGACCATGTCTAGGACATGGCATCGACACCGAGATGAGTATGAGCTAGTACAAGACCATGTCTGGGACATAGAATCTGCTCAAAACATGTGATAGTGTAAGACCATGTCTAGGACATGGCATCGGCACGAACAGAGGAGAGTCAGTGTAAAACCATGTCTGGGACATTGCATCGGCTCGAGATGAGTGCCAGTGTAAGACCGTGTTTGGGACATGGCATCGGCACCGATATGTGATCCCATGTAAGACCATATCTGGAATATCGCATTAGCGCCCTACCAGGTGTACGAGATATCCCGAACATCCCTAATATTACAAGTAGTTCAATGGGAAATTCAAGGAGTATGCTCAAGATAAGTAAGAGTAGGATATGTGAGTATTATTACTAGGCACAGGTATGTATACGAGACTCATAAATAATGTGCTCAGATTATGATGTATTATTGATAAGGATGCAAATGAGTAAGATGTGTCTATGATCACTTGATTATTATGTGCCAAGTTATAATATGCATTGGTGTAAGTGTGTATAAATGAAAGTGAACACAAAGAATTAATGAATGAGTGAAATTGACATTAAAACAGTTGTGGGCAACAGCATTAGTATAAATTTGAAAAATCACCAAAAATGGTGAAAATTAAATTAAAGGCAGGGTGAGATATGAAAGTAAAGCTTAATGAGTCTGTTTTTTCATAAAAGAACCAGAGTAAGCAAAAGAAGTATGAATTATGAGATATTTGAATTTTAGTGAGACAGGCAGAATGAGTTTTGGAATCCCCTATTCCAACTTTGGAAAATCAGTAAAAATTGTACAAAAATAATTATGGAGTATAATTTATATTATTGAAATCCTTAATAAGTCTTTTTTCAAATGAAATAAACAAGAACATCATATGAATTTTATACGAGGATAAAATTGATTCGTAGTGAAGAAGTGTCATAATTGTTGGACAGCAAAATAGGGGTAAATTTAATGAATAAACTGTATTAATTGGCTCGACAAAAAATTCTGAAATTTCTATGGTAAGAAGTTATTTGAGTCTAGTTTCAAGGAAAATTAACAATTCTTCATTCGGAGCTCTGTAGCTTGAGAAATAAATAATTTAGTGACAGTGACTCAAGTACATAAATTAATGTAAACATGAGTAATAAGGTGTAAGCATGTGATATAATGATTATATCATATTAAGAAATTATTGTGAAGATTTACCCACACAAGTTTATTAATTTCTTGTTATTTGCATATGAAATTATTAAGCATTTATGCTTACTTCCCCTCTCTTTTCCCTTGCCTTGTAGTATCGCCAAGTTAGCTCAGGGATCGGTGGACGTCAGAGATTCGCTCACACTATCAATTGGAACACTTGGTATATATAGATACATTAATTTTTGGGTTATGGCATGTATAGTAAGCTTGGTCATTTTTTCATATATGTCATATTTCTTATGGCCTAAAATGTTGGCCCTTATTTAATACATGTTCATTTTGATTAAGGCTATCTAGAGATGGCCAATATTGATGGTTGTTATACGCCTATGATGTGGTTATTCATGTATATGGTAATTGCATAATTGAGATGTTGTGGATATGGTTTACAAATGATTTCATGAACGATGATGCATATGGGAATGTGTATGCAAAATTGGATATTCGGATGTCCAATTATAGCATGATACATGTTGATGAAATTGATACAAGAGAGTTTGTGTTTTAGAGTGGAGAACTGGCTTGGAAAATAGCCAACTTCAAGGCCACACGGGAAGAGACACGACCATGTGTCTCAGCTATGTGACAGACACGGCCTAATGGCACGGGCGTGTGCCAAGGCTGTGTGACCCTATTTTGATTATTGCATCATAAACAAAGAGTTACACGGGTTAGGAACACGGGCATGTCCCAGACCACACGGGTGTGTGACCCCTATTTTGACAAAATTTTCTAAATTTCCCAAAAGTTTCCAAAGTTCTCGGTTTAGTCCTGAACCATCCTAAAAGGATGTTTTGAGCTTTATAAGCCCATATAAGGGACAAAGTGCATGTGTTAGAAAAGTTTTCAATTTGATGAAATTTTATGACCTGGTTTTACATGTTCAAGCAATTTTAAGTCCGGTAATGCCTCGTACCCTATTCCGACGTTGGATACGGGTAAGGGGTGTTACACATTTCATGCAACATTAAGCATTTAAATGCATAATAACATGATGTTGATTTATTACAAACAAACTTACCTCGACTTAAAATGGCGAAAGGGACCGAGTCGTCCAATATTCGTCTTTCCCTCGCTCTAAGTCCAAAACTCGTTTTTCTTTATCTAAAATATCAAATTTGACTTATTTAGTTATTATACAATTCAATTCAGTCCAAAAATCATATTATGGAAAAATTACATTTTGCCCCTAAACTTTGTCATATTTACACTTTTGCCCCTAGGCTCGTAAAATGATTTTTATTAAATTTTCTTGTATTTTAGGCCTAGACAAACCATTTTCATAACTATATCAGTCCACAATTTGCATTCATTCACACATTTTCATACATTTTTCAACTTTTTACAAACTAGTCCTTTTATGCGATTTCATCGAAAATCACTTAGTAAAAGTCATTTATTACACACCGAGCATTCATATTCTACAATTAGACATCAAAACACATGCATGTTATCCATGGTTAAATTTTTATACACAAACCCTAGCTCAAAATAATGGTAGAAATAGCTAAACCGAGTTACCGGGATCTCAAAAATGTAAAGAACATTAAAAAACGGGGCTTGGATGCACTTACTATTGAGCTTGAAAGCTTGAAAACCCTAGCCATGGCTTCCCCCATGCTACATTCGGCCAAGAAAGAAGATGGACAAGGGTTTTGGGCTTTTATTTTGTCTTTTAGTTCATTTAATTCCTAAATGACCAAAATGCCCCTAACTTAAAAAATTCTATTTCACCTATTTCATGTCCATTTTTGTCCAAAAAATTAACCAATGGTATAATTATCATTTAAGGCCCTCAATTTAAATCTTCATAACAATTGGACACTTCTAACATGTGGAACTCAACTTTTCACTATTTACAATTTAGTCCTTTTGACTAAATTGAGTGCCCAAACGTCGAATTTTTTGAACTAAATTTTCACGAAATATTTTTGTAAAATTGTAGACCATAAAAATATAATAAAAGTAAGATTTTCCTCATCGAATTTGTGGCCCCAAAATCACTGTTTCGACTAGGCCCAAAATTAGGCTGTTACAGTTTCCGTAAGTGTACGGGTCAAGTTGTAATATAGATTTTACAACGAAGTAGGTGAGTACTCTGAGGATCGTACCCAATTGAGAAAAGTACTAAATAAATCTTAACCTAAACAATTAAATATCTAATTAGTACTTTAAGTCAGTTATAGTACGAAAGTAAAATAAGAAACATGTTTAGAACTTGTAAAACAATAAAATGAAATGAAAAAAATTAAAATTGCAAGAGATAGAGATAGATAAAGTGAATCAAATCTGAGGTTGGGTGATTAGCTCACTTCAGCAATCTCAATCAACTATCGTCTCAGGTTCTTTGTCAATCAAGTAGTCACTACCCTAGTAGGATCTTCCGATCTTCCACCAATATAACGAATCAGCAAGAACTATTTATCTTTCGACCTCATAGTCCATTCTAGTTTACGGTGGAGGTGTTCACAGATGGGCAATACCAATTTTTGGTTAATTCCCACCTTGATGACTTCTCGGGGTTGTCAGGCCTAAGGTTTGTTTTGTGTTCTCCTTGTCCCAAACAACTAATCTGTTGAATTACCTTACAAAACAGTTAAAAGATCATGCTTCCACTCGTTAATCCCTCATAGAAGGGATTAGTTCCTCATGGATTTCATAAACAACATGGAGTAGAAATAACAAATAATCATAATCAATGAATATGAATCCATAAGAGTCGATCTCTTTTACAACTCAAACCTCTTGAAATAAAATAAAGAACAAAAGAAACAAAACTCTGAAAACCTAAGAAAACAAAATTAAATCTAAAGAGAAAGTCTAAGCTAATGGAATGATGTCTCCAATGTATGCCAGAGAGGTCTATTTATAGCCTTTATGTAGCCGTCATCCTTAACCCTAGGCTAGTTGACCTTCCCGAGCTTTCAAGTTCGATTGTACAGAACAAAATGCCCTACTTTGTGTTTTATTCTCGTCACAGAGTCGATGTTGCGACGTAGCATCTAAGCTGGGTTGGAGAGATTACATTTGGTAGTATCAGAGTCATGTTCAAAACACAAACTGTGAATTTTTAAATAAGTCTGCATGTATGTCTTAAAAAGGGGTATATAGGGGAAAATAGAGACTCCGATGTCATTCCTAATTTAGTTATTATTACTTCTGAAACTATAGATAAACCATAGACTATAGTTTGTAACTAAAATTGTAGATAAAATTTAGACAAAAAGACTTTTAACTAGTTATCATGCTCCTGAACTGTAGATATACTCTAAATTCTAGACTTCCAAAAATTCATTATGAGCACTTGAGGGAAACGGTGTAGAGGTAGGTCACGTAGAGTCGCTCCTGTTAAATCGCCTACCACTTAGGATGGAACCCTAATTCCTTATGTAGATTACATATAGGATTCATCTTCCATTGGTGGTGGAGGTTAGGATAATGGTGATAATGCAATATCCTAAGCAATGTTGAGGGTTATTTAGAGGGTTGCTAGAACCCAAACTGAATCTGCGAATAGTGGGTCTGTTACTGAGAGACCTTGGTTTAATAGGGTTGACTTATTCAGAGGTGTTGCTAAAACGACCCCTACGGTGGCAGACTATTGGATGAAGACTACTGAGAGGATTCTGGAGGATATGGAATGTACTCCATAACATAAATTAAAGGGTACCATGTCCTTACTAAAGGATGAGGCCTACTATTAGTGGTAGTCTGTGGTGAGAGGTACAAAGGCTGAATGATTGACTTTGGAGTATTTTCAAAGGGCTTTTCAGAAAAAGTATGTGGGTAGGAGTTATGTTAAGGCCCAAAGACTCTAGTTCATTGAGTTAAAATAGGGGATATGGCGGTGGCTGAATATGAGGAAGAATTTTTTAGGCTTAGTCTATATGCTTAGGGTATGGTCACTACTGAGCAGGATAAATGTGTGAGGTTTGAGGATGGACTACGTTATGACCTTAAGATTTAAGTTACTCCACATGAGGAAGGGTGTTTTAGACTCTAATGGAGAAAACTAAGATTGTGTAGGAAATTAAGTGTTTGCAACAAGAAAGCAACATAAAAATAACATCCTAATTAAGAGAGATTCTAGCCATACTTGTTCGAATTCTCATCCTATGAAATGGTCTAGAGAGGGAAGACCGCAGCAGGGGATTGTTGTAGCTAGTTCTAGGGGTAGGACTCCGAATTATACCTCTTATGATAAGCGTCATTCGAGTTAGTGTTGGAAGCTGCTTGTTTGAAATGTAGGTCTATAGAGCATAGAATAAAATTTTATCCTCGTTAGGTTGATTAGATGCAAGCTCTGGCTCAGAACCAGGCCTAAAATCAGATAACTGGTCAGTTACCTCTAAGGGGTCGATGTCAGAATAGGGTCGTAAATACTATTACTATTGGTAACCAGAGTTAGTGTAACACCCCAAACTCGATCCAAACACTACGACCAAATCTGGCATGTCACAGGGAAGAAAACATTTTGGAAACCAGTTTGTCGTCTTGAGTTGGGAAGGAAACTTTTGTATATTTATAAAAGAATCGAGTTTGGATTGAGTGAACTGTTAAAACATTTTGGAAACTTAGTTTAGCAAAATAGAGTTGCCTTGTGGTTATCCCTTGTTTGTTAATTACCCGATGTAAGACCTCAGAAAAATCCAAAAGTTTATTCAAGTTTTGGAAAAACCGTCCATTTCATAGTTTACTAGGCATGCCCTTAACGTTAGCAAAATTTTAAAGGAATTTAAAACGAATAAATAATCCCAAAGTAAAATCTAAGTGGCCTTATTACAAAGCTAAAATCCAAACTTAAAGTAGAAACAAAATAAATCCGAAATAAGTATTAAAATAAAAAAAACAAAGTATTGAGCATGGCCACCTCGAGTCCATCCCGGCTCCATATCTGCGATCTAGGAATTATCTACAAAAAGGTAACGGAAGGGGTGAGTCATTGAGACTCAGTGTGTAAATCCCCATCCCCAAAAGATGTTAAGCTCATACACAGATTCATATGCAAATATGCATGTCATGCAACCCATCCAACCTAGGTATCCATCCGAATCTCCCAAGTCTACCCCTTGTGGCACCTAGCCACTGGTGGTACCTAACCACTAGTGACGATCCCTTATATCGCTATGTGGGGCTAACCCACTGTGGTACCAAACCACTGGGACGAGTCACAAAGATAAGCATATGTGGTACCTAACCACTGGTGGTTCCAAACCACTGAGACTTAGACACAGAGTAATGATATGTGGGGCCAACCCACGTGTGGTACCTAACCACTGGTGACAGTCTGATAAATCATACCTTCCCCCTCCTCTCATCATACCCATTTTTCATGTATATGCTTTGCAATACCATATGATCATGCTAAACACTTTAAGGAAATATAACATGGCACATGCAAGTTTAATATAGATAAATCACGTTAGCCACCAAAATGGACTTACCCGAAGTCCTTGCTTTTACTCACAAGGGTAACATAATGATTTCCACCGTTACTTCGGCTTTTAACAAAACACAATAATAGCATAGTAAGCATATGAAGTGTGTAAAGTTACACACCTTATAACCCGCAATATCACACCCTCTAAATCAACACTATCGTCAATCGAGACTACCGCTATCTGCCTACGATCTTGCTCCGACGCCGGCCCACAACCCGGTGGCCAATCTCGCACTATTGATACTGCTCGCTTCTTGAACTTAGGGGCTGGGTTTACAGGTCCAACCTCTCCTAACGCTTGGTTGGCATTTGAGTCCATAAACAACCCTTGTTCACTAGACTGAATTAAAATGATGAAATCAAATCTAAGAGATTAACATAACACTTAAAACGAAACCCTTACCTAGATCGACAAATCCTAAAACTCTAGATTTACTTCCCAAGCTGAACGAATCCCGAAAATCCTCAAGAAGGCATCACCACCCCACCTACATTCGGACAAGCATCAAAAATACTATAGGCTTACTGCCTTCGGCACTCAACTGCAAAGAAGTTAATTGGAATGAAAGAAACCCCTTACCACAACCACTGGAGAACCCAATTGAGAGTAGTGACAAATCACCAATCAGTGATCCACTGCATCCAGGAATCAAAAGAAAATATTTGGCTTACAAACAAATAAGAGCCCTACAAAACAAATAACGGTTTGGCCTTTCTCTCTAAAGAAAATGAAAGAGAAAAGAGAGAAGAACAAGATGAGGGAGGGTTAGAGAGATTCGGCCAATAACACAGAGAACTTACCCCAAAAGTCGAATTCGTTTTGCTAAGAAAGAAAAGAGATGAAGAAGAAAGGTGCCCCTTTTTCAAGAGGTATTCAGCTAAAGTGTTGAATGAAGAGAAAGGAGAGTATAAAAGTTTTCGACAAAGGTTAAAGCTTCAGAGGGTTTCAGCTATGGTCAAAAGAAGAAAAAGAGAAGGAAAGCTTAGGTGATTTTCGGCAAAAGAGAAGTTGAGAGGAAAAAGCTTGACTGAAAAGTGAAAAACTCACCTAAATGCCGAAAATCAGCTCTTTAGCAACTAAATTTTGGCATCCTCACCAAGAACCAAAACCGAGAGTCCCCTTCCCCCCAAACACTTCCAAAGAATTCGGCTAACACCTCCCTTATGCCGTCCCCTCTATCTTCCTATCCTCAAACCGATTTGAACTCACCACACTCCTAAAATTTCTCTCCTCCCCTTATCCAAATCTGCTGACCCCTTCAATGCTCATCCACTAGAGTCCAAACCGAATGCAACACCTCCTGGCCTTCGCGTCAGAAAAATAACAAAAAGGGGATTCCCGCAGCTCGAACCAAGTCCTTATCAGCTCCCCTGAGGTGTCACTTCTTTGATCCTTAAGTGGCGCCCTTCTTGCCACTTTACCAAGGTTTCTCTTGCGTCAGAACCTACCACTAACCCTTAACTCCTATCCCATTCAGCTCCCCCTTCTAAGTGCCCCACAAGAAAATTTTTGATAAGGCTCTAGCCTACCCCTAACTCATGCTTGGACCCTTTAATCACCCTGAACAAGCATGACGACCATACTATCTACATGCAGTCACACAAAATACAAAGGCCCCATTTAAGGATGTTACAGTTCTACCCCCCTTAAAAATAATTTCAGCCTCGAAATTACCTAATCAAAAGAGTTGAGGGTATTGCTGTCGCATAACATCCTCTGGCTCCCATATGGCTTCTTCTGATCCATGGTTCCACCACAATACCTTCACCAAAAGGACTGATTTCCTATGCAATACTTTGACATCCCGATCCAGGATCTGCACTGGTTCCTCCTCAAAAGATAAGTTTGGGCTTACTTCAATTTCTTCTACCGGCACAACATGAGATGGATCTGAACGATAGCGTCTAAGCATGGAAACATGAAACACATTATGGATCTGACTCAACTCTGATGGCAACTCGAGCTGGTAAGCTACTGGTCCCACACGCTTCAACACCCGATAAGGCCCGATAAACCTAGGGCTCAGCTTGCCTTTTCGACCAAACCTCAGCACTTTCTTCCATGGCGATACCTTCAAGAAAACCCTGTCACCCTCTGCAAATTCTATATCCTTCCGCTTAAGATCGGCATAGGACTTTTGCCTGTCCGAAGCTTCTTTCAGATGAGCTCGAATCAGCCTAACCTTATCTTCTGTTTCAGCAACCAACTCTGGACCCAACAACTACTGCTCTTCTAACTCTGTCCAACATGTAGGGGTACTACACTTCCGTCCATATAACGCTTCATAGGGTGCCATCTGAATACTCGTCTGGTAACTATTATTATACGCGAACTCCGCCAACAATAGAAATTCTTCCCAACTACCTCTGAAATCCAAGACACAACGCCTCAACATATCTTCCAAAATCTGAACTACCCTCTCTAACTGCCCATCTGACTGGGGATGAAACGCTGTACTGAAATCCAACCTTGTACCCAATGCCTGATGCAAAGCCTTCTAGAATCTTGACGTAAATCTAGGGTCTCTGTCTGAAATAATCGACACTGGCACCCATGCAACCTCACAATCTCTACTATATATAATCTAGCTAACATCTGAAGAGAGTAATCCACACGTATAGGTATGAAATGAGCAGACTTTGTCAGACGGTCAACAATTACCCAGACCTAATCCTTCTTAGTGGGCATGAGGGGTAGCCCACTAACAAAATCCATCGTGATCCTTTCCCATTTCTACTGCGGAATCTTTACCGGTTGCAACAATCTCGAAGGTAACTGATGTTCGGCTTTGACCTGCTGACACGTCAAACACCTACTCATAAATTCAATTACCTCCTGCTTTAGGCCCGGCCACCAAAACTACTCCCGTAAATCCCGGTACATCTTACTACCTCTAAAATGCATAGCATATAGACTGCTATGTGCCTCCTGAAGAATCTTCTGCCTTAACTCCCTATCTTTAGGCATGCAAACTTTCCCCTGAAAACATAGCACTCCATCTGCTCAAGCTATACCCCTCCAATCCACCATTCTACACTTGTAAACATTGAGTGCCTAAGACTTCGTCCACCAATTATTTTTCCTTAACCTGGTTTACCCATGTCGGCTTCACTTGCAGTTCCGCTAACAGACTTCTGTCCTCATACAAACTAAGGTAGGCAAACAAGGCTCTTAAATCTGCTACCACTTTGCAGCTCAAGGCGTCAGCTACCACGTTAGCCTTACCCGGGTAGTACTCAATCGAGCAGTCATAATCTTTCGACAACTTGATCCACCTCCGCTGCCTTAAATTCAAATCCTTCTGAGTAAAGAGGTATTTCAAACTCTTATGATCTGTGTACAAAATAGACTTCTCTCCATACAAGTAATGTCTCCAAATTTATAGGGTGAAAACCACTGTAGCCAACTCCAGATCATGCGTCGGGTAATTCACTTCGTGAGGTCTCAATTGTCGAGAAGCATACGCCACTACCTTCCACTCTTGCATCAGCACACGTCCTAACCCTGTATGGGACGCATCACAATAAACCGTAAACTCTTTCCGTGCTTCAGGCTGAATCAGCACCAGAGCTTCTGTCAAAATCCCCTTTAACTTCTCAAACTCTCTTGTTGGTTGTCTAACCACACAAACAGAACCCCTTTCCTTAGCAACTTGGTCAACGGTACTGCAATCAAAGAAAACCCTTCTATAAACCTTCTGTAATATCCTGCTAAACCCAGAAAACTCCAAATCTCCGCCACAGACTTTGGTGGTTTCCAATCTAATACAGCTTCAATCTTCCGAGAGTCCACCCGGATCCCCTCAGCTGACACCACATGACCCAAAAAGGTAACTTCCTTCAACCAGAACTCACACTTACTAAACTTAGTGAACAACTGCTTTTCTCTTAGAATCTGCCAAACCACCCACAGATGTGTGTCGTGCTCTTCCTCTGACTTTGAGTACACCAGAATATCATCTATAAATACTATGACGAACCGGTCCAAATACGGATGAAACACTCGATTCATTATATCCATAAACGCCACTGGTGCGTTGATCAACCCAAACGGCATTACCAAAAATTTATAGTGACCAAAACGAGTACGAAAAGCCGTCTTATGGATATCCGCCTCCTTGACCTTAAGCTGGTGATACCTTGACCTCAAATCTATCTTGGAAAAGACTGAGGCTCCCCTAAGTTGGTTGAACAGGTCGTCTATCCTTGGTAACGGATATCTGTTCTTAATCATCAACTTATTCAGCTGATGGTAATCTATGCACATTACGCCCACGTCCTCGAGTGCTCATGACTAGCGTTCACGATTTATCTGTTTAGAAATTTTTATGGAATAATAATTCTTTCTTCCACTGATTAATAACGAACAGTCTTATGGAAAGGAGTTTTAACCGTGGTTCTCTCAAACTCGATCTATATCTACATAGTTCAGTTCTCAAGTCTGTATTTCCTAATTCTAGAATTCACATTCAAACAACATCCAGCAGAGCACTAATACATGCATCAAACACATAAGTACATCCATGAACTCATATTCATCACCTAGGGGTATTTTCATCATTTAACTACCCAGGGGTATTTCTGTAAAAAAAATTTAAAAAAAGGTATCTTGGTGATTTTTCAAAGTAGGGGCATTTCAGTAATTTGTAATCCAGGGGTATTTTGGTAATTTTTCCAATTTTGGTGACTTTCGTAACTTAGGGGTAATTCAGTAATTTCTCAAACAAGGGTACTTTGGTAATTTTTCCAAAAAAAAAGTATTTTGGTCATTTTACAAAATCAAGGGTATTTTGGTCATTTACAAAATCAAGGGTATAGCGGTGAATTACCTCAACCTAGGGTATTGTGGACAATTTTACAAAATCAGGGACATACAAGCAATTTTTACAAAAACAGGGTACTGGTCCCTTTTCGAGTTTTCATTTTAAATTTTGGCCCGTCAACAAGCCCTCGTGACTAAGGTGAACAGTCACTACGCACCAGGTAGGATTCCAGAGAAGAGGAGGTGAGTCACTAGGACTGCTTAAATGCCAAGCTCTTCCTGGATCCAATCCTAGACATGCGTATGCATGTTACCACACCCTAACCCTTATGACTTGTTCACTGACATGTTTAATTAGGGAAATTAAGTTATATGCAATTTAAGAGTTTGGATAACTAGGCCTAAGGTCCATAAGCCCTAGCATACCTATCTATGTCCCTATAAAACCCATTAAACCCATCATATATATATCACATCAAAGGTTACGATA
The DNA here is from genome assembly GCA_025506655.1 of Gossypium rotundifolium. NCBI lineage: Eukaryota > Viridiplantae > Streptophyta > Magnoliopsida > Malvales > Malvaceae > Gossypium > Gossypium rotundifolium. The sequence continues at coordinate 133,356,448 of CP106734.1, forward strand.
CTTACCTGGGTGGATCGGCGCCGGGGACTCAGGTGCCATGCTTCCTGAAATATGCATTTCCATAAAAATCATGTTACAGACCCTTTATTGAAAACATTTTGGGCCTTATACCCACAACCGAGCTTTTGAACCTGGCTCTGATACTAAAAATGTAACACTCCAAATTCGGTCCAAACGCTACGACCGAATCTGGCATGTCACAGGGAAGAAAATGTTTTGGACACTAGTTTGTCGTCTTGAGTTGGGAAGGAAACTTTTGTATATTTATAAAAGAATCGAGTTTGGATTGAGTGAATTGTTAAAACATTTTGGAAACTTATTTTAGCAAAATAGAGTTACCTTGTGGTTCTCCCTTGCTTGTTAATTACCTGGTGTAAGACCTCAGAAAAATCCCAAAAGTTTATTCAAGTTTTGGAAAAACCGTCCATTTCATAGTTTACTAGGCATGCCCTTAACGTTAGCAAAATTGTAAAGGAATTTTAAACGAATAAATAATCCCAAAGTAAAATCTAAGTGGCCTTATTACAAAGCTGAAATCCAAACTTAAAGCATAAACAAAATAAATCCGAAATAAGCATTAAAATAAAAAACACAAAGTATTGAGCATGGCCATCTCGAGTCCATCCCGGCTCCATATCCGCGATCAAGGAATTATCTGCAAAAAGGTAACGGAAGGGGTGAGTCACTGAGACTCAGTGTGTAAATCCCCATCCCCAAAAGATGTTAAGCTCTTACACAGATTCATATGCAAATATGCATTTCATGCAACCAATCCAACCAAGGTATCCATCCGAATCTCCCAAGTCTACCCCTTGTGGCACCTAACCACTGGTAATACCTAACCACTGGTGACGATCCCTTATATCGCTATGTGGGGCCAACCCACTGTGGTACCAAACCACTGGGACGAGTCACAAAGATAAGCATATGTGGTACCTAACCACTGGTGGTTCCAAACCACTGAGACTTAGTCACAGAGTAAAGATATGTGGGGCCAACCCATGTGTGGTACCTAACCACTGGTGACAGTCTAATAAATTATACCTTCCCCCTCCTCTCATCATACCCATTTTTCATGTACATGCTTTCCAATACCATATGATCATGCTTAACACTTTAAGGAAATATAACATGGCACATACAAGTTTAATATAGATAAATCACGTTAGCCACCAAAATGGACTTACCCGAAGTCCTTGCTTTTACCCACAAGGGTAATATAATGATTTCCACCGTTACTTCGGCTTTTGACAAATCACAATAATAGCATAGTAAGCATATGAAGTGTGTAAAAGTTACACACCTTATAACCCACAATATCACACCCTCTACGTCAACACTATCGTCAATCGAGACTACCACTATCTGCCTATGATCTTGCTCTGACGTCAACCCACAACCCGGTGGCCAATCTCGCACTGTTGATACTGCTCACTTCTTGAACTTAGGGGCTGGGTTTGCAGGTCCAACCTCTCCTAACGCTTGGCTGGAATTTGATTCCATAAACAACCCTTGGTCACTAGACCTAATTAAAATGATGAAATCAAATCTAAGAGATTAACATAACACTTAAAACGAAACCTTACCTAGATCGACAAATCCTGAAACTCTAGATTTACTTCCCAAGCTGAGCGAATCCCAAAAATCCTCAAGAAGGAGTCACCACCCCACCTACCTTCGGCCAAGCATCAAAAATACTGTAGGCTTACTGCCTTGACACTCAACCGCAAAGAAGTTAATTGGAATGAAAGAAACCCCTTACCACAACCACTGGAGAACCCAATTGAGAGTAGTGACAAATCACCAATCAGTGATCCATAGCATCCCGGAACCAAAAGAAAAGATTCGTCGTACCAACAAATAAGAGCCCCACAAAACAAATAACCGATTTCGGCCTTTCTCTCTAAAGAAAATGAAAGAGATAAGAGAGAAGAACAAGATGAGGGAGAGTTACGGAGATTCGGCCAATAACACAGAGAACTTACCCCAAAAGACAAATTTGTTCGGCTAAGAAAGAAAAGAGATGAAGAAGAAAGGTGCCCCTTTTTCAAGAGATATTCGGCTAAAGTGTTGAATGAAGAGAAAGAAGAGTATCAAAGTTTTCGACAAAGGTTAAAGCTTTAGAGGGTTTCGGCTATGGTTAAAAAAAGAAAAAGAGAAGGAAAGCTTAGATGATTTTTGGCAAAAGAGAAGTTGAGAGGAAAAAGCTAGACTGAAAAGTGAAAAACTCACCTAAATGCCAAAAATCTGCTCTTTAGCAACTAAATTTTGGCACCCTCACCAAGGACCAAAATCGAGAGTCCCCTTCTCCTCAAACTCTTCAAAAGAATTCGGCTAACACCTCCCTTGTGCCGTCCCCTCTATCTTCCTATCCTCAAACCGATTTGAATTCACCACACTCCTAAAATTTCTCTCCTCCCCTTATCCAAATCTGTTGACCCCTTCAATGCTCATCCACTAGAGTCCAAACTGAATGCAACACCTCCTAGCCTTGGCGTCAGAAAAACAACCAAAAGGGATTCCCGCAGCTCAAACCAAGTCCCTATCAGCTCCCCTGAGGCGTCACTTCTTTGATCCTTAAGTGGCACCCTTCTTGCCACTTTACCAAGGTTTCTCTTGCATCAAAACCTACCACTAACCCTTAATTCCTATCCAATTTAGCTCCCCCTTCTAAGTACCCCACAAGAAAATTTTTGATAAGGATCTAGCCTACCCCTAACTCATGCCTGGACCCTTAAATCACCCTGAACAAGCATGATGACCATACTATCTACATGCAGTCACACAAAATGCAAAGGCCCCGTTTAAGGATGTTACAGTTAGCTAGTACCAGGTTAGGGTGCGAACAGAATTAAAGCTAGGTAGTAGGCTCTTATATATGTTGCTATGGGCCGTGAGGACACAGATGTGTTCAACGTCATTGTAAGTACTTTTACCATCCATTATGTTCTTTATTTTGTCTTAATTGATATAGGATTTACCCATTCATATGTTGCTTGTAATATGACTAATAAATTGGGTGTTGGGGTAGAGAAAACTGCTAATGATGTTATTGTAATTAGTTTTTTGGAACAATTAGTTGTTGTAAACAAAATCTATGAAGGATGTCTATTAGAGGTTCAAGGTGTAGTGTTTTTGACTGATCTACTAGAATTATCTTTAGGTGACTTTGACTTATTTTGGGGAATGGATTGGTTGGTTAAACATCAAGTTAGTTTGGACTGTGCCACTAAGAGAGTGACTTTGAAAATGGTTGAGGGTAATGAAATCATCATAATTGATGAACGAAAAAATTATTTGTCTAATGTGATCTCCATTATGGTAGCAGAGAAACTGGTTCATAAAGGATGTAAGACCTACTTAGTTGATTTGTTGGATGTTATTGTAAGTAGTTCTATTGTGGATAGTATACTATCCAAACAGTTAAGGATTTTTCAAATGTTTTTCCCAAGGAACTACCAGGGTTAACTCCAGATTGTGATGTTGAATTCAGAATTAAGTTGTTGCTTGGAACTACTCTAGGGTCTATTTCTCTCTACCGCATAGCACCTAAAGAATTTAAAGAGTTAAAAGTTCAACTTTAGGAGTTTCTAGATCGAGGTTTTCTTAGACCTGGTGTTTCTCCTTGAGAAGCTCATATCCTGTTTGTTAAGAAGAAAGATGGCTTCCTAAGGCTGTGTATTGATTTCGACAGTTAAATAAGATGACTGTTAAGAATAAGTATCTAGTGCTGAGAATTAATAACTTGTTTGATCAGTTCTGAGGTGTAATGGTGTTCTCTAAAATTGATTTGAGATTTAGGTACTATTAATTAAAGGTGAAGGAGTCAGATGTGCCTAAGACTGAATTCAGGACTCGGTATGGTTATTATGAGTTCTTTGTTAAGTGTATTGGTCAACCAATGCTCTAGTCACATTTATGGATCTGATGGACCGAGTATTCCTACCATTTCTTGATCAGTTCATCATTGTGTTTATCGACAACATCCCGGTTCACTCCATAGTTGAAATTGAAATGAAGAACATCTTGGGGTGGTTTTGCAGATCCTCTAAGAAAAGAAGCCCTATGCAAAACTGAGTAAATGTGAGTTTTGTCTTATGTAAATAATGTTTCTAGGTCATGTGGTATCTACTAAGGGTATTTGATTGGATCCGAAGAAGTTAGGCTATTCTAGAATGGAAGAAGCCTAAAAGTGTTTCTGAGATATAAAGTTTCCTTGGTTTAGTCGAGTATTGTCAAAGGTTTGTTAAAGGGTTTTCTTTGATTGCTACTCCTTTAATTAAGTTATTAAGGAAGAAAGTTTCTTTTAAATGGACGGATAACCAACAAGATAGCTTTGAGAAGCTAAATTCTATGTTGACACAACCTTGTGCTGATTCAGCCCGAGTCGGGAAAGGAGTATGTAATGTATAGTGATGTACCTCACACTAGCCTCGTATATGTGTTAATGCAAGATAGAAAAGTAGTTACCTATACATCAAGGTAGTTGAAACCGTATGACTGCAACTATCCAACTCATGATTTGGAGTTGGCAATCGTGGTGTTTGCATTGAAAATCTAAAGGCATTAACTGTATGGTGAAAAGTGTTACATCTACATGGATCACAAGAGTCTTAAGTATCTTCTCACCCAAAAAGAGTTAAACTTGATGTAACGAATATGGATTGAATTACTAAAGAACTATGACTATGTGATCGAGTACCACCCTGGAAAAGCTAACTATGGCATAGGCTCTAAGTAGGAGGCAAATAACTGATCTAAAAGTGACATTTGCTAGGTTGAGTCTGGTAGAATATAGAGGTTTATTAGAAGAGTGGCACATAAAGCCCACATTGGTCAGTGAAATTCAGGATAAATAGCCATTAGATGTATCCTTGTTGCCAAGGATTAAGTAGATTGAGGATAGTAAAACTAAGGATTTTGGGTTCAGTGTCGATGTCGAGGAAGGTATTGTGTGCCGAATGATAAGTGTCTAAGACAGTCCATTCTTCAAGAAGTGTGTAGTATCCCTTATGCTATGCATCTTGAAGGGAATAAGATGTATCGAGATTTAAGGGAATTGTGCTGGTGGCCTGGTCTGAAATGTGAGCAACGTGTTTAATGTGTGAGCAAGTGAAAGTGGAACACCAGTTTTCTTTTGGGTTGTTGCAGTCGGTTAAGATTCCCTAGTGAAAATGAGAGCAAGTAACCATGGACTTTGTTAGTGGGTTACCTTTAATACCTACTAAGAAAGATTCAATTTGGGTAATAGTGGATAGGTTGACTAAGTCAGCTCATTTCTTACCTGTTTGCACAGATTACTCGTTGCAGAAACTGGCAAAGTTATAAATTTCAGAGATTGTGAGACTACATGGGGTACTAATATAGATTATCTCCAATTGAGATCCTCGTTTTACATTTCGGTTCGGGAAAAAACTACATGATGCACTGGGTACTCTTTTAGACTTTAGGGCAGCCTTCCATCCGCAAATTGATGGACAATTTAAGCAGGTTATTCAGATATTGAAAGATATGCTAAAGGGTTGCATTATTAACTTCTAAGGTAGTTGGGAGGAGCACTTTCCTTTGGTTGAATTTGCATACAATAACAATCTTCAATCGAGTATACATATGGCACTTTATGAGGCTTTGTACAATCACAAGTTTCAGACACCACTATGTTGGACTGAGCTGAATGAAAGGAAATTTTAGGTTCCTATCTAGTACAGGAGTTTGAAGGGGAAATCAAATTGATTCAAGATAAGCTGTATGCGACTTTGGATTGGCAAAAGTCGTATGCGGATCTAAAAAGAAAGGACATCAAGTACAATGTCAAAGATTATATTTTTTTGAAAGTGTCTCCATGGAGGAAAGTTTTGAGGTTTGGATATAATGGAAAATTGAGCCCTAGGTTCAATGGACCCTACTAGATTCTTAAGAAAGTTGGTCCAGTTGTGTATCAGTTAGAATTACCTCCTAAAATGTACTCTATCCATGACGTATTCCATGTTTCCATGTTGAGAAGGTACTAATCAGACTCTTCTTAAATTGTTTCGATCGGGGAGATTGAGGTAAGACAAAATTTGTCCGTTGAGGAAGATCCTGTACAAATCCTAGATCGTGAGGTAAAAGTCCTAAGAAGGAAACTTATTCCACTGGTTAAGGTTCTATGGCGAAACCATGAAATTGAGGAAGCCATGTGGGAACCGAAAGAAACAATTTGTCAACGGTATCCTCATCTATTCAAATTAGGTAAATTTTTAAGAATGGGAGAGTTATCACACCCAAATATAGTATTGGTTAAGTGTCTGTATTAAGCAAACTAGTCTAATGGTTTTGTGGTAGTGAATCCACCCTAGAGTCCCAAGTTCAAGCCACTTCCCTCCTTTTTATTAATTTTCAGCAATCCTTATTTAAACCCAAATTACCGTCCCCTGTATTAAACCTAAGTATATAACATATTTATTTATTTGTTAATCAGCCCTCTTCCTTCCCTAATTGTTTTATGACGTCCCTCTTCCTTTTCTTCTCTCAAGATTTTTTTATTTTCCCTTTCATTGCTCCACCACCACACCGCCACATCCTCCACCATCTTTAAACTATCAACTTTCTTTCTTCTTTTTTTTTTTGAGTCATACCTCAAAAATCTGAAATTTGTTGGTGTTTAGATCTGTCAGCAATAGCTTCCATTATCTTTCTCGATGGATTGGTAACTACAATCTATTTCAATGTTGGATTTCGTATTTTCGTTATACAAATACCCAACATTAATCTTTTGGTTTGATTAATCAATCTTTTTCGGATCTTAACAAGATCTTTGATACCAACTATTAATTTTTGTGTATTTTTTGTTGAAGGATTGGATTTAGGTGAATTGGATCAAAATTGATCGTAAAGGGTGTCGATCGGACTCGTATTGAAAGCTATGTTCTTTGCCAAGTGAATTAGTGGCAAATCATGTGTAGTTTTAGGGTCACATTGTCTCTCACTCGAGCATGTGAGCTACACTAGTGGACCACACGGCCACAACCTGTTACACAGCTAGCCACACTGTAGTGTCCTTATCGTTGGAAATTTGCACGTCGTACACATGACATTAGGATGGTATACGACTTGGACACACGTCCGTGTACTCCTTCCGCATTACATCAACCTGTCACACGACCTGACCATATGTGTGACCACTATTTTATAATTTTGCCCAGAAATTTGTGATATGTTCAGTTTAATCTCTGTATAGTCCCTAAATTATTTTTTAGAGTTGTTGTACACTCAATTAAGTACCTAATATTATGTATATTCTGGAATATGTGATCTGATTGATTGAATTGTTGTTATTATATGTATGATATGTGAATGATACACGCCTACTGTTATGGTATACTCAATGATCTATTATTGTTGCCATTGCTTTTATATTATTAATTTCATGTTAAGCATGCCTACCCCTATCGTTAAACTGATTGCATGATAAACATGGCTACTGTTTCTATATTGTATTGTTACTAGCATGCCATATTGCATAACATAGAGATTGGGACGATATGAAAAGAGGAAGTATTGGCAATTATAAATCTTCAAACACTGGTGGTTTCTCCACAACTTATTGGCACTTTATTTGCAATCTTTTTTATCTAAAATTTATTGTGGTTTACCCACTATTTATTGGCAATTTATCTGCAATTACTGGTGGTTTATCCACAATATGTTGTGTAGGGATGGATGAGTTCTGGGGGATTTCTTACTATGGTGTGTAGCGGATGATGGGTAAGAACTTTTTCCAATATACTTGAATTGCATTGACATTCATAAGCATGCTCAAATAAACTGTCAAATTTTGTATTGCTATACGATTGGGATTGTTCTAAAAAAAATATTGTTTTTTATGTCGTGTCTATTGTTTTGCACTGATTTTTCTTGTTTTTATACTCACACTAAGCTTCTTAAGCTCACCCCCTTAGGTACATTCTTTACAAATAGCCCACAAGACTAGGATATGGGCTTGGAATTCGGAGGGCTTGTCTCAGATAGTTTTTTGAACAAAAGTACTTTAGACATAATATTTATAATGTATGTTATTTGAGAATTCTATTATTTTAAATGAACTGTGGCATGGGACTTAAACTTTGGGTTATTTTTGCTTGCATGGAATTATAATTGTTTAGACATTTGAAACTTGGAAACTGAAATTATGGTGCATGAGATCTGGTTTTTAATCAAAATTCTATCTATTATCACTTTCCCACTACAATATTATAAATGAATATTGAATAGTAAATAAATTGGAAATCAACTTTTGCGAAGTAAACATTAAAATCCATTGGGTTTTTTTTTTTTTTTTTTTGGAAAATTGTATCTTTCAATGAAAATGAGATAAAACGTTAAGTTTTCTTCTAAGGTAAGCAAATGTTTTAAAAAGATTGTTTTAAAAACTCTGGTAACTTTATTAAGTCATCCCGATGGCTTATGTAGCCTTCAAAATTCGACTGTAGCGTCTACGCCAGGTTAGGGAGGTTATAGAACATGTTTAGGTTTGTCTACTAATATAAGTTGTATTTCCGTAGTATGACCCGACCACATAATACCGCTTAGTATTAGTTTAAACATTAAACAACCAGTAAGCCAATACTTGCTTTTATTTTTCTTTACATTCAAAAGCCACATTAGGACATTATACAAAATATATTAATGTAATCCATGGATTTTTTTTTATTAATCAAACTATTCAAAAAAAATATAAGTTTACAAATCAATATACTACACTTAAGACACCAAATCTAATAAGTGGCAAACCCATTTCTTTATGCTAGTAAAAAGTATGTGGATCTTGATTTTCATTTCATTTTTAAATAAGTTTTTAATCATTAGCTTCTAGTAAATCTTGTTCTTGTTACTGCTCAAACTATTGATGCCTGTCATTTTCAATTGCCTTCTTTATAGTGCTACGCAAGAAGCTATGTGTTGTATCTTTTGTTGATTGTGTTTATGTTGTTGTAATAAGTTTGAGAAGAATAGAGCTAGGGAAATATTAGTAATAACATGAAATTGGTGTTGTTCAACAAATTTGATCAAACTATACTTGTTAGATAGAGTTGTTGTATTGGTTAAGGAATTAGTTACACAATTTCCAAGTGGTTAGATTAGTTAGTAGTAGTTATCTCAGTCTCCAAAGTTGTATACATACATAGTATCAGTCTTTGTTTCGGTAGCATTTTCTTGAATGAACAAAAATCATAAAGTTCATCTTCTATTCACTTCTTTCTTTCATTTTTGCTTTGTAAATTTACATCTTTGTATTATATTCTTAATGGTTGCTTTGAGCTGAATAAAATATGAAATCGAGTTAGGATAAATATCATGGTTTGAATAATCAAGTTTCAACATGTATTTAACCAACAAATAAAATGCAAACATCAGTAAACAAAATCCAACATCTATGTATTTAGGTTTTTGTTTATTGATTTGCTTGTTATTCATTTAGATAATAAAGCAGTGAAAAAAACTCTATGTTTGGTTTGGATGTTCTTCATTTCTTAGAATTTTTTTCCATCATATTACATTATGTAGGTTTATTTTGGGGTTTAGAATTTTTCTTTATTGGTTTGCTTATTCTTTGTTTGGGTAATGAAATGATGGAAAAATTGTAGGTATAATGTGGGTGTTCTGTGTTTGAGTATTTTGTTTTTTGATTTTGCAATCTATATAAATTTTCGGTTAGGTTTAGTAATATTTGCATTTCGTTTACTGATTTGAGTGTAGAAATCAAGATGGCTAATCTCCATTGATGCAATATGAAGTGGATTTGGTAATGGAAATGAAAATTTTAAACTAAAAATTGTCAATTTATGTAAACAACAAGTTTGACTAATACAGGTGATGAAATTGTAGGGAATTTATTTTTGTGATCAAAATAAAAGCATCAACATGATGCGGCATGTATAATTAGTTGTCATTAGAAATTTAATGGTTGGGTGACTAAAATGAAATCATTTTCTAATAGTGACGGAATTACAATGAATGTTTTAAAGTAATCAAAATAAAAAAATTATCTAAAAGTTAATTGACTAACTAAGTAATTTACGCTTTGAAAAATTATGATTTAAATTATTATCTATTATTGTCTTACAAATGTAAACGTATTCTTTTTAAAAAGAAAGTAGAGTGTGATATTAATGGTGCATCAAGATTGGAGAATTATTGTAGCTAGTTAGAATCATTTATTATTTTTAATTTAATATATTATTTTTAATTAGGGTAAATTACACCTATGGTAACTTTTGTTTACCTCGGGTTATATTTTAGTTACTTATGTTTAAAATGTTACGTTTTAGTTACTTACGTTATCATATTGCAATATTTTAGTCATTAAACCGTTAATTTTCATTAACGGTGTAATTGTTAGTTGAGATGGCACATTAAATCTTCATTTCAAACAAAAAATTTAGGTTTAATTATACAATTGGTCCCCATATTTTTTCGTTTTGAGCAATTTATTTGTTTTCTTTTATATTCTTTTAACTTTCCTTTTTTTTCCCTTTATTTTCCATTCTCTTTTGCTTCTCCCTCCATTTTCCTACCTTCTTTATTTCTTTTAACGTATCAGGAAGTCAAATTAACAATAAAGAATGAGGCAAGAAGTCGAAAGCCATCAAAACCTATAAATTCATACCATCTGCTAACTATCAAATCCCTCCACCACCATCCATCATCTTCATTTCATCCATTAACACATTCACTACTACCATCACCTCATTCATGACAAACCTAAAAATATCATCCCATCACCAAATAAACCCACATTCAAATCAGTCAAGAATCCAAGTAAAGAACAATTAGTAAGACCCAAAAAATCACAAAGAGCCAAAGATTAGACAATGACCGATGATAGAGGAGTACATAAAAAATCGAGCCAATCTAATTGTAACACCCCTAACTCGTATCTATCGCCAGAACAGGGTTACAGAGCATTACCGAAACATTCAGAAACATTTACAGATAATGCATGCAAGTTACCATTCAAATTCCGAAATCATCCTTAACATCCCTTAAATGGACCCTTGAGGCCTAATACGAGTATTAGAATCGAGTCGAGACTTTAACATCCCTTAAATGGACCCTTGAGGCCTAATACGAGTATTAGAATCGAGTCGAGACTTAATCGGAACCTTTAAGAATTTTTCATGACATTTTAAAAATTTTCCAAGGTGCAGGGCTCACATGCCCGTGTGCCCCTGGGACACACCCATGCTACAAGTCGTGTTCGACCCCGCGTAACTCTCTGACTTGTGCACACGGCCATGCCACACGCCCATGTTCAGGGTCGCGTCTCCCAAACGACTGAGACACATGCCCGTGTCTCTGCCCGTGTGCTCAACTCTGAGCATTCTGTTTTCTCATATTTAAAGTGCAAGGAACACACGGCCAAGCCACACGCCCATGGGGTAGGACGTGTGTCACACACAATCTAGACACACGCCTGTGCATTTGCCCGTGTGGACAAAATAAAGCCAATCCTAGCATCATTTCTCACCCAAAATCACACCCATGACCTGCACTTAAACCACACATCCAAAAGGCAACCATTTCAAGCTTTCAAGTTAAGCAAACTCCATCATTCAATATAGCATACCATTACATGCATACATGTTCATAATCTTGCCTTGGTTTAGTCCATATGTTAGGCATAATTTGATCAACTACTTAACACATATGTAGCTACCATAGTTTGACATTACAAGTATATTAGAACAAACCATTACTAGCCATTCCAATGGCTAGATTACAAGCATCATTTACATTTACATGCCAATATGGCCAATATAACCTATACATGCCATTACAACCATAATTGATTTACCTTATTGTACCGACATGGGCCGATAGATAGTGTGAGTGATCTCTGCTGAGCTTCCAATCCAACGAGCTTCCAATCTAACGAGCTTCGATTTACTCTAAAATAGGGAAAAACAAAATGGAATAAACGTTACATGCATAGTAAGTTCATATAACATGGTACTTAACTTACTATTCATTCTATTTTGAGGTTACTATGTAAGACATATTCAATCAATTTGACCTCAAGCCCTACACATATCCTCATTGCCCTTGTTAGTCATATATTCCATAATAACATCAAAACATAGATGGGCTCAACAACAATCAAGTTTCCAAGCACATATGCTTTCCAAAACATGTATTCATTCAACATGCATAATTCATCTCATTATTACAAGTATAATTTCATACTAGTTCATTTCGAGTTCAGGTCATTTCAAATCAGAACTTTACTCATATTACTCGGAATATTAAGATCATGATTAATACACTCAAGGTGTATAAGTCTATAATCAATGATGTACATACTCATCAAATAAATTCCATGTACAATGTCATCATTTCATATTTCCATACATCAATTATCACGTATCGTCATTTTCATGTATTTCAGGTCGATCTGTGTAATAACTCATATCTTATTCATATCTTCTCATGTCAAGAAATTGTACCCATTGAATTTATCTGAAATATCGATGGATACACAGACAGTACACTCGTGTTGTACAAATTAGGATTCGTCAATTCGTATTCAATGTTACCCATAAGGTACTATTTCAGGGAGTACACTCTCAAGCCACCCATGTGTACAACAGGATTACCAATCCACGCTAAATCCTTTTTATGACATATGCTCTAAGGAGCTTGATTTGGAATACCTATCCGGGCTAAATCCAATTCATAACATATGCTTGAGAGGACTTATATCAGGATTACCTGTCCATGCTAAATCCTTTTAGAGATGAGGTCAATAGGATTACTCGACCGAGCTAAATCCCTCCAACAACAAATGCAGGGCCTCATTCATTTCGGGAAATCACATATCCATCGATTTTCCATTTTATTCAACTGGGATTTAAACATTTTTCTCAAGAATTATCGAGCATGTGATTATTTCATACATCCACAACATTCATATAATTCAAATAAACACATTCCCCATTAATTTCAAACATATAAGTATCGTTTATCCTTTATCATCTATTGGGCATTGTCATTTAATTTAAACATTTTCATTTTATCGGGCTTGACAGGATATGTAATCATTTCACATATTTATGATATTTATACAATTTACATAAACACAATCAATGCAAGCATGTAAATAAACACAATTTAGTTACACGAACTTACCTCGGCAAATGTTCGTCTACATAACATCTACTAATCTGACATTTCCTCTTTTCCTCGTTCTAGCTCCAAATTTGGTCTATCTGGATCTATACGAATAAATTTATATCAATTTATCATATTTAACATTCAAGTGGGCTCAATTTTCATCCTAGGAAAAATTATCATTTTGCCCTTAACTTTTCCATAAATTCACATTTCGTCCCTAGGCTCGGAAAATAAAATTTATGCAATTTACTCCCTATTCCAAGCCTAACCAAGATCCCATTTCAAAATTTACAGCACATGTATTCATAAAATTTAAGAATTTTTCATCAAATTTTACAACTTTGCATTTTAGTCCCTAAATCATGTTTTCATCAAAAATCACTTTGTAAAAATTGTTTATCTATCAACAACCTTTCATTTTCTACCATAAATTTCTAATTTTTAGCATATACATCCATAACCCATTTTCCATACTTTGGTAACTTTACAAATTGATCCCCCCAAATAGATAGATTAAGCTATCCTGATTCCAAAAATATCAAAATTACTAAAAACGGGACAAGAAAACTTACCCAATTTGGCCAAGAAAGTTTCTTCTCTCTCTCCTAGGGTTTCCATATTTTATTTTGGGGAAGAAGATGATAAAAATAATTTTTATTTCTATTTAATTAATTTATCATCTTTAATAATTTTGATTTCCAATTTAGCCCTTAGCCTTTTTCTAATTTTCCATGGATGAATCATCCAAAAATATCTACTAACTTTTATTAATGGTCTAATTACCGTATAAGGACCTTAATTTTTGAATTTCATAGCTATTTGATCCTTCTAGCTACTAGAATCCAATTTTTTCATTTTATGCGATTTGGTCCATCTCGTAATTAAACACATAATCGGTAAAATTTTCTTATCAAAATTTTCACATGACATTTCTAACATAATATGGACCATATAATAAAATAAAAATATATTTTATTTTCGGCTCGAATTTGTGGTCCCAAAACCACTATTTCGATTTCACCAAAATTGGGCTATTACACTAATGGCCGGTGATGGAGATTCAATCTTAGGTAGTCCAAAAGTTAGGGATTGTTTTAGATGTTTTCGAAAGGAGGTCATGGTAATGGTGAAGGTGTTAGTGGATGAAATGAAGATGACCGATGGTGGTGGAGGATTTTGATAGTTAGCAGATGGTATAGGTTTATGGGTTTTGGTTATAGGCAGTGCTGGCTTTCGACTTCCTGCTTTTTTCTTCACTGCCAATTCGACTTCCTGATATGTTAAATGAAATGGAGAAGTTAGGAAAATAGATGGAGAAACAAAAGAGAATGGAAAAAAAAAAAAAAAAGAGAAAAGTTTAAAGAACATAAAATAAAACAGTTAAATTGCTCAAAACAAAAAAAAAATATAAGGATCAATTGTATAATTTAACCTAAAATTTTTATTTGAAATGATGATTTAACATGTCACTTCAGCTTACCATTACCCATTAACGGCAATTAACGGCTTAGTGACTAAATTGTTACAACACGATAATATAAGTGACTAAAACATAACATTTTAAACATAAATGACTAAAATGTAACTTGAGATACACATCAGTGACCATGGGTGTAGTTTACCCTTGTATTTAATAGGAAATTAATATCTGTTAATAATATTCATTTTTTAATATAAAAATAGTTTTAGCAAAATATATATAGAGAGAGAGAGAGAGCTTCCTGAGCCAACCAAGCCAAAAAATTACCACGGGTTTTTTTCTATCACGTTTAACTATCCAAAAATTCAATATAAATAAAATATCCGAAGCCAAGAGTAATTTGGACATTAATTGCACGGAAATCTAGTTCCACAATTTTATTTCAAGGATTCAATTCACTGACTTTAAATACAGAAATCGTAAAAATATCTTTCCCTATACAATAGTTTATGAGTTATGTGGGTGCTTTTTTTTTTTTTCTTGATTTATTGATCATCACAAATTCTCAACAGATATAATTATTATTGCAATTAAATCAGTTTTAATTCGTTTTTCTACCAGCAATAGCTTCAGCCCTCACAAGCTTCACTCTTTTTCCCTTTAACCAAAAAAAAAAAAAAAAAAAGAATCATTAAATATTTTCTTAAATATCCCTTTAATTACTATTAATTAACATTTGCCTAACATATTTGATTTTATATCCATTTGAGTACCCATAGATGAAATAACGTTTGTATTAATATCATCCGTTACATCGAATAAATTTCTTTTGAACCCACGCTTGATTTTTACTCCAAAATAAATATATTTACGGTTGATAAATCGAACCTTACACCTTATGTTGAACAGTGATTATTACACTCTCAAAATTTTGCTACTTTTGGTCTAACAGGTTAATCCTTCTAGAAATTTTATAATTCAATGTTAATTTTTTTTAAAATAAAATTCTTATAAATTGATTTCGATTCCCTTTTAAACATTTTTGCTTCATCCGATCCTCTATCTATGATGCAAACAAACAAGAACCATGAATTCGTCGGCAAGACTTAAATTTCTTAGGAATTAATGGATAAGTTCAAACATAACTCAACTTTTTCATCAATTGTATAATACGATATAATTGTAAATTAATTTTTTATATATTTTTTTGTTATCTATTTGTTTGTGTGAGCTGGTATTTGGGACTGTATCGGGGGCAATTTAAGACAATTTAAGAAGGGTAACCCAATGCCCCCAATTATCAGAGTTATATAGTCAGTATGTTTTGTTAATGGCTACCACCCTCTTGCCTTTAACTCAAGCATCTACTCAATTTTATAAAATTATATATATATATATATATATATATATATTATATATTACAGTATTTAAAATAAATATTATTATTTAATACCAAGTTTTTAATTTCAAAAGTGAAGTTAAAAATTGTTATGTAAATTTTTATTTGTTTATTTTTATTTATTAAATTTTTTGTAACAATTTCTTAACTTTACTTATTTCTATTACTTATAATTAAATAATTACTTTTGAAATAATATTAAAACAAAACAAATCCATAACCATCCAAGCCCAAAATTTACGGATGTATTCAGTAGTTTATAGTCCGCTAAGGTTGACAATACCACATGTAATTGAATTTGTGTAACATGTATCTTTTATACACACTATGGCCGTCACTTAACTTGCTCTGTTTCGTTTTTTTGGATAATATATTTATTATCTAAATTTATTTTATTGATGCAAATAACGGATTTAATTTTAATATTTAACATATTTCAACATTTTGTTGATAATTTAAGTAATTTGGATTCGAATAGTGATATTTGAATTTAATGCCGAAAATAATTAACTTTGAATTTTAAAACAAATTTGTGGATTGGTATTTAGGTTATTTAGGAATTGCTTATAGTCAACCTAGTGCCATCCCTATACTGTATCTTTATCTTATTTGAATTTTTCATAATTGTGTTTGATGTATTTCATATTTATAATAAATTTTCATACGTTAATATATAAAACATACATATATAGCATCCATCGTTTCAAAAAAAAAAAATGTATATAACTTTCATTTTATTCTTCACCTTATGTTATTTCTAGGTTCTTTTCTTTTCTTTTTTCATATATGGTTAATATTACTGGATTAATTTTAGGGTTATTTGCATCATATGTTTCTCAATTATGATTAAATTTTAAATTGATTTTCAAATTTTAAAATTTCTAATTAAGTCATCAAAATATCAATGTTGTATCAATTATATTCGGGGTGAAGTCAAAAAAATTTTTTAACAGGTACAATAATTGAATTATAAACTGAAGGTAAAACTTTACTATCATATTAACTTACAATTTTACAATTCTTGAAAGGATCTATTGGAAGTTTTACCTTTCTAAGGGAAGCGAGCATGGCCCTACTTGCCCCCTAGTGCCACCCTTGACCGTATCTTTTTGTCGATCTAACTATTAATTTAGGCATTAAATGTTAGATTGAATTTAAGGTTAAACATATTTAAAACGTGTAGTTTAAATTTTAAGCATAAGGCCAAATTCGAAATTTATCCTCAAACTTCAAAATATTTTAATTGAGTCATCAAATTATCAATATTATATCAATAATGTTTAGAGGTGAAGCTAGAATAAATTTTAGGAGGTGATAAAATTAAATTATAAATTTTTGGGGATCAAAATGTAATTCTATCATCATATTAACTTACAAGTTTACTATTTTTAAGGGATTTATCTATATTTTAACCATTTGGGGTTGATGATACTGGGTGAGAGGTAAGGTACTTGCCTGCCCCTTGGTGCCATCTCCAATCATGTCCTTCCATCAATCTAGTTTAAATTTGACTTTGAGCATGTGTAAAACACATGGATCAAGTTTTAAACATATGCTTATCTATTGCATTGATAACTAAGACCTAACATGTTAAAAAACAAAAGGGTCTTCCTCAATTTAATGGTATTGTCCATTCTTTTTAACACGTTAAATACAAATTGTTCATGTAATAAATACATGTATATTTAAGATCTAAATTAAAATTTTAAATACTTTCCACCTTGTCTTTGTGCTAGAATTTAATGCTATAAATAATTACAATGCTAACCAAAGGATTCAATTGATACAATTAAGGTATTTTAAAATTTCAATTAAAATATTTGATGAGGCATATAAAATCCAAATTATAGTTGGAAAACGTATGATACGATGACGCAATCTTTTTTAGTAAAAACTAAGTAAAATTATATCTACTTAATTGTTAAAAGCATCACAAGTTGTATATTGTTAAGTAGTGCCCAATACATGATTGGGGATATTTTAATTCCATTGCATTAAGAATATTTGTACAATAGCAACTATTAACTTGGGGCAATTTTTATTTAAAGAAAAAAAAGGAAATCCACATGTTCCATCGACATTTACGTACCAATGTTAATCAAATTAATTTTATCAATCATGTCGAATAGTGGTCAACTATATATTTTATTAATTTAAAGCCGTAAAAGATTGAACCCTACTTGTTCACTCAATCAATAATAGAAGAATGTCATACTAAGCTAAAAGAATCGAGTTTCTTTGCTACATATGACAAGGGAGGATACCAATAGGGTTTAAAATTTGATATTTTATTGTTTGCTTATAATCACTTTAATTAATATGCAAATGTTAAACCAAAATTTCCATAATTAATATAATCAAATCAATTGATTTGTAATGAAGGGCTATAGTGGTCAATTAGACATTACCATATTTATTACACCATCCAGTATCCCCTCTATATATTGCATTCGTATTTTCTACTTTCTATCTTTTCCAACATTAATATTTTCCCTTGCTTTCAGCGCTCTCTTTCATTGTCTTGTTTCTAAAAAAAAAAAAAAAAAGGAGGGTTTGTTTTTTTTTTTTTTTTGTCTAAATTATTACCAACAAAATGGGACGGTCTCCATGCTGTGATAAGGTGGGGTTGAAGAAAGGGCCATGGACTCCCGAAGAAGATCAAAAGCTCTTGGCTTACATTGAGCAACACGGCCATGGAAGCTGGCGTGCTTTGCCTGCTAAAGCTGGTCAGAATAATATTAGTATTATTATTCATTTTCCCATTTTTGATCACAAATCACTCATTTTACTTACTGTTCACATTTTCTTTTGATATAATAATAAAAACAATATAGGGCTTCAAAGATGTGGCAAGAGTTGCAGACTTAGGTGGATTAACTACTTAAGACCTGATATCAAAAGAGGAAAGTTCAGTTTACAAGAAGAACAGACCATCATTCAACTCCATGCCCTCCTCGGAAACAGGTGATTTTTGTTTTCTTAATTTATATTTGATTGATATACACTGACCGTATATGTATATAGGTGGTCGGGTATTGCTGCTCATTTACCAAAAAGAACAGACAATGAGATTAAGAACTACTGGAATACACATCTAAAGAAAAGATTGAACAAGATGGGGATTGATCCCGTGACCCACAAGCCTAAAACTAATGCCCTCGGGTCCGCAACCGGTAACCCCAAGGATGCAGCTACCCTCAGCCATATGGCTCAATGGGAGAGTGCTCGGTTAGAAGCCGAAGCCAGGCTGGTTATAGAGTCGAAACTCGTTCGCCCCTCCTCTTCCTCTTCTTCTTCTTCTTCCTCGGCTCCACAGCACATTAGCAATACTGTCATGACTCCGCCGGTGACTAGGCCACAATGCCTCGATGTGCTCAAAGCTTGGCAAGGTTTAGTCACCGGATTGTTCACTTTCAATAACACTACTGACAACCTCCAGTCTCCGACGTCAACGTTGAACTTCGTGGAGAACACCAACACGTTGGCTAATGGATTAATCAATGACAACTCCATGGAGTTGCATGAAATGGGTGCATGGTTTCGTCAAGATTCTTCATACAGGACAGTAGAAAACATGAACATGGAAGATTATTCGGACATGATGGTTTGGGAATCTGGGGATCATCAGCAGTGTTCATCAATGGCGGCGCCAGCTGAAAACTTGAACGAAACAAGCTATGGTAATAGTAGTAGTAGTAGTTTAGAGGAGAATAGGAATTACTGGAATAACATCCTTAATTTGGTAAGTTAACTGATCAATCATAGCTGCAATGTTGAAGATTGAATGGCCAATAATCATGTGGGTTAGTTTGGCCTCTTGATAAAATGTTAGAACTTTTAAATTTCAATAATAATTAGAGTCAATCTCTTTTTTTTTCTCAAAATAATTAAAATAACCAAAAGATATTTAACAAATCTTCAGAAAATTATGTTGCTTTTAATTTTAATAAACTTAAAATTCTAAAAAATGCTTTAAATTTTTTAATATTATCCAACTTACCCAAATCCTTAAATTTCATTTCAAAATAATTTGGTTAAAGAATCATGATTTAATTTCAACCTAACCTTTTAAAAATCATAATACTATACAATTTTTTTTAAAAAAAATCCAAATTGAATCCAACCAATATTATTAATGAGTGATGGGATTCAAATCCATTGAATTGAATTTTCTAACAATAAACATAATGTACTTGCAGACAAGTACTCTGTGAAGAAAATCAATTAGAGTAGGTTTTTAATTGTTCAGAAAATAATAAAATAACTGTAAACAAAAGAAAACATAATGCAAAATAGCATCACTTTGAAATAAGAAGAAACCTGAGGTGTGACGTCAGGTTGAGTACTGGGATTCATCAGAGATTATATAATAAACTAAGTAGACTTGCAGATAGGAAAGTATGGTCAAATCCCAGAGATTGAGTCAAACAAATTAAAATTTACTGTGACTAAATAATCTGTGAGGAAAATAAATTAAAGTCGGTTTTTAATTGTTTCGAAAATAACAAGAAAAAACCTAATGTAAAATAACATCAATTCGAAATAAGAAGGATAAAATTTCTTTGGTGACATATTTTTTACTTTATAGCGATAGATGAACAATTTCAAATTACAAATTTTTTCTTAAATTGTAAATTTATTATGAGAATAATTTGACAATTAATCTTTGCCAATTAAACAACTTTAAGAAATGCTTCTGTAATTTAATTTACCAATAACCTTTTGAATTAGAAAACTTAGACTCTAACTAACTTATGGTTTATTTAGTTTAAATTAGTCATTCTCATTAACATAATTTAACTGCCGGTATATAGTTGAATTATGTTAACTTGTTATTAATTATCAGAACAAAGAGGTAGTTATGGAATCTAGTTGTTTTAACTAATTATTTATTATCTTAAATATTGAACAAGGGATCCTATTTGAAACAATATTAACAACATAAATAAGATATGTACAATCTATCCCATAAAACAGAGAACAACCAAATATCAATTGAATAAGAAAAGAATGAATAATACTCGAATATCATAATCCTAGTAAAACGAAAGTTATTACAAAATTAAAACGGCATTATGATTTTTTAGCTCTTTAATTTTATAAATAAAAAAGTAATTTCAATTTTCTATTTAAATTTTTGTCTTTTTAATTTTTAATTTGTATTGTTTATCAAATCATCTAAAATAAATAAAAAATTAACGTCTATTAACTTTCAAATTTTTAAAATTTAATTAATTGTTGATATGATATTCATATATGTGTCACATTAATAAAGTTAATAAATTTAAATTTTTATATACATTTTAAGATAATTTGATAAATAATAAATTAAAAAGAAATAAATAAATAAATTTTAAAAGAGGATTAAGGAAATCAATGTTGGTCTCCTTAGTTGGATTTTCTCAAAAGTTCAGTATTTAAATTTACTAAAATCCATCCTATAAAACCAGATCAAAGTTTTGTTTTTTCTTTTCCGATGCAAACTAGTTTTGGAAAAATAATTGTTTATTGATTCATCTACAGTTAAAATGACTAAAAACAGTTTTGGGTTTGGTGCTTGTCCATGAGTACACAAATCCAACTTGAGTTCAAACAGTAACACTATATTCAGTTGGGGTGAAAAAAATATTTTATATTTAAAACAGTAAAAATAATTTAAATTTTCTTTTGAAAATTATTTTTTAAAAATATTTATGAAAAAATATATAAAAATCATAAAAAATTATTTTGTTAAAATAAATTTTAAAATTAAAAATCTAAAATTAATATTAAAAAATCGAGAATCCGATGGAGCTAAATCGATTTATGATGGACCAACCGACTATCAACCTTACCCAGTACCCACTACCAAACCATTGTATGGGCCTTATTCAGGGTTTATTAGGGGAATGGTTGTGATAAGCATCTGGTGCCTTTCTGAATGAATGAGCTGGGTGGAATAGATTTTTGACTTGATGATCTCATTTTGCCCATTCATTGATCGTCTGTGCCACCAACACTAATCCCTTCTCTCGTAATTTATGAAATGTAAGTTTCTTTCTTTTTTAATGAAAATTTAGTCATTGCTTATGTATATTACTATGGTTTCACAATTATAACCACACTTTTCGTATGTTTTTCTTTACTTTTATTTTTATTTTTTGAATGATTTCAATCGTCCTGTCTCTTTCGCTCATATTTTTCAATCTCTATTTTTTCCCTTTTGAATTTTTTATTCTATGCTTATATTTGTAGTACTATGCTTTCACAATTAAAGCCCCACCTTTCAAATTTTATAAGGTGCGTAGATTTATTATCATAGATTTACCCATCTTATAGAGGTCTTTTTTATCAAGAGAGTTTGACGAGAATGTATTATGAAGATGCTACTACTTCAAAGAATAATTACATGATTACACAATGAAATTTCTTATAACACCATCCATGGAATCCTACATGATAGTCTTATATATATGAAGAAATTAAAATTTGAAAATAAAACTAAGAGTTATCTATATTAAAATTTGAAATTTTAAAACCGTTAAAAATAGGTTCACAAATTATTGCTTAAAAAGTATTTTAAAAAAACTAAAATATTCATTTATATTTGTTCTCATATTTTTCAATATAATAAATTTATGAAAATTTTGGTTCATTTGATTAATTTTACATTTTATTTTTTTTATATTTGTATAAAACATTATTAAAGGGTATATTGATCATTTGAACATTTTTTTACATCTTCCAATAAAAGTTAAAAGAGAGTAATTTTCATTTAAGCGTTTTTTCTTATACTATTACAACACTTATTCCGCTAAATCAAATAAAAAAGTACTATTACAACATTCATCTCGTTCCACCCAACCAAAGTAATATTATACACATTCCATTCTATTACAGCTCTATTTAATTCTCACATATTAGTATGCAACAGCCTCTTAGCCAAGTGGCAAGAGCATTATGTTGTAGGCTTGAGAGCTTGGGCTCAATCCAAAACAAACCTAAAATTCTCACATAATAGTTGTTATATTATAGCTTCATTCCATTCTAGTGAACCAAACGTACTGTCTCATCTAAAAATACATTTATTGTGTTTCTATTACCAAAAAAAAAATATTGCGCCTCCTTTTCTAATTGTTAATGCTTTCTTTCTTTTCAGAAACCTAACCATATTGGATTTTTCCAATAGAAGATTTAAAGTTTCCTTATTAGTTATCCTTACTCTCATCTATTTTTTTTACCCTCATCTATTTTTTTACCAAAAAACTAAGTGCATCATTACCTAGAGATATTGAAGAATGAACCAACAAAAGAATAAGATGAAAAGTTTTATTTTGTCTTTCATGAAAAAGAATTTAGCATCTATAGCTCATTGTAGGAGTGAGTTATTGTGGTTATTGGAGTTAAGAGAAATTTGTACAAATCATTCTTATTTTAGAGTGATGTACTAGAAGCATTCAAGAGGTTTGAAAGCATGACTTGTGACAAAGACCAAAGCTAAAGTGATGTAGTTCCTTCGTACTCTTTACACAATCTCATTCATTGCGAATGATGTTATGCAAATGTTGTAAACTCTCTCAAACCTTCTGAAGATGAAAGGAGATTTCTACTCATTTGATGTATGCTTTTATTGAAGGTGTATATTGGTGCAAAGATTTCTAATAAAAAATGTTTGTGATTTGTGATTCTTCATTTTTATATTTTATTTCATGTTTATATTTTATTGTTTGAGATTTGATAAATTATTAGATATTCGACAAAGTTTTTGCTTGAATCATTAATTAATTGGATGTTTTAGAAAAAAAACTTTAGGGCTTACCTGTTAGTGACCATATTTTTATGATTAAGAGCAACATTACAAAAATTATTAGATTTTTCGCTCATCTCTTTTTATAGCAAATTGAAGTATTATTGAAGAAAACACGTGAAAAAGATGTCAACCTTCTTAAATGAACAAATGAAGATAAAAATAGTAATAACGGGTAAGAAGAAACAACCATGGTCATATTCCATTTAAATTTTAAATCATTAATAACAATATTAGTTCATATAATCAGAATAACATAACCAATCCAATGAATAAACCAAAAACAACCAAAACCATAACCATGGTATTAAGCATGAAAAATAATATATCAAAAAACTTTGATGTATCACCCTTTGAGGTTGAAAATGAAAAATCACCAAATCAAATGATAACAAGCTTTTTTGGTGGAACCATTCTAGCAATTCTACTTGTCCTAACCTTTCAATTAGCCAAATTAGCAATTCTAACTAAAGCCCCAACTTTAGCATCTTTTATACCTAATGGTTGCATATGTTCTAAAAACATGTCATAAATTTTCGTTAATGGATATTTTTGAAGTATAATGCACTTCAAATATTCAACACCCATGTATTTGATGATACTTTTCATTAATTCTTTGTCTTCATCCTTCAAAGCTTTCAAGTTTTCCTTGCTATTGTTGTAAAGGGTCTCTAGTGTTGTTATAGAAGTCGCGAAGCATGATTCTTAGCTTATCCATTGTTGTTTATAATGTTTTTGTTATTTGGATTTATATGTATTAAAAAAGTTCTATAAAAAAGTTTTGATTGAAAATGGGGATGTCACATATTTGTTTGTTAATTTATAGAAGAAATGCCAATAGGGGAAGCATTCCAATCTTTTCTTCTCTTGAAACAAAGTTTTTATGGGATGCTTTGTGACACCCCACACCCAGTCCAATTGTTGGATCCAAACGTGTGGCATCATATTACGTTGCCGAAGCAACTTAGACTCACTTACTTCATTTATTACAAATTTAACTTAAAGTTTGCAATCATATCAAATCAACCATTATTCATAACCATATACATGTGTTAGTGTTGAATGTCTTTAACCATCGAATTCTAGAGTTATAGAGTTCAAAATCAAATGTTGGACTCGAGTCCAACTCAAAATGTCAAAATTCAACAACGTGTCTCGAAACAATGGAATCTTGTCTCGATACCGATTTTCCTTATTTACTATTTATGATTTGAAGTAATTATGTCTCAAGACATTAGGTTAATGTCTCGAGACATGACCTTTAATATCTCGAGACTAGTCTTGAGAGATATGCCTCTATTGTTTTTTTAATTCAACTTCAATGTTTGGATGTCATGAGACAAAAGGTATCTATCTCGAGACTTAAAACAAGGAAAAACTAATTTAGGTTCGATGTATACTCATCTTAAGACCATGGATTAAAGGTTTCGAGACCTACTTGTCATTGTCTTGAGACATGTTCAACATGTCTTTGCAATCAACAACCTCTAGCACATCCTGCTCCTTGGACTATGTATGACTATGCTAAGCTCACTCTGACTGGGTTGAATCTAGTATTACTAGACTAACTATTGCTGCAAACAATTTTGAGATTAAGCCGAACACAATTCAGATGGTGTAGTAGTATGTTCAGTTTGATGGGTTGCAAGATGAAGATCCAAATGTTCATTTAGCTAACTTTCTGGAGATCTGCTACACATTTAAAATCAACGGCGTTACAAATGATGCCATACGCTTACGATTATTCCCATTCATTTTTAGGAACAAGGCAAAATAGTAGTTGAATTCACTTCCATAGTGTTTCATCACTAGTTGGGCTTAGATGATTGAGAAGTTTTTGTTGAAGTATTTTGCACCAACCAAAATAGTTAAGTTGAGGAATGACATCTCTTCTTTTGTTCAATTTGACCTTGAGGCACTGTATGATACATGGGAGAGATTTAAGGATATGTTGAAAAGGTATCATCATCATAGACTTCCTTTGTGGCTCCGAGTTTAAAGTTTTATAATGGCTTGAACTCCTCGATTAGAAAGATGATTGATGCATTAGCTAGTGGAACACTGAATAAAAAAAATACCTGAGGTACCTTAAGAGTTTATTGAGGAGATGACACTGAATAATTATCAATGGAAAATTACGATAGTAAGACCTGCCAAGGCAGCTAAAGTTTTTTATATTGGTGTAGTCTCTATGTTAGTGAGTCAAGTTGAAACTCTTGGTAAGAAAATTGATGGTTTGAGTTTAGCTAAGCAGGTGGATTCGGTAATGCAATGCGACTAGAGTAGGGATGATCAATCCAGAATGTTTACCCTTCAAGTCTAACATGGAGCATGAGCAAGTCAACTTTATGGGTAATAATTCTAGACCTCAGAATAGCCCCTACAATAATAATTATAATCTGAGATGGAGGAATCATCCGAATTTTTCTTGGGGTGGTCAAGGAAGTCAAAGGTCACAAGCCTCTCCGGGTTTCCTCATCAACAAGAAAAGAAACTGAATCTAGAAGAGATGTTGACTAAATTTATTTTAGTGTTAGAAACTAGATTTTAGAACATTGAGATAACTTTAAAAAATTAGCAAGCATCAATTCAGGGTGTAACACCCCTTACCCATATTCGACACCAGAACCGAGTACGAGGCATTATCGGACTTAACATACTTTCTTAGCCCGTGTGTGAAAACCTTGACATTCTGTTTATGACGTCAACAAACATTTAGGGTCACATGATCGAGTCCCACGCCCGTGTGCTAAGCGTGTGGAGAATTTAATTCTCACAATTAATGTGCAGACTTTACACAGCGGGATACGCCTATGTCCTGAGGCCGTGTCCTTCACACAATTGAGACACACGGTCGTGTCTCTGCTCGTGTGTTTACTACTTGGCATTCTGTTCTACTAAATTTGGATGCAGGGACACATGGCCTATCAACACGCCCACAGGGTTGACCGTGTGTCACACACGGTTTAAACACATGTCCGTGTGTCTACCCGTGTGGAAAAATATAAGGCTATTTACCAAGCCATTTGCCACTCTGAAAAGCAACCACACTTATACCATTACCAACAACACATAGCATAACAATAATGCACCTCTAATATCTACAATCAAGACATCCACTGATAAACCATAATATGAACATATTTTAATCCCACATTTAGCATATTTTTGGATGATTTATCCCTTTAATTATGGAAATAGTTGCTCCTAATCCTTTTTTTCATGTTTTACACTTAGTAGAGCACTGGAGGATGAAAAGAACGAGAAACGGGCCGAAAATGGAGAAAATGGGCCAAAGTACGAAATCCATACGGCCTGGGCCCAAGACCACACTACCGTGCCCCGTGAGAATAGTCGACCATGGCTTGGGCCCAAAAAAACATGATTGTGCCTCATCAACAGGTTCGAACATGGGTTGGCCACGATTTACACGGGCATGTGCCATGGGCGTGTCTCTGCCGCAAATAAGAAGAATTCTATTAGGACTAGGGTACTTAGAGGCAAAGAAACATATTCCAAAAGCCTATATAAAGACCCTAGACACCAACCTTTAAGAGGGCGGTTCAGCTAGGCCAAGGAGCCGAGCCAGAGTAGTTAAATTCAGGGATTTACTCGAAGAAAGCCAGTTGATTCATCTCAAGAAGTCGGAATCATACTCAAGACTGAGGACCTCTCCTTCAATTCTTTTAGGGGGTTTTCGGGTTTTCTTATGTTTTGTTTTATCTTTTCTTGTGAGATGTTTTCTTTTTACAATTATGAACTAAACCCTCAGATACTTAGGGGGATGAAACCTAAGATGGATCTTCTTATTGTTATTTGAGCTGTATGATAAATACTTGATTTGTTCTTAACTATGTGTTCTTAATTCTTGTTTTGGTATTTTTGGGATATTGATTCAAGTGTGATGTGCTTAGGTAGAGGAGGAAGAGACCCTGTCTAAGAGTAGATCTAGCATAGTTAAGCGGAGTTGCTCGCGTGCCTAGAGATAGGGTGACGAAAATCTGCGTGATTAGGGTCAAACCTAATATAGGAGTCCATCGATCAAATTAATGCAATTCTAGGGGTTTTAATTAGAAAGTGATTTTAATTAATCAACCTAGGGTTAGACGTTAGTAGCCTCGAAAGAGGTATTAATATAAATTAGGGAATCCTACGGATCAAGTCAAGTGAATAAATCGTCTGGTTCAGAGTTAGATAACAAGTGAAGTCTAGGTGGATTCTTCCTCAGGTATTGTCTAAATCAATCAGTTTTCCCTCAAGTCCTTCCCTTAATTTCTTCTTTGTCTTAGCACCTTTAGTTTAGCTGATTAGTTAATTTTAGATTAGATAAAAAATTCCCTTAATTCGTAGGCTAAATAATAGAAAGAGAGTTAATATTAGTACTTTTGGTTCCTTTGGGTTCGACAATTCGGTCTTGCCACTAGCTATACTACTATTCAATAGGTGTGCTTGCCTCCATCGTTGTCTTAGTTAGTTTCCAGGTTCGGTCATTCTTTTTATAAAATTTTAAGACTCGACAGGCACGATCATCCACACCTTAATTTCACACTGTGTTCATCATGCATATACTTCACACGTTACTCATTCAATTGCGCAAGCTAGCACTTCATGAATTTCATCATCATTGAATAGATATAACTTAACTAGTATTGGCCAATTCCAATGGCCATTTACAAAATGAAATAAGTAACATCAATAGCCAACACATTGACTAACCAATATGACATATAACAAAATGGCCAAGTTCCTATACATTCCATACCCAAAATAATCAAACTTTACTATACCCAAAAGAATAGCTTGATAGTGTGAATCGAGCTCCGATGTCCTTCGATCCTCGAGCTAGCTTGGCGATACTACAAGAAAAAGGAAAAGAGAGGGAGTAAGCATAAAGCTTAGTAAGTTTGCATGTAATAGATAACAACATAAAATCTTGTAATAACATCCACATATTACATTATGAATTAACACAATTCTTAAGCAACTTTGACATGGCTTACTCATGCTTACTCTTACCAACCACATATCACATAACAGACTCATTTCTCGTGAGTTTCGTATATGTACCTGTATCACTCCATCACATAACTTTAGCCATTTTTCCATCTTTAAAGTGAACTTTAATTCTTTACCCCGTTGAACCACTTGGAATATCGAAGGATACTCAAAAATTGTCATACATGTAGTAAGATGCCAATGCCATATCACATATATAGTCTTACATGGGATCACATGTCGATGCCGATGCCATATACCAGATATAGTCTTATATGAGATCTCATATCGATGTTGATGCCATATCCCAGATATGGTCTTATACGGGATCTCATATCGATGTCGACGCCATATCCCAGATATGGTCTTACACAAGATCGTATGTCGATGCCATGTCCCAGACATGGTCTTACATGATTTCATACTGAAGCCAGGTCCCAAACGTAGTCTTACACGGAATCACTATTCGATGTCGATGCCATATCCCAAATATGGTCTTACACGGGATCTCAATTCGGTGCCAAGGCCATATCTCAGATACGATCTTATACGGGACCTTATTAATCTATTTTCATGACAAGGGTATCCTTTCCATTCCTAAGGTTCAACTTCGATATAGTAAAACTTCATAATTTTTTTTCATCGAGACTCATTAACTAATTTCGTAAAAAGAATATACATTTCATGTAATATCAAGCATTTAAATACATAATAACATAATGTTGATTTATTACACACAAACTTACCTTGGTACCAAAATATAGATAGTTGTTTAATTTAGTCCACTACCTTGTTCTTTCCTCGGTTTAGGTACGGACTTCGTGTTTCTTGATTTATAATGACAAATTTCACTTATTTAATTATCATATTGACTAAAACAGCCCATGAATCATACTTGGACAAAAATTATAATTTTTCCCCTAAACTTTCACATATTTGCAAAATGGTCCCTAGGCTCGTATGATGAAATGTACTCATTTTCTTGGTTACCCAAGCCTAGCCGAACCTATCTTAAGCTTATAATAGCTCATGTATCCCTTCAAAACTAATTTTTGCTACACATTTTATCACTTTTACAAATAAGTCCTTTTTAAGTGTTTCCATGAAAAATCACTTAGAGAAATATGTTCATCACACATCAAACTTCCATATTCCTCTATTAAACATCAAAATACATGCATGTCATACATGGATAAGTTTTTGAACATGAACTCTAGCTTAAAATATGGCTAGAAATAGCTAAATCGAGTTACGAGGGTCTCAAAAATGTAAAGGACATTAAAAACGGGGCTAGGATGCACTTACTTTGAACTTGAAAATGAACAAAACCCTAGTTATGGCTTCTCTTCAGTTTTCGACACTCAGGGAAGAAGATGGACACCAATTTTTGACCTCTTTTTCCCTCTTCATTAATTTATTAACTAAATGACCAAAATGCCCTTAAGGCCCTTACTTGAGATTTTTCCCTTTCCATGTCCATTTTTGTTCATCATGAAATATAATGGTCTAATTACTAAATAAGGACCTCTAATAAATTTTGTAATGCTATCTCATACTTAAAACTTCTAGAATCTCATATTTTTCAATTTTTGCTATTTAATCCTAAAAGATAAATTGATCACTAAATCATAAAATTTGTTCATGAAATTTTTTCACAACCATGCAAACATGTTATAGACCTCATAAAAACTATAAAACATATATTTCTACTTCGAATTTGTGGTCTCGTAACCACTATTTTGATTAGGCTCTAAATCGGGCTATTAGAATTCTCTCCCTCTTAGAGATTTTTGTCCCTAAAAATCTTACCGGTAAAAAGGTTTGGATATTGGTTTCTCATAGCCTTCGCAGGCTCCCATGTAGCATCTTCTAACCCGTGTCTTTGCCATAATACTTTTATAAGAACTATACTTTTATTTCTTAACTGTTTGACTTCTCGAGCCAAAATCTTAACCGGCTCTTCACCATAAGTCATGTCCGGTTGAATTTCAACCTCTGTCGGTACAATCACATGTAAATGATCTGATCAGTATCTTCTCAACATGGATACTTAGAACACATCATGAATCCTTTCTAACCCTGATGGCAAAGCCAAATGATAGGCTACCGGCCCTATCCTCTCGGTAATCTCATACGGTCCGATAAAGCACAGACTCAATTTGCCTTTCCACCCAAATTTGAGAACTTTCTTCCATGGTGACACTTTCAAAAATACCTTATCACCAACTTGAAACTCAATCTCTTTCCGTTTTAAATCCGCGTAAGATTTTTGTCTATCCGAAGTAGCTTTTAAACAATCACAAACCACTTTTACTTTCTCTTCAATTTCTCTGACCAAATCAACCCCGTGAATCTGATTTTCTCTGAGTTCGGTCCAATACAAGGGTGGTCGGCACTTACGCCCATAAAATGCCTCAAAAGGCGCCATTTTCAAACTCGACTGAAAACTATTATTGTAGGGAAGTTCTAACAATGGTAAATACTTTTCCCAACTACCTTGGAACATTAGAACACAACACCGCAACATATCTTCAAGAATTTGAATTACTCGTTCAGACTTACAATCAGTTTGCGTATATGATAAAGTTTAGGGGCAAAAATGTAAAATTTTCCAAAATGTGAATTTAGGATAATTTGAGTAGCAGGATGAATAAATAAATTAAATGTGTTGCTATAGATCAAGGAAGATGAGATTTGGGCTTAGAATGGTGGAAAAACAAAGAGTATGATGAATAAGTCATTTTCACCGATTGTGCTACCGAGGTAAGTTTGTATGTAAATAATACATCGTTATTATTTATGTTTTAATATTTTGTTATATTATATGAGATATTTTTGAATATGGAGTAATTATTTGATGTAAATTATGAATTGTGATTGATTATTGATGAATTGGTAAAATGTTGAAAAGTGAGAATTCCCAGTTGAACCTTCGGAATAGAAAAGATACGAATGAGGTAGCTAGGTCACATGTGTGGTACTAAGTGCAGGCCGCTATGTGTACAAGAGAGCTATGAGATGGTTTTAGGTCACATGTGTAGTACTAAGTGCAGGTTACTACGTGTACCAGACGGATAGGTCACATGTGTAGTACTAAGTGCTAGCTACTATGCGTACCCGATTGCTTCGATCACATGTGTGGTACTACCCGATTGCTTCGATCACATGTGTGGTACTAAGTGCATGCCACTATGTGTAAGTGATGGTTTTGGTCACATGTGCAGTATTAAGTGCAGGCTACTATGTGCACCAGATAGCTTCGGCTACAAGGGTGGTACTATGCGTAGGCCACCGTGTATCTGTTATTATTCCGATGAGTTCAACGGGAAATTGACTAAGTGAAAATACATGTGATCATGTAACGGCTAAGTGTAATTTAATATGACTATGTGATGAATAAATGTAGGTATAAATGTGAAAATTTATGAACAATGTGCTCGATATTTGATCGAAACTTCGGTAAGATGAAATGGAGTAAGTGAAATTATGAAAGAGTAAATTTAGCAACAAAACAGTTGTGGACAGCAACAGTTGTGTGACTTTGAAAATCACCAAAAATGTTGGACATCGGATTAGAGGTTGAATAAGATATGAAGTTAAATCTTATTGAGTCTATTTTCACATAAAAGAAACGGTGTAAGCAAAAGAATTTCATATTCTGAGATATTTGAATATTTTCTAGACAGAGTTAGATTAATTTCGGATCCCCTATTTTGACTTGGGAAAATAATTAAAAACTGTAAAAAAAATAATTATGGGTTATAATTTGCATGATTAAAATACTTAATGAGTCTATTTTCAAAAGAAACAAACGAGAACATCATCTGAATCCCTTACGAGGAGAGAATTAATTTTTAGTGAAGAAGGGTCGAAACTGTCATACAGCAAAATAGGGGAGATTTTAAAGAATAAACTGTACTTATTGGCTAAACCAAAAATTTTGAAAATGTTACGCTAAGAATGTATATGAGTCTATTTTCAGGGAAAATTAGTTGATAATAATTTGGAGTTCTTTAGCTCGAGATATAAATAATTTAGTGACTATGACTCGAGTAGATATCTTAAGATGAACATGAATAAATAGTGGAACTATGTGCAATTATGATTGTATTATCTTGAGAACATATTGTGAAGATTTATAAAAGCCTGTTAATAAATCACTTATTATTTACATACCTACTTACTAACCTATAATGCTTACCCACATTCCTTTCCTTTTTCCTATAGTGTCACAAAAGCTAGCTAGGGTTGGAGATCATCGGAGATTCTATCACACTATCAAGCTTTTGACTGGTATCAATGCCTTCGAGTAATTTAACTCTATGACATGTATAGGGACTTAGTCATTTTGTGTAAGTGTTATTATGTTTTGGCCAAATGTATTGGCTTGTAATGGTTAAAGGCTATTGTAGTATGTAGCCATGCTAATTGGCTTATATTAGCTAATTGATTGTAAACCAATATATAATATTTATATGCCAATGTCTTGTGATGTGAGCTGTGTTTGCATGATACATGATGAGTTGTGGGTTATGGCCTAAATACCTAATGGTTGAATGTGCTAGAAGTCTTGATGTCGAATTCCTAAGTTTGGCTCAATGGTATGGTATGATAATTAGATATAATTATGCATGTATAAGAGTTGTTGAGGATGCATATTGAGTGTGACCCTGTTTTGAAGAAAAATTTTCTAAGTGTTGTAAAATTTTCCAAAGTTCTCAGTTTAATCTCGAACTACTTCCAAAGCATGTTTTGGGCCTCGTAGGCCTTTAATAGGGACAATATGATTATGAATGAAAAGTTTTAAATTTGAATGGAAATTTGTGACTCAAAAATGATCGGTTATATGTGATTAAGTCCGGTAATGCCTCGTACCCTATTCCAGCGACGGATACGGGTAAGAGGTGTTACATTTAGTGGTGTCAAAGCTATGGTTTAGTCGATTCTCGGAGTAACATACCGTGTGCAAGAGTCTAGCTATACATGCCATATGTGAACTGTGATAGTGTGATATCTCCCGACTTCGATGATATTGTTTTTTTAATTAAAGGTGCTTTTCGATCGAGCTACCATCAATAATGCTGAAAGGGGATAAGTAAGTTCGTATAACTTAGTGAATATATTGATCTACTTGAATTGATCTCTGTGATTTGCAATGATATGTATGTGTTAATTGATATAATGGATTAATCAAAAGTTGAGGAATATGGATAAAATGTTATCGTTCCGATTGAACATTTCATTTCGATGATCAGAGTGACTTTTTGCAGTGAATAAAGTGAAAATTTATTTTGTGATGAGCTTATTATGATTGATTGATATTCATATGTGATAATGTTGAATGTGTTACCAATATATTTGAAAATGTGCTCATGATGAGATGAAGTCTAGAGATGTATGAATCAGAGTATATCATATTATGTTGTTGTTAAATGCTATATTGTATATGTTTATGTATGAGAGTCAAAACTTTAAAGGCTTTACAATCTTCACCCCCTTACTGGTATAGTGTCATATGACGAAGTTCACGAGATTTATATTGAATAAGCTCACAACTGGGGAAACCAAAGAGTTTAATGGTGGAATAATTAATGATGTGATTAGAGATGGGAATGATTTAGCGAGCAAAGACAGTTATGAGAAAGATATCAGATTATTCTAAAGATGATTTGGAATGCATAATGCCACGTTATTGAAGAAGTTAATCTCAGCTAATCGACTTATTCAAATATGATGTCTAAAGTGTGTGTATGCTAAAATTTTTCCCAAATTGGTTTTCGTTAGTGAATGGAATAATACGAGGCTATTGATGAAAGAATTAGTCAGAGAAATGATAATTAAGTAGTAAAGATGTCTATGTGTGACAGTTACAGTTGAAATGAATATGATGATCTTTTTTGGGTATTATATATATTCTTTTATCCTCAGAGATATGTGTGTGATTGTTTAGTTTCTGGTGGAGTTCTTATGTTGTGAGAATGCTAGCTAACTATGATGTTAGACGAAAGCACTGTTGGTCTGCTCAGTTTATGATTAGCATTTCTTTATCTCTTCAGAATTCTATTCTGATATGTTGGAATAAAGTCGATGATAAAAATTTATGTAAGACTATTCTTATGTTTCTACTGATTATGGTTTAGTTTTATATATGCGGGGAATATATTATCTCTATTGTAATGGAAGTCCAGCGGTAAGCAATGTTTTTCTTCTAGCTTTCTCTGAGGAATTATCAAGATCTTTATCATCTTCTTGTGAGTTATGTTCTCGGACTTTCAGTATGGTATCGTATCTTGGATTTCCTTATCTCGGTTTTTCTATCATTCTTATTTCGTGAATTATCAAACATGGCTTATCTTTAAAGTGTGTTCTTTAGCTTCTGATAACAATGTCTATTATGATTATGCTTCTGGTTTGATCATAGAAATGTGGTGATTCTGGTATCTGGATTTCTCTAATTTTCGTGTAAGAAATTGACATCAGCAAAGGTATAAGTGGTGAAATCACAAGCTCCAATTTGAATGATGGATTTCTTTTCTCAGGTAAGTTAATTAAAGTCAATGCATTCAATCGGGATGTTCTTGTTACTTTGAGCTAATGTGATTGTAAAGGTCTTTGATTAGCATGATAAGAGAATTTTGAAAGATTGTTTTTTGAGTTTTTTTAATAGCATGAAGAAATGAGCATTTTGTTATGTTATTATTTGATAGTCGAAATCGACTCAGTTGTCTTTTTTCAACGTGAGCTAGTTAGTTGAAATGTGATTTGAGCTATACGTAGTTAATGTATCCTCAGTTATGGTAATAAATTTTATGCATTCACGAGTATATCGATTGATAGTCTGAATAAAGGATTGATATTCTAGAGAGTATGATATCGAGATATACCTATTAGATTTTTTCTAATCTGATGATGTTATTATGAGTTAAAGCTGTTCTGAATGATATGGTTATCGTATTTATGAAAATTTGGATGATCTGTGCATGTTAGCAAAGTTAAAAATAGTTGAAGATAGTATTAACCGAAGCTCTGGTTCTGAGTTCAATTTGAATTGAGTAATGAATTTATGATTTTTCAGTGATGCACTATTGAACGGATTGGAATGTGTTTTATTATAAGAATGTAAAGTGATGGTTCATGTTTTCAGACGGTTAATTTCACAATAAAAAGAACTGTTCGACCAGTAATTTAGAGACAGTCACTTTTATGTTCGTATTGAGAATTTGGTGATATCGTTTGTTCGACGAAAGGTGTCTCATGTTCCCTGATTTCAAGAATTAAAGTATCGAATGTCATAGAAAGATCTAAATTTAAGATAGTGTTAAAGACTTGAGCTATTGAAAGATCGCGAGTAGTTATTGATTAATCTCTGAAAAAGTAGATATAGTTACACATGCTAAATGGAAAAATCTTTGTTTATTTTGTGAGTGGGTTACACGATTGATTTTAATTGATGATGATCTGATTTAGATAGATTAAAAGCTAAAGCGATGTTT
This sequence comes from Gossypium rotundifolium, assembly GCA_025506655.1. Taxonomy (NCBI): domain Eukaryota; kingdom Viridiplantae; phylum Streptophyta; class Magnoliopsida; order Malvales; family Malvaceae; genus Gossypium; species Gossypium rotundifolium. The sequence continues at coordinate 133,392,693 of CP106734.1, forward strand.
CCATTGCAAGATTGAGAATCTCAAAAATGTGTTAATGAATGGTAAGCTAAATGAGTTCAATATGAGTCAATTTCTGATTCTGAATTTCAGGTCTGACTTGATGACTAATGTTGTTGTTCTCATATGAAAATTGTGTGCATATGAATTCAGAGCTTATGTAGGAAATTTTTGTACGAGGCTCAGTAATAGCTTGTTGGTTCATTCTGGGAGTAATAAAAATGTACAGTTATTTGAAATATATGTTTTGGAGATTAGATTTATTATTTAACAAACCAGCTGAGTAAGATGTTTCTGGGATTATTCGATTATGCGAAGTATCAGTCTCCATTATTTCGGATTGATATCCGAGGGCTATATCCCAATTATGGAAAAAGCTACAGGAAACTCTGAGCACGAAACTAAATTAAATTGTGATTATGATAAAAAAGTTGAAAGCAACTTCTTTTGGTAAGATTTTAGGGGACGAAAATCCCTAAGGGGGGAGAGTTGTAATAGCCCGATTTTGGGCCTAGTTAGAATAGTGGTTTTGGGACCACAAATCTGACGAGAAAAAATTTTATTTTTATTACATTTTTATGGTCTACGATTTCACGAATTCGTGAAAATTTCTTTCGAAAATTTTGACGTTTGGGCACTCAATTTCGTCAAAAGGACTAAATTGTAAAAAAGTGCAAAAGTTTAGTTCTACATGTTAGAGGTATCCAATTGTTATGAAATTTTAAATTGGAGGTCCTTAAATGGTAATTAGACCATTGGTTAATTTTCTGGACAAAAATATACATGAAATAGGTGAAATAGAATCTTTTAAAGTTAGGGGCATTTTGGTCATTTAGTAATTAAAATGAATTAAAAAAATAAAAGCTAATTTTTGTCCATCTTCAACCCCATCACCGAATTTCACAAGGGGAAACCATGGCTAGGGTTTTTCAAGCTTCCAAGCTCGATTGTAAGTCCATTCTTGCCCCGTTTTTAATGATTTTTACATTTTTGAAATCCTCGTAACAAGATCTATCTATTTCTATCACTAATTTGAGATATGGTTAAAGTCTAGGGTTTTGACCCATGATAAATATGTGTGTATTTTTGTGTTTAATGGTAGAAAATGCTTGTTTATGGTTAGAGAAACGAATTTTACTAAGTGATTTTTGGTAAAAATGCCTAAAAGGACTAATTTGTAAAAGTTATGAAATGTCATAAAAGTGTGAATTAGTGGAAATTATGGGCTGTTTTAGTTATTAAAATGGTTCTTCTAGGCTTAAAATACAAGTAAATTGAATAAAAATCATTTTACGAGCCTAGGGGCAAAAGTGTAAATATGATAAAGTTTAGGGGCAAAAATATAAATTTAGCCAAAATGTGAATTTAGGCTAATTTGAGTAGCAGGATGAATAAATAAATTAAATGTGTTGTTATAGATCAAGGAATACGAGATTCAGACTTAGAATAGGGAAAAACAAAGAGTATGATGAATAAGTTATTTTCACCGATTGTGCTACCGAGGTAAGTTTGTATGTAAATAATACATCATTTTTTTATGTTTTAATATTTTGTTATATTATATGAGATATGGTAGAATATGAAATAATTAGTTGATGTAAATTATGAATTGTGATTGATTATGGATGAATTTGTAAAATGTTGAAAAGTGAGAATTACCGGTTGAACCTTTCAGAATAGAAAAGATATGAATGAGGTAGCTAGGTCACATGTGTGGTACTAAGTGCAGACCACTATGTGTACAAGAGAGCTATGAGATGGTTTTAGGTCACGTGTGTAGTATTAAGTGCAGGCTATTACATGTACCAGACGGATAGGTCGCATGTGTAGTACTAAGTGCAGGCTACTATGCGTACCCGATAGCTTCGATCACATGTGAGGTACTAAGTGCAGGCCACTATGTGTAAGTGATGGTTTTGGTCAAATGTGTAGTACTAAGTGCAGGCTACTATGTGCACCAGATAGATTCGGCTACAAGGGTGGTATTATGTGTAGGCCATCGTGTTTCTGTTATTATTTCGATGAGTTCAACGAGAAATTGACTAAGTGAAATACATGTGATCATGTAACGGCTAAGTGTAATTGAATATGACTATGTGATGAATAAGTGCAGGTATAGGTGTGAAAATTTATGAACAATGTGCTCGATATTTGATGGAACCTTCGGTAAGATGAAATGGAGTAAGTGAAATTATGAAATAGTAAATTTAGCAACAAAACAGTTTTGGACAACAGCAGTTGTGTAACTTTAAAAAATAACCAAAAATGGTGGAAATCGAATTATAGGTTGAATAAGATATAAAATTAAAGCTTATTGAGTCTATTTTCACATAAAAGGAACGGTGTTTGCAAAAGAATTTCATATTCTAAGATATTTGAATATTTGTTAGATAGAGTTAGAATGATTTCAGAATCCCCTATTTTGACTTGGTAAAATAATTAAAAATTGTAAAAAAAATAATTATGGGTTATAATTTACATTATTAAAATCCTTAATGAGTATATTTAAAAAGAAACAAATGAGAACATCATTCGAGTCTCTTACGAGGAGATAATTAATTTTTAGTGAAGAAGGGTCGAAACTGTGAGACAGCAGAACATGGGAGACTTTAAAGAATAAACTGTACTTATTGGCTAAACAAAAATTCTGAAAATGTTATGGTAAGAATATATGTGAGTCTAATTTCAGGAAAAATTAGCAAATAATAATTTGGAGTTCTGTAGCTCGAGATATAAATAATTTAGTGACTGTGACTTGAGTAGATAGATTGAGATGAACATGAATAAATAGTGGAACTATGAGCAATTATGATTGTATTATCTTGAGAACATATTGTGAAAATTTATAAAAGCCTGTTAATAAATCACTTATTATTTACATACCTACTTACTAAGCTATAATGCTTACCCCCTTCCTTTCTTTTTTCCAATAGTGTTATAGAAGCTAGCTCGGGTTGGAGATCGTCGGAGATTCTATCACACTATCAAGCTTTTGACTGGTATCAATGCCTTCAAGTAATTTAAGTCTATGGCATGTATAGGGACTTAGTCATTGTGTAAGTGTTATTATGTTTTGGCCAAATGTATTGGCTTGTAATGGTTAAAGGCTATTGTAGTATGTAGCTATGCTAATTGGCTTATATTGGCTAACTGATTGTAAGCCTATATATAATATTTATATGCCAATGTCTTGTGATGTGAGCTGTGTTTGCATGATACATGATGAGTTGTGGGTTATGGCCTAAATACCTAATGGTTGAATGTGCTAGAAGTCTTGATGTTGAATGGCTAAGTTTGGCTCAATGGTATGGTATGATAATTTTTCTCGTGCGGTTTTAGCTGTCTCGAGGCATAAGCTATCACCTTGCCCTCTGACATAAATACATAACCCAATCCATTCAAGGATGCATCACTATAAGCCACAAATTTTTTTCCTAGTTCAGGTTGTACTAAAACAGGAGCTTCAGTCAACAATGTCTTTAATTTCTAAAAACTCTGTTGGCATTCTTCTGTCCACTCAAACTTAACATCTTTCCGTAACAACCCCGTCATTGGAGTAGCTATTATGGAAAATCCTTTGACAAACCGTCTGTAATAACCAGCTAGGCCTAGAAAACTCCTAACCTCTGATACGTTCTTCGGCGACTTCCATTCAACAATTGTCAAAGTATTTCCCAGTTCGACTCTAATTCCATCACCCAAAATAATGTGGCCCAAAAATCTGACTTCTTTAAGCCAAGATTCACTTTTACTAAACTTGGCATATAACTATTTATCCCGTAAAATTTACAAAAGCGTCCTCAGGTGCTCAGCATGCTCATTCTCATAACGAGAGTAAATCAATATATCATCAATAAATACTACAACAAATTTATCCAAATATGGTCAAAAGACGCGGTTCATTAAATCCATAACACGGCAGGGGCCTTTGTTAAACCAAAAGGCATAACTAGAAATTCATAGTGACCATACCTTGTCCGAAATGCAGTTTTCAGCACATCTGAGTCTTTGACTCTCAACTGGTAATAACCAGACCTCAAGTATATCTTGGAAAACATAGTGACTCCCTTCAATTGGTCAAACAAATCATCGATCCTTGGCAAGGGATACTTGTTCTTTATGGTTACCTTATTAAGTTACTGATAATTTATACATAACCTCGTAGAACCATCTTCTTTTTCACAAATAATATGCGAGCACCCCATGGAGAATAACTCGGTCTTGTGAAACCTTTATCCGTAAACTCTTGTAACTAAGCCTTCAATTCTTTCAACTCAGTCGGAGCCATCCTGTATGAAGAAATCGAAATGGGCACAGTACTAGGGGCTAACTCAATACCAAATTCAATCCCTCTAACCGGAGGTAACCCGGGCAATTCTTCCAGAAATACATCTAGATACTCACATACTATCGGCACAGATTCAATTTTTAACTAAGACTCTTTGGCATTCATCACAAAGGCAAGGTAAGCTTCATATGCCTTTCTTATGTATTTCTGAGTAGACATAAAAGAAATCACTACAGGCAATCTATCCTGTTCATCTGATTCAACCCGAAGAATATCCCTATTTTCACATTTCAATTCAATAAATTTCCTTCCACAATTTACTATCACATCATGAGTAGTTAACCAATCCATATCAAGAATTACATCGAATTCATCAAACGATAATAGTATGAGATTAGCCGAAAAATAATGACTTCTAATCATCAAAGGGTAATCTCTGCATACCTTGTCAACTAACACACATTTGCCTAGAGGATTTGACACTTTTATCACAAATTCTGTAGACTCTACAGGCATATTCATACTAGATACTAATTTTATACAAACATACAAGTGGGTAGATCCTAGATCAATTAAAGCAACAACATGAGTATCATAGAGAAAAAATGTACCCGTAATCAAATCAGGGGATAACGCCTCTTCACGAGCACGAATGGCATAATTCCTCCCAGGTGCTCTACCCTCAGATCTTGCAGTCTACTCTCTAGGTGTATTCTTACTACTCGTTCCATTTCCCAGATTTCTCTGTGGCCTCTCTCTAGTAGTATTACCTGATCATGCACTCTGAAATTTCTCTCTTTCAACCATCTCGAGGCAATCTCTAATGAAGTGATCTTGGGAACCACACTTGAAACAAGCTCTCTCATTTGCTTGACACTCATCGGGGTGACGTCTACCACACTGTGAACATTCCGGTCTACTTGGTTGAGCATTACCAAACTAGCAATTGAAGTGGTCTAAGCGTTAGAAATCGAGTATTGTTTACCTTTACTTCTATTTGAGAACCCAACTGAAGCGGCTAATCAAGTAGTGAACTCTCTCGATTTCTTCGACGAGGATTGAAATGACTTACCTAATTGTCTTTTCCTCGAGTCATGGGACTCAATTTCAACCTTTCTTTTCTCTTTGGCCAATTCCTCGGCCTTGGAAGCTTTCTCTACTAGCATAACAAATTCCTTCAGTTTTAGAATACCAACAAACAATCGGATGTCCTCATTTAATCCGTCCTCAAACCTCTTACACATGATGGCTTTGGTGGATACACACTCTCGAACATATTTACTGAGCCTTACAAACTCACATTCATATTCGGTTTCCATCATTCGACCTTGTTTTAACTCAAGGAATTCCTTTCTTTTCTAATCGATAAACCTTAAGCTAATATGCTTCTTTCGAAACTCTTCTTGGAAAAATTCCCAATTAACTCTCTCCCTTGGTACAACCGACACAAGGGTGTTTCACCACGGATAAGTTGAATCTCTCAAGAGATACACAACACATTTCATACACTCTTCGGGTGTGTAAGACAATTCATCAAATACCCTGATGGTATTTTCAAGCCAGAATTCTGCTATTTCTAGATCGTCATCTTTATTAGCTTGGAACTCTTCAGCTCCTTGTTTCCGGATTCTATCAAGTTGGGAATTTTCCTTTCTTACCGTTTCTACAACTTGGGGAGCTACAAGGATAGGCTGAGGGTTTGGAGGGGGTAGAACTTGTTGTTGAGCGGCTGGGTTCGTTCGAATGACCTCCATATACCAGGCGTTCATCATATGGAGAAAGGTTTCCCTAGCCTCTTCTCCTCCTCCTTGAGTCAAAGTTATGGGTCTACTTTCAACTGGCCCTGCCCCTTGAATAGGAGCCGGCGCATTACTTTCTACGTCATCTGCCACTGCTCTGTTGGGATCCATTTACTATATGAAAACATATTTTAAATCGTTAGGAGTCGTCGCACTATCATTATGTACATACACATACGTACGGCATGTATAGCTAGACTCTCACAAATGCTACCGTAATCTGAGAAACGACTAAACAATAACTCTGATACCACTAAATGTAACACCCCTTACTCGTATTCGATGCTGGAATCGGGAATGAGGCATTACCGAACTTAACATACTTAATCATACAAAATCGGGCCATAAATTTTCATTCCAACTTAAAACTTTTCATTCGTGTTCAAAATATCCCTATTATGGGCCTACGAGACCCGAAACACACATATAGAGTGGTTTGGGACTGAACCGGAAGCTTACAAGCACTTAGAAAATTTTTGCTCAAAACAAGGCCACAAGCCTGTGTGGGCAGGCCGTGTGGTCACACGCGCCCATGTCCCTAGTCCGTACGGATTTTATTTTTTTCATTTTGAACCTACAGGGGTTTTCACACAGCCTGGCGCACGCCTGTGTCTATGGCCCATGTCCTTCACACGGCCATGAGAAGCCCTTGTCTTAGCCCGTGTGTGAAAACCTTGACATTCTCTTTATGACATCAGCAGACATTTTGGGTCACACGGTTGAGTCACACGCCTGTGTGTTAGGCCGTGTGGAAAATTTAATTCTCGTAATTAATGTGCAGACTTCATATGGCCTGGGCACACACCCATGTCCTGAGACCGTGTCCTTCACACGGCTGAGCCACACAGTCGTGTCTCTACTCGTGTGTTTACTACTAGGCATTCTATTTTGCTAAATTTGGATGCAGGGGACACACGGCCTATCAACATATCTATAGGGCTGACCGTGTGTCACACACGGCCTAGACACACGCTCGTGTGTCTACCCGTGTGGACAAATATAAGGCTATTTACCAAGCCATTTGCCACCGTGAAAAGCAACCACACTTATACCATTTCCAGCAACACATAGCATAACAATAATGCACCTCTTATATCCACAATCAAGACATCCACACCTTAATTTCACATTGCGTTCATCATGCATATAATTCATAAATTACTCATTCAATTGTGCAAGCTTGCACTTCATGAATTTCACTATCTTTGAATAGATATAACTTAACTAGTATTGGCCAATTCCAATGGCCATTTACAAAATGAACTAAGTAACATCAATAGGCAACACATTGACTAACCAATATGACATATAACAAAATGACCCAGTTCCTATACATGCCATACCCAAAATAATCAAACTTTACTATACCCAAAAGAATAGCTTGATAGTGTGAATCGAGCTCCGACATCCTTCGATCCCTGAGCTAGCTTGGCGATACTATAAGAAAAGTGAATAGAGAGGGAGTAAGCATAAAGCTTAGTAAATTTGCATGTAATAGATAACAACATAAAATCTTATAATAACATCCACATATTACCTTATGAATTATTACAAAATTCTCAAGCAACATTGACATGGCTTACTCATGCTCACTCTTAACAACCACATATCACTTACCAAACTCATTTCTCATGAGTTTCGTATATGTACCTGTATCATTCCAACACATAACTTTAGCCCTTTTTCCATGTTTAACATAAGCTTTAATTCTTTACCCCGTTGAACCACTTATAATATCGAAGGATACTCGAAAATTATCATACACGTAGTAAGTTGCTAATGCCATATACCAAATATGGTCTTACATGGGATCTCATATCAATGTCGACGCCATATCCTAAATATGGTCTTACACGAGATCGTATGTCGATGTCATGTCCTAGACATGGTCTTACACGATTTCATACCAAAGCCAGGTCCTAGACGTGGCCTTACATAGAATCACTATTCAATGTCGATGCCATATCCCAGATATGGTCTTACAAGGGATCTCAATTTGGTGCCAAGGCCATATCCCAGATACGGCCTTATGCGGAACCTTATTAATCTATTATCGTGACAAGGGTATCTTTTCTATTCCTAAGGTTCAACTGGGACTTCGATATAGTAAAACTTCATCATTTTTTTTTCATCGAGACCTTATTAACCAATTTCATTAAAAGAATATACATTTCATGTAATATCAAGCATTTAAGTACATAATAACATAATGTTGATTTATTACACACAAACTTACCTCGGTACCAAAATATAGATAGTTGTTCAATTTAGTCCACCACCTTGTTCTTTGCTCGGTTTAGGTCCGGACTTCGTGTTTCTTGATCTATAATGAAAAATTTCACTTATTTAATTATCACATTAACTAAAACAGCCCATGAATCATACTTGGGCAAAAATTATAATTTTTCCCCTAAACTTTCACATATTTACAAAATGGTCCCTAGGCTCGTATGATGAAATGTACTCATTTTCTTGGTTACCCAAGCCTGGATGAACCTATCTTAAGCTTATAATAGCTCACATTTTCCTTCAAAACTGATTTTTACTACACATTTTATCACTTTTACAAATATGTCCTTTTTAGGTTTTTCCATGAAAAACCACTTAGACAAAGATGTTCATCACACATCAAACTTCCATATTCCTCCATTAAACATCAAAATACATTCATGTCATACATGGTAAGTTTTGAACATGAACTCTAGCTTAAAATATGGCTAGAAATAGTTAAATCGAGCTACGAGGATCTAAAAAATGTAAAGAACATTAAAAACAGGGTTAGGATGCACTTACTTTGAACTTGAAAATGAACAAAACCCTAGCTATGACTTATCTTCAATTTTTGGCACTTAGGGAAGAAGATGGACACCAATTTTTGACTTCTTTTTCCCTTTTTATTAATTTATGAACTAAATGACCAAAATGCCCTTAAGGCCCTTCTTTGAGATTTTTCCTTCATGTCCATTTTGTCCATCATGAAATATAATGGTCTAATTACTAAATAAGGACCTCTAATAAATTCTCTAATGCTATCTCATACTTAAAACTTCTAAACTCTCATATTTTTTAATTTTTGCTATTTAGTCCTAAAAGATAAATTGATCACTAAATCATAAAATTTCTTCATGAAATTTTCACACCACCATGCAAACATGTCAGAAACCTCATAAAAACTATAAAATATATATTTTTGCTTCAAATTTGTGGTCTCACAATCACTATTCTGACTAGGCCCTAAATTGGGCTGTACTTGAAAATGAGATTGCACTGCTTGCTAAACTGGTTTCATAGAGAGAACAAGGTAGTTTACCTAGTAACACTAAACCTAATCCAAAAGAGCATGTAAAATCAGTTACATTGAGGAGTGGGAAAGAGTTGTCTAAACCTGAAAAGAAGTTGAAACAAGAAATTGATGAGAAATATGTTGGGGTGGTTGAAAACGAGATAATTCAAACACCGATGCTTAAGGAATACAAACCACCAATTTCATATCTGACAAAGTTGAAGAAAGACCGGATGGACGAACAATTTGGCAAATTTCTTAAACTTTTTAATCAATTTCATATTAATTTACCTTTTGTTGAACTCTTTCGTAGATACCCAAATATGAAAAATGTTTAAGGAGTCGTTAACAAATAAAGGGAAGTTACAAGAGCTATCCACTGTGGAATTGAATGAGGGGTCCTCAAACATTTCTCCAAAAAAAATGCCCACAAAGCTGAAAGATCCAGAGAGTTTTATTATTCCTTTTTTTATTTGTAGTTTAAACATTGGAACAGCATTGGCTGATTTGTGTACAAGTATACATTTAATGCCTTATAAAATGTTCAAGCTACTTGGTCTCCGGCAACCAAAACCCACTAGGATGAGTTTTCAATCAGCTGAAAATCTGTTATGTAACACCCCTTACCCGTATTAGACACCTAAACCATGTACGAGGCATTACAGTACTTAACTCACTCAATCATATAATATCGATACTTAATAACTTCATTTCAAATTACAACTTTTCATTCAAGACCATAATGTCCTTATTATAGGTCTACGAGACCCTAAACTTGCACACGAAATGATTCGAGAACAGTTAGAAACTTTTTAAGACTTAGAAAAATTTGACACAAAATAGGGCCACACGTTAGTGTGAAGGATAAGACATGCTCGTGTGACATATCACATGCTCGTGTTCCACACCTGTGCGGATTTATTTTCCAATTCGAACCTATAGGGGTTTTCACACGGCCTGACACACGCCCTTGTCCATAGCCCGTGTCCCTTACACTGCCATGACACGCCTATGTCTTCGCTCGTGTGTGAAAATCTTAACATTCTATTTATGATGTCATCATCTCAATGAGGTCACATGGCCAAGGCAGACCCTCGTGTCCATAGACCGTGTGTTGAATTAAATTCCTAATTTCAGATGTAGACTTCACACGGTCCGGGCACATGCCCGTGTCTTAGGCTGTGTCTCCCACACGGTCGAGACACATGGCCGTGTCTCAGCCCGTGTGTTTACTACTGAGTATATTAACTTGCCCGCCTAGCATGCATGGGGGCACACGACCTATCAACACGCCCATAGGCTGACTATGTGTCATACATGGCCTAAACAGACGCCCATGTGTTTACCTGAGTGGACATTTGTAAGGCTATCTACCAAGCCAAATGTCACCCTACAAAGCAACCATACTTATAACATATATCATGACCATAAGGCACTTCTAAGAACTCAAATTCAAAACATCCACACAAGCATGAGCTTCATGAATTTCATCAACATTGAATAATGAACTTGTCAAGTATTGGCCAATTTCCAATGACCATTTTCAAAACAAATTGAACAACATTAATAGCCAACACTTTGGCTAACAAATATGACATAACAAAATGACCAAATCCAATACATGCCATACTCAAAATAAATCTAAATTTGCTATACCAAAGAGAAGTTGATAGTGTGATTCAGAACTCCGATGTCGTACAATCCTAGAGTTAGCTTGGCGATACTACAAGGAAAGGGGAAATGAGAGGGGTAAGCATAAAGCTTAGTAAGTTTCCATGAAATAAATAGCAACATAAAGGCTCATAATGCCATCCATCCATTGCATTGAATAAAATCACAAAATCTCAAGCACATTGCCATAATACTCTTACCAATTACATGTCATGTCACATACCATAAACATTTCTCGTGAATTACTCACATGTACCTGTATCACTTCACCACATAGCTTTAGCACTAGTCTCATCTCTATTACAACTTAACTACCTATCTCGATGACTCATTTGAATTACCCGAGGATACACAATCATCATCGTACACATAAACACGATGCCAACGCGACATCCCAGATATGGTCTTACATGGGGTCACATCTCGATGCCGACGCCATATCCGAGATATGGTCTTATACGGGATCTCATATCGATGTCGATGCTATATCCCAGATGTGGTCTTATACGATTTTCTGGTGCTGATGCCATATCCCAGATATGGTCATATATGGGATCTCAATTTGGTGCCGAGGCCATGTCCTAGACATGGTTTTATACAGGACCTTACCAATCTCGTGTCTCGATGATGATATCCTCTCACTTCTTAAAGTCCAATGAGACTTCAATGTCGTAGATTTTTATCTTTTTCTCATTCAACATCTTTACCCAATTTCATAGAAATAATATTCATCATCATTAATATCAAACATTTTAAAACTTAATAACATTATGTTGAATTTATTACACACAAATTTACCTCGGTACCAAAATATATAATCTTTCAAATTAGTCCACCACATTATTCTTGCATCGGTTTTGGTCCAGGCTTTGTGTTTCTTGATCTATAATAGCAAATTAGCTCATTTAATTATCACATTAATCAATGCATTTCAAAAATCATACTTTGGAAAAATACCATTTTGCCCTTAGATTTTCACGAAATGGCTATTTTATCCCTAGGTTCGTAAATCAATTCTAATCGAATTTCTTCCTTTAACGAGCCTAGGTGAATATTTATTTCTCTTATAGCAACTCTTAATACTAATTATTTCACACATTTAACACCTATTTTACAACCTTTGCAAATAGGTCCTCTTAGGTGTTTTCATGAAAACACCTTTCACAAAAGTTGTTTATTTAACTACTAAGACTCATTTTCTTCCATAAAAATGCAGCAAAAAACATAATTGCTCACATGGAAAAACCCTAAACTTTCTACCTCTTTGCAAAATAGTCCCATCTTTAGCTACCTTAAGCTTTAGGGGTTCCAAAAGTACAAAAATTAACAAATAATGGCGATTAAAGCACTTAATTGGAAGGAGAAAAGCTTGCTGAATTTTTTGAGCTCTCAAACCCCTTAGTTTGCTACTAATTTTTGTTGAAGAAGAAGAGAAGAAAATATGATATATTTCCTTTCTTTATTTTATGATTAAAAATCAATTTAGTCACCAAATTTTCACCTAACCAATTGACAAAGTCTTTTCTTTGTCCCTATGGCTAGTCACCACCCTAAACAAGGATTAATTGCACATTAGGGACCTTCAGTTAATATTCCTTAGCTATTTGACACCTTTAACTTGTACAATGGAACTTTCACACTTTATGCGATTTAGTCATTTTTCACAATTGAGCATGCAATCGTTAAAATTAAAGCACCAAAATTTTCATGCACTATCGTAATCGTGCTATAACACTTAAAAGAACATGAAAATAATTTTCTCTGACCTCGGATTAGTTGTTCCAAAACCACTATTCTAACTAGCCCCTAAATTGGGCTGTTACAATTCTCCCCTCTTAAGGATTTTTGTCCCCGAAAATCTTACCGGTGAAAAGGTTGGGATATTGGTTTCTTATAGTCTCTTCGAGCTCCCATGTAGCCTCTTCCACCCCATGTCTTTGCCATAGCACTTTTACAAGGGCTATACTTTTGTTTCTCAATTATTTGACCTCTCATGCCAAAATCTTAACCAGCTCTTCGCCATAAGTCATGTTCGGTCGAATCTCTACCTCTGATGGTACAATCATATGTGAAGGGTCTAAACGGTATCGGCGTAACATAGACACGTGGAAGACATCATGAATCTTTTCCAACTCAGGTGACAAAGCCAAATGATAAACTATCGGCCCTATCCTCTCGGTAATCTTATATGGTCCGATAAAGCGTGGACTCAATTTGCCTTTCCGACCAAATCTGAGGACTTTCCTCCATTGTGATACCTTTAGAACCACTTTATCACCTACTTGAAACTCAATCTCTTTCCGTTTCAAATTCGAATAGGACTTTTGTCTATCTGAGGCAGCTTTTATACATTTACACCTTCTCTTCGGTTTCTCTGACTAAATCGACCCCGTGAATCTAACTCTCTCTGAGTTCAGTCCAATACAAGGGCTTTTGGAACTTACGCCCATATAATGCCTCATAAGGCGCAATCTTCTAACTTGATTGAAAGTTGTTATTGTAGGCGAATTCCACCAATGGCAAATTTTTCTCCCAATTACCTTGAAATTCCAAAACACAACATCGAAGCATGTCTTCAAGTATCTGAATTACTATCTCCGACTGCCCGTCGGTCTGCGGATGGAAAGCTGTACTAAAATTCAATTTTGTACCTAAGGCCTCTTCCAACTTTTTCCAAAATGGTGACGTAAATCTCGGATCTCTATCCAAAATAATCGATAACGGTACTCCATGAAGTCTTACTATTTCTGACACATAGAAATCCGCTAACTTGTCAAGTGAATAATCATCATGTACTGGTATGAAATGGGCTGACATAGAAATCCGCTAACTTGTCAAGTGAATAATCATCATGTACTGGTATGAAATGGGCTGACTTCGTAAGTCTATCAACCACGACCCATACAACATCTTTCGTTTTTGGTGACAATGGCAAACCCGTCACGAAGTCCATAATAATACGGTCCCATTTTCACTCGAGAACCAATAATAGGCTGAACTAAACCCGAGGGCACTTGGTGTTCAGCCTTCACTTGTTGACAAATTAGACATCTTGATACAAACTCAGAAATATCTTTCTTCATGCCTGGCCATCAATACCATTTCCTTAAGTCATTATACATCTTCGTGTTGCTTGGATGTACAGATAAACATACTCTATGTATAGAGACATATGCTATCACTTTGCCTTCTTGCATGAGTACATAACCTAATCCATTCAGGAATGCATCACTGTAAACCACAAATTCTTTTCCTGGCTCAGGTTGCACTAAAACAGGAGCCTCAATCAACAACGCCTTTAGTTTCTCAAAACTCTTTTGGCACCTTTCTGTCTATTCAAACTTTACATCTTTTTGTAGAAACCTCATCATCGGAGTAGCTATCATGGAAAATCCCTTGACAAAACGTCTATAGTAGCCAGCTAGGCCCAGAAAACTCCTAACCTCAGTTACATTCCTTGGTGGCTTCCAATCCACAATTGTTGAGATCTTACTCAAGTCGACTCTAATTCCATCTCCCGAGATAATGTACCCCAAAAATCCAACTTTCTTAAGCCAAAATTCACTTTTACTAAACTTGGCATATAATTGTTTATCTCTCAAAATTTGAAGAACCGTTCTCAAATGCTTAGCATGCTCATTCTCATCTCGAGAGTAGATCAATATATCATCAATAAAGACTACAACAAATTTATCCAAATACGACCGAAATATGTGATTCACCAAATCTACGAAAACTACAGGGGCATTTGTTAAACCGAAAGACATGACAAAAATTCATAGTGACCATACCTTGTCCGAAATGCGATTTTTGGCACATCCGAGTCCTTAACTCTCAACTAATAATATCCAGACCTCAAGTCTATCTTGGAAAACACTGTGGCTCCCTTCAATTGATCAAACAAATCATCAATTCTTGGCAATGGATACTTGTTCTTCACAGTTACCTTATTGAGCTGCCGATAATCTATACATAACCTCATGGAACCATCTTTCTTTTTCACAAATAAAACATGAGAACCCCACAGAGAATAACTTGGTCTTGCAAAGCCTTTACCCGTTAACTCTTGTAACTGTGCCTCTAGTTCTTTTAGCTCGGTTGGAGCCATTCTGAATGGAGCAATAGAAATGGTGGCAATAACAAGAGCTAACTCAATCCCAAATTCAATCTCTCTAACCCGAGGTAACCCTTGCAATTCCTCTAGGAAAACATCTAGATACTCACATACTATAGGCACTAATTGAATTCTTGACTCAGTCTCTCTAGCATTCATCACAAAGGCAAGGTAAGCTTCGTACCCCTTTCTTAGATATTTCTGAGTTAACAAGGAAGATATAATTACTGGCAATCTGTCTTGCTCATCTGATTCAACACAAATAAGATCCCCACTTTCACACTTTAACTCAATAAACATCCTTCTGCAATTCACTATGACATCATGAGTAGTTAACTAATCCATCCCAAGGATGACATTGAATTCATCAAATGACAATAACATGAGATTAGCCAAAAAATAATGACCCCTAATCATCAAAGGGCAACCTTTGCACACTCTATCGACCAATACACTTTTGCCTAGGGGATTTGACACTCTTATCACAAATTCAGTAGATTCTACAGGCATGTTCATGCTAGAGACTAATTTCATGCAAATATACAAGTGGGTAGATCCCAAATCAATTAATACTATAACATGAGTATCATAGAGAGAAAATGTACCCGTAATTATGTCGGGGAAGGACGCCTCTTCGCGAGCGCAAATGGAAAATGTTCTTGTTGGTGCTCTACCCTCAGCTCTTGTAGTCTGCTCTCCAGATGTATTCTTACTACTCATTTCATTTCTTAGGTTTCTCTGTGGCCTTCTTCTAGCAGTACCTCTCGATCTTGGACTTTGAGGTTTCTCTTTCTCACCTACCTCGGGGCAATCTCTAATAAAAGGGTCTAGGGATCCACACTTGAAACAAGCTTTCTCGTTTGCTTGACACTCACCGAGATGACGTCTGCCACACTGCAGACATTTCGGTCTACTTGGTCGAGTGTTGCCAACACTAGCAGCAGAAGTGGTCTAAGCTTTAGACCCCGAGAACTATCTACCCTTACTCTACTTAAAAATCCAGCTGAGGTGGCTGATCTAGTAGTGAAATCTCTTGACTTCTTGGATGAGGATTGGAATGACTTGCCTAACTGCCTCTTTCTTGAGTCACGAGACTCGATTTCAACTCTTCTCTTCTCTTTGACCAGTTCCTCAGCCTTATAGGCTTTATCCACTAACACAACAAATTCTTTTAGTTCTAGGACACCAACAAATAAACGGATATCCTCATTTAACCCGTCCTCAAACCTTTTGCACATAATGGCTTCTGTCGATACGTACTCTCGAGTGTATTTGCTAAGCCTTACGAACTCACGCTCATATCCAATCACCGTCATTTGACCTTATTTTAGTTCCAAGAATTTTTTTCTTTTCTGGTCGATAAATCTTTGACTAATAAATTTCTTCCGAAATTACTCTTGGAAGAACTCCTAATTAACTTTCTACCTTGGTACCACCGACATAAGGGTGTTCCACCATTGATAGGTTGAATCTCTCAAGAGAGGTACCACACACTTCATGCAATCATCAGGTGTGCATGACAACTCGTCGAATATTCTGATGGTATTCTCAAGCTAGAATTCTGCCCTCTCTGGATCATCATCTTTACTAGCTCAAAATTCCTCAGCTCCTTATTTTCAGATCTTATCGATTGGAGGCCTTCCTCTTCTTACTACCTCTACCACTTGGGGAGCTACAGGAGTGGGCTGAGGATTAGGTGGGGATGGAGGGGGTTGAGCATTAGGATTTGCTTGTATAAACTCAATGTACCAGTTGCTCATCATATGGAGAAAGGCTTCTCAAGCCTCTTCTCCCTGACCCAAAGTCTCGGGTCTACTTTTTACTGGTGCGATTCCTTGCGCGAGAGCCGACGCATTACTTGCAGCATCATCGGCTGTAGCTCGACGGGATCCATTTACTATATAAAAACACAATTCAAATCGTCGGGAGTCATCACACTATCATTATGTCCATACTCATACATATGGCATGTATATCTAGACTCATACTTACACTACGTTAGTCCAAGAATCGACTAAACTATAGCTCTGACACAACTAAATATAACACCCCTTACCCATATTAGACACCAGAGCCGGGTACAAGGCATTAACGTACTTAACTCGCTCAATCATACAATATCGATCCTTAAGAACTTCATTTCAAATTAAAACTTTTCATTCGAGACCATAATATCCTAATTATAGGTCTACAAGACCCTAAACTTGCACTCAGAATGATTCGAAACCAACTAGAAACTTTTGAACACTTAGAAAAATTTGACACAAAACAGGGCCACACACCCGTGTGAAGGATGAGACACGCCCATGTGGCATATCACATGTCTGTGTTCCACACGTGTGGATTTATTTTCCAATTTGAACCTACAGGGCTTTTCACACGGCCTAACACAAGCCCGTGTCCCTAACACGGCCATGACACGCCAGTGTCTTCAGCCATGTATGAAAACCTTGACATTCTATTTATGACATCATCATCTCAATAAGGTCACACGGCCAAGGTACACGCCCGTGTCCATATACCGTGTGTTGAATTAAATTCCTAATTTTAGGTGCAGACATCACACGGACCGGGCACATGCCTGTGTCTTAGGCCGTGTCTCCCACATGATCGAGACACACGGCCGTGTCTCAGTCTGTGTGTTTACTACTAAGTATACTAACTTGGAAACCTAGCATGCATGGGGACACACGGCCTATCAGCACGCCCATGGGCTGACCGTGTGTCACACACAGCCCAGACACACGCCCGTGTGTTTACCCGTCTAGACATTTGTAAGGCTATCTACCAAGTCAAATGTCACCCTACGAAGCAACCATACTTATACCAATTCAATTCAACATATATCATAACCATAAGGCACTTCTAAGAACTCAAATTCAAAACATCCCCACAAGCATGCGCTTCATGAATTTCATCAACATTGAATAGATGAACTTGTCAAGTATTGTCCAATTTCCAATGACCATTTACAAAACGAATTTAGCAACATTAATAGCCCACACTTTGGCTAACAAGTATGACATAACAAAATGACCAAATCCTATACATACCATACTCAAAATAAATCTAACTTTGCTATACCAAAGAGAAGTTGATAGTGTGGTTTCGAACTCCGACGTCGTATGATCCCGGAGTTAGCTTGGCGATACTACAAGGAAAAAGGGAAATGAGAGGGGTAAGAGCTTAGTAAGTTTGCATGAAATAAATAGCAACATAAAGGCTCATAATGCCATCCATCAATTACATTGAATAAAATCACAAAATCTCAAGCACATTGCTATAACTTACTCATGCTTACTCTTACCAATTACATGTCATGTCATGTCTCATCTCTATTACAACTTAACTACCTATCTTGATGACTCATTTGAATTACCCGAGGATTTAGAATCATCATCATACACATAAACACAATGCCAATGCTACATCTAGATATGGTCTTACATGAGGTCACATCTCGATGCCGATGCCATATCCGAGATATGGTCTTATATGGGATCTCATATCAATGTCAATGCCATATCCAGGATATGGTTTTATATGATTTTCATATTCGGTGCTGATGCTATATCCCAGCTATGGTCTTATACAGGATCTCAATTTGGTGTCGAGGCCATGTCCCAGACATGGTCCTATACGGGACCTTACCAATCTCGTGTCTCGATGATGATATCCTCTCACTTTTTAAAGTCCAACCGAGACTTTAATTTCGTAGTTTTTCATCATTTTCTCATTCAACATCTTTACTCAATTTCGTAGAAATAATATTCATCACTAATATTAGACATTTCAAAACTTAATAACATTATGTTGAGTTTATTACACACAAACTTACCTTGGTACCAAGATATATGTAGAATCTTTCAAATTAGTCCACCACCTTGTTCTTGCCTCGATTTTTGTTCGGGCTTCGTGTTTCTTGATCAATAATAGCAAATTAGATCATTTAATTGTCACATTAATCAATGCATTTCAAAAATCATACTTTGGCAAAATTACCATTTTGCCCTTAGACTTTCACAAAATGGCTATTTTACCCCTAGGCTCGTAAATTAATTCTAATGGAATTTCTTCCTTTAACGAGCCTAGGTGAACAATTATTTTTCTTATAAAAGCTCTCAATACTCATTATTTCACACATTTAACACCTATTTTACAACATTTGTAAAGAGGTCCTCTTAGGTGTTTTCATGGAAACACCTTTGACAAAAGTTGTTTATTTAACAACTAGGACTCATTTTATTCATAAAAATGCAGCAAACAACATAATTTCTCACATGGAAAAACCCTAAACTTTCTACCTCTTTGCAAAATAGTCCCCTCTTTAGCTAGCTTAAGCTTTAGGGGTTTCAAAGTACAAAAATTAACAAAGAATGGCCATTAAAGCACTTACTTGCAAGGACAAAAGCTTGCTGAATTTTTTGAGCTCTCAAACCCCCTAGTTTGCTGCTAATTTTCGGTGGAGAAGAAGAGAAGAAAAGATGATATCTTTCTTTTCTTTATTTTATGATTAAAAATCAATTTAGTCACCAAATTTTCACCTAACCAACTGACAAAGTCTTTTCTTTGTCCCTATGGCAGACGACCACCCTAAACAAGTCCTAATTACACATTAGGGACCTCTAATGGAACTTTTTCACTTTATGCGATTTAGTCCTTTTTCACAATTGAGCATGCAAACACTAAAATTAAAGCACAAAAATTTTCATGCACTCTTGTAATCATTCTATAACACATAAAATAACATTAAAATAATTTTCTCTGACTTTGGATTAGTGGTTCCGAAACCACTATTTCGACTAGCCCTTAAATTGGGCTGTTACATGTTAAATATCCTAGAGGCATTATTGAAGATGTACTTTTGAAAGTACATAAATTCATATTCCCTATGGATTTTGTTATACTTGACATGGATGAAGATACTGATATGCCTTTGATTTTAGGTTGACCCTTTTTAGCCTTTGCTAAAGCTATTATTGACGTGCGTTATGGTAAACTTGTGCTTAGGGTAGGTGATGAAGAAATTGTGTTTCAAATACATCATGTCATGTGAGTTTCTAGTGAAAAAGATGATTCCTATTATTTTATAAATTTTATTGATCATGCAATTCAAGATTCCTTGCAGAAAATTATTCATAGGGACACATTGGACCTGTGTATTGTTCAATGTGAGTAGGTCAATTGATTTACTATATAAAAACACAATTCAAATCGCTAGGAGTCGTCACACTATCATTATGTACATACTCATACGTAAGGCATGTATATCTAGACTGATACTTACACTACGTTAGCCTGAGAATCGACTAAACCGTAGCTCTGATACAACGAAATGTAACACCTCTTACCCATATTAGGCACCAAAACTGGGTACGAGGCACTACCGTACTTAACTCCCTCAATCATACAATATCGATCTTTAAGAACTTCATTTCTAATTAAAACATTTCATTTGAGACCATAATGTCCTTATTATAGGTCTACGAGACCCTAAACTTGCACCCAAAATGATTCAGGACCAACTAGAAACTTTTGAACACTTAGAAAAATTTGACACAAAATAGGGCCACACGCCCGTGTGAAGGATGAGACACGCCAGTGTGGCATATCACATGCCTGTGTTCCACATCTGTGTGGATTTATTTTACAAATCAAACCTACTAGTGTTTTCACACGGCTTGAAACACGCTTGTGTCCCTCACATGGCCATGACATGTCCGTGTCTTTGCCCATGTGTGAAATCCTTGACATTCTATTTATGATGTCATCATCTTGATAAGGTCACACAGCCAAGGTACACACTTGTGTCCATAGACCGTGTGTTGAATTAAATTCTTAATTTCAGGTGTAGACTTCACACGGCCCGGGCACATACCCGTGTCTTAGGCCTTGTCTCCCACACGGCTATGTCTCAGCCCGTGTGTTTACTACTAAGCATTCTGACTTGCCAACCTAGCATGCATAGGGACACACGACCTATCAACACACCCATGGGCTAATCGTGTGTCACACATGGCCTAGACACACGCCCGTGTGTCTACCCTTATGGACATTTGTAAGGCTATCTACCAAGCCAAATGTCACCCTATAAAGCAACCATACTTATACCAATTCAATTCAACATATATCATTACCATAAGGCACTTCTAAGAACTCAAATTCAAAACATCCACACAACATTGGCTAATTTCCAATGACCATTTACAAAATAAATTGAACAACATTAATAGCCAACACTTTGACTAACAAATATGACATAACAAAATGACCAAGTCCTATACATGCCATACTCGAAATAAATCTAACTTTGCTACACCAAAGAGAAGTTGATAGTGCGATTCTGAACTCCGGTGTTGTACGATCATAGAGTTAGCTTGGCGATACTACAAGGAAAAGGGAAATGAGAGGGGTAAGCATAAAGCTTAGTAAGTTTGCATGACATAAATAGAAACATAAAGGCTTATAATGCCACCCATCCATTGCATTGAATAAAATCACTAAATCTCAAGCACATTGCCAAAACTTACTCATGCTTACTCTTACCAATTACATGTCATGTCACATACTGTAAACATTTCTCGTGAATTACTCACATGTACCTGTATTATTTCACCACATTGTTTTAGCACTAGTGTCATCTCTATTACAACTTAACTACCTATCTCGATGACTCATTTGAATTACCCGAGGATACACAATCATCATCATACACATAAACACGACGCCAATGCGACATCCTAGATATGGTCTTACATAGGGTCACAACTTGATGCCATCGCCATATCCGAGATATGGTCTTATGCGGGATCTCATATCAATGTCGATGCCATATCCCGAATATGGTCTTATACGATTTTTGTATTCAGTGCTGATACCATATCCCAGATATGGTCTTATATGGGATCTCAATTTGGTGTCGAGGCCATGTCCCAAACATTTTAATGTCACTTTTTAAAGTCCAACCTGGACTTAAATGTCATAGATTTTCATCATTTTCTTATTAAACATCTTTGCTCAATTTCATAGAAATAATATTCATCATCACTAATATCAGACATTTTAAAACTTAATAACATTATGTTAAATTTATTACACACAAACTTACCTCGGTACCAAAATATATGTGGATTCTTTCAAATTAGTCCACCACCTTGTTCTTGCCTCGGTTTTGATCCAGGCTTCGTGTTTCTTGATCTATAATAGCAAATTAGCCTATTTAATTATCACATTAATCAATGCATTTCAAAAATCATACTATTGCAAAATTACCATTTTGCCCTTAACTTTCACAAAATGACTATTTTACCCTTAGGCTCGTAAATCAATTCTAATAAATTTTTTTCCATTAACGAGCCTAGGTGAACATTTATTTCTCTTATAGCAACTCTTCATACTCATTATTTCACACATGTAACACCTATTTTACAACATTTGCAAAGAAGTCCTCTTAAGTGTCTTTATGGAAATACCTTTCACAAAAGTTGTTTCTTTAACAACTAAGACTTATTTTCTTCCATAAAAATGAAACAAACAACATAATTGATCACATGGAAAAACCCTAAACTTCCTACCTCTTTGCAAAATAGTCCCCTCTAAAAGTACAAAAATTAACAAAGAATGGCCATTAAAGCACTTACGTGCAAGGAGAAAAGCTTGTTAAATTTTTTGAGCTCTCAAACCCCCTAGTTTGCTGCTAAATTTTGGTGGATAAGAAGAGAAGAAAAGATGATATATTTCCTTTCTTTATTTTATGATTAAAAATCAATTTAGTCATTAAATTTTCACTTAACCAATTGACAAAGTCTTTTCTTTGTCCCTATGGTTGACCACCACCCTAAACAAGGCCTAATTGCACATTAGGGACCTCCAATTAATATTCCTTAGCTATTTGACACCTTTAGCTTGTAAAATGGAACATTCGCACTTTATGCGATTTAGTTCTTTTTCACAATTGAGCATGCAATCGCTAAAATTAAAGCACCAAAATTTTCATGCACTCTTGTAATCACACTATAACACATAAAATAACTTTCAAATAATTTTCTCTGGCCTCAGATTTATAACATCCTAAATTTTGAGGTTCTGTATTTTTCACTATTTCATGCGTTCGGCTAGTTATGCTTGTCATTTGGGTATGTTCGGGGGGTTTTGGGAAGGCTCGGGGTCGAGCCGGGCCCTTGGTGAAATTTTGGTTTTGGGGCACTTTGTGAGGGTGAGCTAGTGGAGGTAGGACTTAAGTATAAAAGTTGGTTTTGTGTTAATAAAGGGAAGTAGAGTGGCCTAGTGGAGTTGGCGTCACAAGGAAAGCAAGGGAAGAAAGGTTCGAATCCTATCTGTTGCACTATAGAGTTTAATTTTTGTGCTCAAGGTGGGGAAGAGGTGGCATTCGGCTGGGACTCTACCTAGGTGATTTTTGAATGAGTCAAAGGTTTTCAAATGGATGGAGGAGAGGAGCTTGGGGAGTTTGAATTGGTCAACCAATTTGAAATGGGGGATGTAGAGTGAGTGGGGGAGAAACACAAGGGATTTGAGAGGGTGGGTGAGAGTTGGCCAAATGTTGGAGAGGTGGGAGGTGAATTTCGTCTATAGGGTGTTTAGTAAGGGAATTTCGGCATTTGGGGAATTGAGAGAGCAAACTGAACCACTTGAGTGTTGTGCAACTTTTTCCTTTTGGTGCACCGAATATTCTTTGGTGCATTTTAGTTCTCATTTGCATTTTCGGCATTTACTATTCTCTATACCAAAACTACTCTCTTTTCTCTCCATTTGTTCTTTTCATTTGGAAGTTAGCCGAGCCTATAGAAGTGACCATTTGCGTTTTCCTCTCCATCTTTTCCCTTCAAGTTTTTGTTTTCTTTTTCTCCTTTATTTATATCATAGCTAAATCCTCTTCTAGTCTTTTCTCTTCTTTTAGCCGAACTTTTCAAAATTTCATCTCCTCTATTTCTTTTTCCTCTTGACTAAATCACCTTCTACACCTTTTCATTTTCTTTGACTTCCTTATACCTTAGCCGAATCACTCTCCTTCTACACTTCTTCTATTTCTTTCTTCTCTCTTCTTTTCGTCTCTCTCTTATTCTAATCTTGAGCCAAAACCCCTTTGTGTCAAACTAAACCCGTATCTTTCATCTTTTGTTATTAGCCAAACATCAAGAAGCAAGGTGCTAGGATTCCTTTGGTTGCCGAAAGTCCCTTTCCAATTAGTTTTGCTTGTTGTAAGGTAACGGGTTTTTCTCTTCAAATGTTTTTCTCTTCTCTCTTTTAAAGATCGTAGCAGTCATCCTTTTACTTCTTCCTTTTTATACCGAATATAAGTACTCTCTCCACCTTGAAGTGTGTTTGTTCTTTCGTAGGAAGCCGGAGCTCTTGTCAACAGTGGCCGAATCTAAGACATCTTGGTAAGTTAGTTTTGGCCGAATATGAGAGAGGGATGGACGATCTTAATAAGAGTTTTTAAGTTGAAAGGCCATTTCTTCTTTATTTTTGGTGAGCATTATTTCTAACTTGGGTGTTATTTAGGAACTCAGTCAAGGGGATAGAACCAAGCTGCATTGATAATTAAGGTAAGGAGTTTCTCTCTAGTTCTATACGATTAGTGTCTCTTTGTTGTGCTCTACCATAACCAAACCTCTTTGTTAGATAATCGCTGGTTTCACTGTGGTACCTTATTGATCAAACTCTTTTCATGTATGTGAGTGCTAGCCGTTCTATGGAGGCATCGGCAAGGGAGCCTAAAGGGAGTGGACTCACAGTCTCTGCTTCTAAGTTCAAACGACGTACAGTGTCAGCAATCTGAGATTTTCCATCGGGTTGTGGTAGAGAGCCGATATCTATTTGGGATAGGGAAATCGTTGTTATTCCTGCTGGTGAGAGTGACGGCGATCAGGAGTGTATAGTCCTTCACGTAATCAGGTGTATAAACCACACACCTTCATTCGTCTATTTTGCATTAATATGTGTATTGGATTAAAGCCAAAATAACTGTAACAGCAATTGAGATACCCAGTGGGTAAGTAGGAGATACCAGGTAAGTAACACTAATGACTATGCCATTCGAATAACTTAGCATGACTATATGTATGTTCTGATTATCTGATGTACACTGAGATATGTATTGCATTCATCATATTATGATAATATGTTGCATGGGATTGGGATATGATATTGATGAAAAGGGGCAGTGTATTTTGGTGGCTATGCCACATATTTTGGTGACTCTGTCACATTATTTTGGTGGCACTGCCACAATTTCGGCAATAAGCAGCATGACTGCCATCGATGGCGTGTAGCGGATGAGGGTTGATTGTAGAAATCCCCACCGGTGTGTTTTTGTTAGTCGGGTGGTGTGTAGCGGATAGATTACTAGGCTGGGCTGGGTTGCATTGCATTGCATTCATTATCTGCTATGCCATGCTAATAGGGGTAAGGCCCAGTTCTTTTCTGTATGGGCTTCACCCAATTGGATTTCGTTAGGGCTAAGGCCCAGTTGGTATTTGAATGGGCTCAGACCCAGTTTTGTTCGTATGGGGAACTACACACTGAGTTCTCATAACTCACCCCTCTACTTAATCTTGCAGGTAAAACCCAACAGTGAGAATTTGGGGCCGAGGTGGACTTTGTGGTGGCCATACATCGTTATTTTAGTAATTTCCTTTTTAATTTACATTAAATGTTATTTTAATTTGGGATTATGTTTTGTAATAAGGCAACTAGGATTTTAATTTGGTTTTTGTTATAATTCAGTTATTATTTATCATGAAACGGTCAAACGAAGTTTTCTTAAAAAATTAAATAACTATTTTCCAAAACCGAACCACAAACTATCAATAAATAAACTTGGGATTTTCTTAAAGCTTCAATAATTGTTTCCAAACATCACACTACACAAAACCACTAAGTCTGATTTTTGTGATATAAAATAAGTTTCGATAGTTAGTAATATTAACAACATTTTGCAAGAAAACCTTAAAGTCGAATTTGATTTTCAAATGTGAACCAAAACTCAAAAGTTTTAACATGATCTCGAAATTTCTTTAAAACTTTTTCATGTGACATGCCAGATCCAGTCGTAACGTCTGGGCTAGGTTTGGGGTGTTACATTTAGTGGTATCAGAGCCCGATTGCAAAACTCGGCTGTGGAATGGGTTTCAAATTTTTTTCTAAAATTGGTTTGAAATCTGGTTTAAGAAATGTATGTCTTTTGGAAGTATGGCACCCTGAGTCTCTAGCACCAGATTCGTCTTCTGACTTTGTTTGATATTATGAAGTGATTTTAGAAGGAATTCTTAAAATTATTATTTTATGGCTACTAGCTATAAAAGTTAAGACGTTAGAGACTGAGACATTAGGAAATTTGATTCGCGAAAACAACTGCTATACTCATTTTGCATAAAACATTGGTAATAAAAATTGAAGTAAAATACTAATCCATAAAATTTATAATCAGATTAAGTTGATTCTGCTAACATGAGCGCTAGAGGACATGGACGTGGTGGATGCGGCCGAGGTAGAGGTCGAGGTACTGGGGTTGGATTTGAGGCATCTGGGCACATGCTTGATATTGAAGCACCTGCATCCCGGTGATCGAGACGGGTCCCATGATCGAGCTGGAGGGGACGATGCTTTGTCCCAAGCAATACTACGAGTCTTAGAA
The DNA here is from genome assembly GCA_025506655.1 of Gossypium rotundifolium. Classification (NCBI taxonomy): domain Eukaryota; kingdom Viridiplantae; phylum Streptophyta; class Magnoliopsida; order Malvales; family Malvaceae; genus Gossypium; species Gossypium rotundifolium. The sequence goes on from CP106734.1 coordinate 133,419,501, forward strand.
GGAGTTGTTGGGGCAAGCACTGGATTGGTAGCTAGAAATCTATCCTTGAACAACTTCGGGCAAATAGGGCTGAGATATTTAGGGGCATTTTTGGTGTCGCACCAAATGTAGCTGAATACTGGTTGGAGGACGTTGAATGACTCATGGATGATGTAGGTTGTACAGCAGAGGAAAAGTTGAAAGGAGCAGTGTCCCTTCTACGGGATGAGGCGTACCAATGGTGGCTTACAATGAGGGAAGGTACTTCAGTAGACCGTATTACTTGGGACTTCTTTAAGACAATGTTCTAAGGAAAATATGTTGGGGCGAGCTATGTGGATGCCCAGAGAAAAGCATTTCTGAATTTGGTTCGATGGGGTAAATTTGTGGCTGAATACGAGGCAAAGTTCCTGTGCCTAAGTCGTTATGCTCGGGGTATCGTCACAACTAATTATGAACGTTGTGTTCGATTCGAGGATGGTTTGCGAGATGAGCTGCGAGTACTGATAACTCTGCAGTGAGAAAGAGATTTTGCTATACTGTTGAGAAGGCAAAAATTATCGAAGAGGTGAAGCGTTCTAAGAGGTAGAACCGAGACAAAAATAGGGGCAAAAATAAGAGAAGTTTTAGAGTGTTAGAGTCTATTGGAGGGTCCCAAAAGAGGCCTAGGTTTGATGGGCCAGGCCGAGTTACGATGCCTATTGCTATTGGACAGACTCGACCGTGTGCTTTGTGTGGGAAAGTACATCCGGGAGAGTGTTGGAGAAGAACTAAAGGATGCTTCAAGTGTGGATCTAGGGATCATTTAATAAAGGACTGTCCACAAGAGGTGACTAGGGTGGGGACGGTAGGTGAGGGAATTATACAAGCAGGGAGAGGTGGTCAGCAGCCACCGAGAGGTCGTGGTCCGGCCAGAGGGGGAAATGGTTTTGGCCGAGGCCGTGGAGCATCTAGCAGAGGTGCTGGTAGTACAGATGCAAGGCAGCCGGGGTTAGTCTATACAACTCCATGGCGAGAGGATGGCGACGTACTGGACGTCTTAACCGATACGTTCTTTATATTTGGTGTACCCTTTACAGCTTTCATAGATATTGGGTCTACACATTCATATACTGCTTGTGCTGTGTCTGGGACTTTGGGTATTAAATTTGAGATTGCTGATATAGGAATGTCTGTGATTAGCCCTCTAGGACAATCTGTAGTAGTGAATAAACTATTCAGGAATGTGCCTTTAGAAGTACAAGGAATTATTTTCCCGACAGACTTGATGGAATTGCCATTCGGCGAGTTCGATTTGATTTTAGGCATGGACTGGCTAGTTAAGCATCAAACGAACTTGGATTGCGCTGGTAAGCGCATGATATTGAAGACTTCCTAGGATAAGGAGGCACTGGTGATAGGAGAAAGAATGAGTTACCTGTCTAATGTGGTGTCAACACTAAAGGCTGAAAGGATGGTGCGAAAAGGTTGCGAGGCGTACCTAGCTTTCATCAGTGCTTTAGATGCCAATGAAGTGTCTGTAAGGGATGTTAGGACAGTGAAAGAGTTCTCAGATGTCTTTCCGAAAGAGCTTCTGGGATTGCTTTCGGATCGCGAGGTCGAATTTGGCATTGAGCTATTGCTAGAAACGGCTCCAGTATCCATCGCCCCATATAGGATGGCATCGAAGGAGGTGGTAGAACTTAAAACTCAGATCCAAGAGCTGTTAGACCGTGGTTTTATCAGAGCAAGTGTGTCTTCGTGGGGAGCACCAGTTTTGTTCGTTAAGAAGAAAGATGGGTCGATGTGTATGTGCATTAACTATAGGCAATTAAACAAGTTGACGATCAAGAACAAGTACCCGCTACCAAGGAGTGATGACCTGTTTGATCAACTGCGAGGAGCTTTGGTTTTCTCGAAGATAGACTTGAGATCTGGGTACCATCAACTAAAGGTCAAGGAGGCAGATATTCATAAGATTGCGTTCTGAACTCGGTATGGGCATTACAAGTTTCTGGTGATGCCGTTCGGGTTAACAAATACACCAGCCGCTTTTATGGATATGATGAACTGGGTCTTTCAACCCTATCTAGATCGGTTCGTGGTGGTATTCATAGATGACATCTTGGTGTGGACTAAAGAGAAGCGTGATTCGCATCTCTACTGTTCTGCAGATACTAAGAGAAAAGCAACTGTATGCCAAATTCAGCAAGTGTGAATTTTGGTTGAAAGAAGTGACCTTTTTGGGGCATGTTGTTTCTGCCGAGGGGATTAGGGTTGATCCTCGAAAGATTGAAGCTATTCTGGACCTGAAACGGCCGAAGTCTGTGTAAAAAATTTAAAGTTATCTTGGTTTGGCTGGGTACTACAGAAGATTCGTTGAGAGGTTTTCGCTGATTGCTGCACCTTTGACCATGTTATTGTGAAAAGGAGTACCGTTTGTTTGGGCCGATAAGCAACAGCAAAGTTTTGAGAAGCTAAAGAGGATTTTGATTGAGGCACCAGTGTTGATTCAGCCTGAGGCTAGGAAGGAATTTGTCATCTATTGTGATGCATCGCACACAGGTTTGAGATGTGTGCTAATGCAAGAAGGAAAGGTAGTAGCGTATGTATCTCGTCAACTAAGGCCGCATGAGATGAACTATCCCACTCATGATTTGGAGCTAGCAGCTATGGTGTTCTCCCTAAAAATATAGAGACACTATCTGTATAGAGAAAAGTCGATCATCTACACCGACCATAAGAGCCTAAAATATCTCTTTACCTAGAAGGAGTTAAATTTAAAGCAACGGAGGTGGATAGAATTGCTGAAAGACTACGAATGCTGAATCGAATATCACTGGGTAAAGCTAACATGGTGGCAGATGCATTAAGTAGTAAGGTGATATCAGATTTGAGAGCAATGTTTGCTCATCTCAGTCTTTATGAAGATGGTAGTCTTTTAGCAGAGCTTCTGATTAAGCCGACATGGGTAGGTCAGATTAAAGAGAAGCAATTGTTGGATGAATCATTGGGTTCTCAGTTTCAGCAAGTGGAAAGAGGCGAGACAATGGATATTGGGTTGAACAATGAATGGGTATTATGTTTTCGTGGAAGAATTTGTATGCTGAAGGACTCTGGGTTGAGGCAGATGATTCTGCGGGAAGGGCATAGTAGCCCATATGCTATGCATCTCGGTGGAAGCAAGATGTATCGAGATTTACGCGAACTGTATTGGTGGCTAGGGCTGAAGCGGAAGGTTACCGACTTTGTGAGCAAATGTTTGACATGTCAGCAAGTAAAGGCGGAGCATCAATTATCTTCGGGGTTGCTGCAATCGGTGAAGATTCCACGTTGGAAGTGGGAGAGGATAACAATGGACTTTGTTAGTGGGCTGCCCCTAACGCCTACTAAGAAGGATTCAGTGTGGGTACTCGTTGACTGGTTGACTAAGTCTGCACACTTCATATCGATTCGTATCGACTATTTATTACAGAAGTTAGCCAAGCTGTATGTGGCAGAAATTGTGAGGTTGCATGGGGTACCTATGTCTATCATATCAGACAGGGATCCTAGGCTTACATCATGGTTCTGGAAGGTGTTGCACGAAGCTTTGGGTACAAGGCTAGATTTCAGTACAACGTTTCACCCACAGACTGATGGTCAGGCGGAAAGGGTAATTCAGATCCTGGAAAACATGTTAAGGGGCTGTGTGATTGAGTTTAGAGGTAGTTGGAAGGAGTTTCTACCATCGGCAAAATTTACTTACAATAATAGCTATCAATCCAGCATTCACATGGCACCCTACGAGGCGTTGTATGGTCGTAGGTGTCGTACCCCTACCTGCTGGACAGAGTTGGGTGAGCGATAGTTGTTGGGTCTGAAATTGATCTCAGAGACTGAGGAAAAGGTTAAGTTGATTTGGGCTCGATTGAAGGAAGCTTCCAACAGGCAAAAATCGTATGTAGATCTGAAGCGTAGAGGAATAGAATTTTCAGTGGGGGATTATGTCTTCTTGAAAGTCTCACCCTAGAAGAAGGTTTTAAGATTTGGACAGAAGAGCAAGTTGAGTCCCAGGTTCATCGGGCCTTATCGGGTGTTGAAACATGTGGGACCAGTGGCTTATCAGCTTGAGTTACCTCCAAAGTTGAGTCTGATACATAACGTATTCCATGTTTGATGCTTAGGCGCTATCATTCAAATCCATCTCACGTAGTGTCAGTGGAAGAAATTGAAGTAAGACCTGACCTGTCTTTTGAAGAGGAGCCAGTGCAGATTCTTGATTGGGATGTTAAGGTGTTGAGAAGGAAATCTGTTCCATTGGTCAAAGTGTTATGGCGTAATCACGATTCAGAGGAAGCCACGTGGGAGCCGAAAGAGGCAATTCGACAGTAATACCCTCATCTCTTTTAATCAGGTAAATTTCGAGGCCGAAATTTCTTTAAAGGGGAACAGTAACATCCTAAAATTTGGGGTTCTACATTTTGCACTATTTCATGCGTTTGGCTAGCTATGCTTGTCATTTGGGTATGTTCGAGGGTCTTGGGAAGGCTCGGGATCGAGCTGGGGCCCTGGTGAAATTTTGGTTTTAGGGCACTTTGTGAGGGTGAGCTAGTGGAGGCAAGACTTAAGTACAAAAGTTGGTGTTGTGTTAACAAAGGGAAGCAGAGTGGCCTAGTGGAGTTCGCGTCACAAGGAAAGTAAGGGAAGAAAGGTTCGAATCCTATCTGCTGCACTATTGAGTTTAATTTTTGTGCTCAAGGTGGGGAAAAGGTGGCATTCGGCTGGGACTCTACCTAGGTGATTGTTGAATGAGTCAAAGGTTTTCAAATGGATGGCGGAGAGGAGCTTGGGGAGTTTGAATTGGTCAACCAATTCGAAATGGGGGATGTAGAGTGAGTGGGGGAGAAAAAAAGGGATTTGAAAGGGTGGGTGAGAGTTGGCCGAATGTTGGAGAGGTGGGAGGTGAATTTCGGCTATAGGGTGTTTAGCAAGGGAATTTCAGCATTTGGGGAATTGAGAGAGCAAACCGAACCACTTGAGTGTTGTGAAACTTTTTCCTTTTGGTGCACCAAAAATTCTTTGGTGCATTTTAGTTCTCATTTGCATTTTCGGCATTTACTATTCTCTATACCAAAACTACTCTCTTTTCTCTCCATTTGTTCTTTTCATTTGGGAGTTAGCTGAGCCTATAGAAGTGACCATTTACGTTTTCCTCTCCATCTTTTCCCTTCAAGTTTTTGTTTTCTTTTTCTCCTTTGTTCATACCATAGCCGAATCCTCTTCTAGTCTTTTCTCTTCTTTTAACCAAACATTCTCAACATTTCATCTCCTCTATTTCTTTCTCCTCTTGATTGAATTACCTTCTACACCTTTTCATTTTCTTTAACTTCCTTATACCTTAGCCGAATCACTCTCCTTCTACACTTCTTCTATTTCTTTCTTCTCTCTTCTTTTTATCTCTCTCTTGATTTACTCTTGAGCCATAACCCCTCTTGTGTCAAACTAAACCCGTATCTTTCATGTTTTGTTATTAGCCGAACATCAAGAAGCAAAGTGCTAGGATTCCTTTGGTTGTCAAAAGTACCTTTCCAATCAGTTTTGCTTATTGTAAGGTAACGGGTTCTCTCTTCATATGTTTTTCTCTTCTCTCTTTTAAAGATCGTAGCAGTCATCCTTTTACACCTTCCTTTTTAGGCCGAATATAAGTACTCTCTCCACCTTGAAGTGTGTTTGTTGTTTCGTAGGAAGCAGGAGCTCTTGTCAATAGTGGCCGAATCTAAGACATCTTGGTAAGTTAGTTTTGGTCGAATATGGGTGAGGGATGGATGTTCTTAATAAGAGTTTTTAGGCCGAAAGGCCATTTCTTCTTTATTTTTGGGGAGCATCATTTCTAACTCGTGAATTATTTAGGAACTCAGTCAAGGGGATAGAACCAAGCTATGTTGATAATTAAGTTAAGGAGTTTCTCTCTAGTTCTATACGATTAGTCTCTTTTCGTTGTGCTCTGCCATAACCAAACCTCTTTGTTAGATTTCACTGTGGTACCTTACTGATCGAACTCTCTTCATGGATGCGAGTCCTAGCCATTCTAAGGAGGCATCGGCAAGGGAGCCTAAAGGGAGTGGACTTGCAGTCTCCGTTCCTAATTTCAAACGGCGTGCAGTGTCAACAATCTGGGACTTTTCGCCGAGTTGTGGTAGAGAGCCGACATCTATTTGGGATAGGCAAATCATTGTTATTCTCGCTGGTGAGAGTGACGACGATCAGGAGTGTATAGTCTTTCGCGTAATAAGGTTTGTAAACCACAGACCTTCATTGGTCTGTTTTGCATTAATATGTGTATTGGCTTAAAGCCGAAATAACTGTAACGGCAATTGAGATACCCAGTAAATTGAGATACCAGGTAAGTAACACTAATGACTATGCCATTCGAATAACTTAGCATGACTATGTGTGTTTTGATCATCTGATGTACATTGGGATATGTATTGCATTCATCACATTATGATAACATATTGCATGGGATTGGGATATGATATTTATGAAAAGGGGCAGTGTATTTCGGTGACTCTGTCACACAATTTTGGTGGCTATGCCACATATTTCGGTGACTCTGTCATATTATTTCGGTGGCACCGTCACAATTTCGGCGATGAGTAGCATGACTGCCATCGATGGTGTGTAGCAGATGAGGGTTGATTGTAGAAATCTCCACCGGTGTGTTTTTGTTGGTCGGGTGGTGTGTAGCGGATGGATTACTAGGCTGGGCTGGGTTGCATTGCATTGCATTCATTATCTACTATGCCATGTTAATAGGGCTAAGGCCCAATTCATTTCTGTATGGGCTTCGCCCAATTGGATTTCGTTAGGGCTAAGGCCCAGTTGGTATTTGAATGGGCTCAGGCCTAGTTTTGTTTGTATGGGGAATTACACACTGAGTTCTTGTAACTCACCCCTCTACTTAACCTTGCAAGTAAAACCCAGCAGTAGGGATTTGGGGCCAAGGTGGACTCTGTGGTGGCCATACATCGTTATTTTAGTAATTTCCTTTTTACTTTGCATTAAATGTTATTTTAATTTGGGATTATGTTCTGTAATAAGGCCACTAGGATTTTAATTTGGTTTTTGTTATAATTCGGTTATTATCTATCATGAAATGATCAAATGGGGTTTTTCTAAAAATTTAAATAACTGTTTTCCCAAAACGAACCACAAACTATCAATAAATAAACTCAGGATTTTCTTAAAGTTTCAATAATTTTTTCCAAACGTCACACTACAGAAAACCACTGAGTTTGATTTTTGTGATATAAAACAAGTTTCGATAGTTAGTAATATTAACAACATTTTGCAAGAAAACCCTAAAGTCAAATTTTATTTTCAAATGTGAACCAAAACTCGAAAGTTTTAACATGATCTCAAAATTTCTCTAAAACCTTTCTGTGTGACATGCCAGATCCGGTCGTAACATCTGGGCCGGGTTTGGGGTGTTACAGGATTAGTGGTTCTGAAACCACTATTCTGACTAGCCTTTAAATTGGGCTGTTTCATGTTAAACATCATAAGGGCATTATTGAAGATGTACTTGTGAAAGTAAATAAATTCATATTCCCTATTGATTTTGTTATACTTGACATGGATGAAGATACTGATATGCCTTTGATTTTAGGTTGATCCTTTTTAGCCATTGCTAGAGCTATTATTGAAGTGCGTAATGGTAAACTTGTGCTTAGGGTAGTTGATGAAGAAATTGTGTTTCAAATACATGATGTCATGTGAGTTTCTAGTGAGCAAGATGATTCCTATTATTTTTTCAATTTTATTGATCATGCAATTCAGGATTCCTTGCAAAAAATTGTTCATAGAGACACATTGGAACTGTGTATTATTCAATGTGAGTAGGTCAATGGAGATAATTCTGGGACAAGTAAAATGAGGATTAATTTGGATGCTAAAGAGTTTGAGACCATTAAGGTAGGTAAAGAACTGAAGTCGAAGCCCTCCATTGAATAACCTCCCAAATTGGAGCTAAAATAATTACTAAATCATTTTGAGTATGCATTCCTTAGAGAAAAATCTACATTGCCAGTAATTATTACTTTAGACATAAAGCCACATGAGACTGATGAGTTACTGCAAGTGATGAAGGAACATAAAAAAGCTATAGCCTGGAAGATTTATGATATTAGAGGGATTGATCCTTTTTCTTTGCACCCACAAGATCTTAATGGAAGACGAGTTATAAGCCATGTGTGCAAGCTCAAAAGAGGTTAAATACCAACTTTAAAGAAGTTGAAAAGGATGAGGTAACTAAACTTCTAGATGTTGGATTTATTTACCCTATATTTGATAGTACTTGAGTGAGTCCTGTGCAAGTTATTCCTAAGAAAGGAGGCATGATTGTTGTTGCTAATGAGAAAAACGAGTTGATCCAAATAAGAACAGTCATTGGGTGGAGAGTCTGTATTGACTACAGGAAGCTAAATGATGCTACAAGGACAGACAATTTTCCTCTGCCATTCGTGGATCAAATGTTGGAGAGGTTGTCTGATCACATGCACTACTACTTTCTAGATGGACTTTCTGGTTACTTTCAAACCCCAATAGCTCCTGAGGATCAACAAAAGACGGCATTTACATGTTCATATGGTACGTTTGCTTATCGATGAATGCATTTTAGATTATGTAATGCCCCCGCTAATTTTCAGCGTCTTTCTTGTCTCTAATTTCCAAATGGAATGCTTGCAACAATAAAATTCACCTTTTAAGTCTAGGTTTTGCATCCGGTCCAGTAAGAAGGTAGCGAATAGCAGAGTGGTCAGTATACACAATAACTTTAGACAATATTAAAGGAAAGGTCTAAATTTATCAAATTCAAAAACCACAGCTAGCAATTCTTTTTCTATAACTGTGTAATTCTCTTGTGTGTCTGTCAAAGTCTTGCTAGGATAATAGATCAACTGAAAATGCTTGTCTTTTCGCTGTCCAAGAAGTGCACTTACTACAAAATCACTTATATCACACATTAGTTCAAAGGGTAAATTCCAATCATGTGCAACCATAATCGGGGCATTGATTTATTTTTCCTTAAGAACAATAAATGCCTCTAAACATTTCTAACTTAAATTAAATGACACATCTTTTTCTAGCAATTTAGTTAAAGGTTTTGCTATTTTGGAAAATTCTTTAATAAATCTCCTATAAAACCTAGCATGTCCTAAAAAACTTCTGATAGTCTTAACTGAATTAGGGGGAGGTAGTCTCTTGATGGTTTTGATTTTTTCTTAATCAACCTAAATCTCTTTACTAGAAATTTTGTGATTGAAAACAACCCCTTCTTGAATCATGAAGTGACACTTTTCCCAATTAAGTATAAGGTTCATTTCCTCACATCTCATTAAAACTTGTTTCAAATTTTTAAGGCATAGACAGAAAGAATTACCGAATATCAAAAAGTAGTCCATAAATACCTCAATAATGTATTCCACAAATTCATCAAAGATGGCTAGCATGCAATGCTGACAAGTAGCAGGGGCATTACATAATCTAAAAGGCATTCATCGATAAGCAAAAATACCAACATGTAAATGTCATATTTTTTTGATCCTCAGGAGCTATTGGGGTTTGAAAGTAACCAGAAAGTCCATCTAGAAAGCAGTAGCGCATGTGACCAGGCAACCTCTCCAACATTTGATCCACGAATGGCAGAGGAAAATTGTCTTTCCTTGTAGCATCGTTCAACTTCCTGTAATCAATACAGACTCTCCACCCAATGACTGTTCTTATTGGGATCAACTCATTTTTCTCATGAGCAACAACAATCATGCCTCCTTTCTTAGGAATAACTTGCACAGGGCTCACCCAAGTACTATCAAATATAGGGTAAATAAATCCAACAACTAGAAGTTTAATTACCTTAGCCTTCACAACTTCCTTTAGGTTGGCATTAACCTCTTTTGAGCTCGCACACATGGCTTATACTCGTCTTCCATTAAGATCTTGTGGGTGCAAAGAAAAAGGATCAATCCCTCTAATATCATAAATCTTCCAGGCTATAGCTCTTTTATGTTCCTTCATCACTTGCAATAACTCATCCGTCTCATGCGGCTTTATGTCTAAAGTAATAATTACTAGTAATGTAGATTTTTCTCTAAGGAATGCATACTCAAAATGATTTAGTAATTGTTTTAGCTCCAATTTGGGAGGTTCTTCAATAGAGGGCTTCGACTTCAGTTCTTTACGTACCTCAATGGTCTCAAACTCTTTAGCATCCAAATTAATCCTCATTTTACTTGTCCCAGAATTATCTCCATTGACCTACTCACATTGAACAATACACAGTTCCAATGTGTCCCTATGAATAATTTTCTGCAAGGAATCTTGAATTGCACGATCAATAAAATTGATAAAATAATAAGAATCATCTTGCTCACTAGAAACTCACATGACATCATGTATTTGAAACATAATTTCTTCATCACCTACCCTAAGCACAAGTTTACCACTACCCACGTCAATAATAGATCTAGCTATGGCTAAAAAGGGTCAACCTAAAATCAAAGGCATATCAGTATCTTCATCCATGTCAAGTATTAACAAAATCAATAGGGAATATGAATTTATCTACTTTCACAAGTACATCTTCAATAATGCCCCAAGGATATTTAAAATGTAACAGCCTAATTTAGGGGCTAGTTGGAACAGTGATTTTGGAACCACTAATCTGAGGTTGGAGAAAATTATTTTAATGTTATTTTATGTGTTATAGTATGATTACAAGAGTCCATGAAAATTTTGGTGCTTTAATTTTAGTGATTGCATGCTCATTGTGAAAAAGGACAAAATCACATAAAGTGCAAAAGTTCCATTTTACAAGCTAAAGGTGTCAAATAGCTAAAGAATATTAATTGAAGGTCCCTAATGTTTAATTAGTTCTTGTTTAGAGTGGTGGTCGGCCATAGGGACAAAGAAAAGACTTTGTAATTGGTTAGGTGAAAATTTGGTGACTAAATTGATTTTTAATCATAAAATAAAGAAAGAAAAGATATCATCTTTTCTTCTCTTCTTCTCCACCAGAAATTAGCAGCAAACTAGGGGGTTTGAGAGCTCAAAAAATTCAGCAACCTTTTCTCCTTGCAAGTAAGTGCTTTAATGGCCATTCTTTGTTAATTTTTGTACTTTTGGAACCCCTAAAGCTTAAGCTAGCTAAAGAGGGGACTATTTTGCAAAGAGGTAGACAGTTTAGGGTTTTTTGATGTAATTAATTATGTTGTTTGGTGCATTTTTATGGAAGAAAATAAGACTTAGTTGTTAAATAAACAACTTTTGTTAAAGGTGTTTCCATGAAAACACCTAAGAGGACCTCTTTGCAAATGTTGTAAAATAGGTGTTAAATCTGTGAAATAATGAGTACTGAGAGTTTCTATAAGAGAAATAAATGTTCATCTAGGCTCGTTAAAGGAAGAAATTTGATTTGAGTTGATTTACGAGCCTATGGGTAAAATAGCCATTTTGTGAAAGTCTAAGGGTAAAATGGTAATTTTGCCAAAGTATGATTTTTGAAATGCATTGATTAATGTGATAATTAAATGAGCTAATTTGCTATTATAGATTAAGAAACACGAAGGTCGGACCGAAATAGAGGCAAGAACAAGGTGGTGGAGTAATTTGAAAGATTCCACATATATTTTGGTACCGAGGTAAGTTTGTGTGTAATAAATTCAACATCATGTTATTAAGTTTTAAAATGTTTGATATTAGTGATGGTGAATATTATTTCTATGAAATTGAGTAAAGATATTGAATGAGAAATTGATGAAAATCTACAACATTGAAGTCCCGGTTGGACTTTAAGAAGTGGTAGGATATCACCATCGAGGCACAAGATTGGTAAGGTCCCGTATAAGACCATGTCTGGGACATGGCCTCAGTTGAGATCCCGTATAAGACCATACCTGGGATATGGCATCGACGTCGAATATAAAAATTGTATAAGACCATGTCAGGGATATGGCATCGACATCGATATGAGATCTCGTATAAGACCATATCTGGGATATTGCGTCGGCATCGAGATGTGACGCTATGTAAGACCATATCTGGGATGTGGCATTGGCATCGTGTTTATGTATATGATGATTGTGTATCCTCGAGTAATTCAAATGAGTCATCGAGATAGGTAGTTAAGTTGTAATAGAGATGATACTAATGCTATGTGGTGAAGCGATACAGGTACATGTGAGTAATTCACGAGAAATGTTTACGGTATGTGACATGACATGTAATTGGTAAGAGTAAGCATGAGTAAGTTATGGCAATGTGCTTGACATTTTGTGATTTTATTTAATGCAATAGATGGATGGCATTATGAGCCTTTATGTTGCTATTTATTTCATGCAAACTTACTAAGCTTTATGCTTACCCCTCTCATCTCTCTTTTCCTTGTAGTATCGCCAAGCTAACTCTAGGATCGTACGACGTCGGAGTTCAAAATCACACTATCAACTTCTTTTTGGTATAGCAAAGTTAGATTTATTTTAAGTATTGGTCATTTTGTTCTGTCTTATTTGTTATCCAAAGTGTTGCCTATTAATGTTGTTCAATTTATTTTGTAAATGGTCATTGGAAATTGGCCAATACTTGACAAGTTCACCTATTCAATGTTGATGAAATTCATGAAGCACATGCTTGTGTCGATGTTTTGAATTTGAGTTCTTAGAAGTGCCTTATGGTCATGATATATGTTGAATTGAATTTGTATAAGTATTACTATTTGGTAGGGTGACATTTGGCTTGGAGATAGCCTTACAAATGTCCACACGGATAGACACACGAGTGTGTGTCTAGGCTGTGCGAGACACACGGTCAGCCAATGGGTGTGTTGATAGGCCGTGTGTCCCCATGCATGCTAGGTTGGCAAGTCAGTATGCTTAGTAGTAAACATACGGGCTGAGACACGGTCGTGTGTCACGATCGTGTGGGAGACACAGCCTAAGACATGGGCATGTGCCTGGGCCGTGTGAAGTCTGCACCTAAAATTAGGAATTTAATTCAACACATAGTCTATGGACATGGGCTTGTGCCTTGGCCGTGTGACCTTATTGAGATGATGACGTCATAAATAGAACGTCAAGGTGTTCACACATGGGCGAAGACACGGGCGTGTCATGGTCGTGTGAGGGACACGGGCATGTGTCAGGTCATGTGAAAACCCCCGTAGGTTCGAATTGGAAAATAAATCCACATGGGTGTGGAACACGAGCATGTAATATGCCACACTGGTGTGTCTCATCCTTCACACAGGTGTGTGGCCCTATTTTGTGTCAAATTTTTCTATGTGTTCAAAAGTTTTCAGTTGGTCCCGAATTATTCTGGGTGCAAGTTTAGGGTCTCGTAGACCTATAATAAGGACATTATGGTCTCGAATGAAATTTTTTAATTTGAAATGATGTTCTTAAGGATCGATATTGTATGATTGAGCGAGTTAAGTACGGTAATGCCTCGTACCCGATTCTGGTGTCTAATACGGGTAAGGGGTGTTACATTTAGTTGTATCAGAGCTACGATTTAGTCCATTCTCAGACTAACGTAGTCTAAGTATGAGTAGTAAGAATACATCTAGAGAGCAGACTGCAAGAGCTGAGGGTAGAGCACCAGCGAGAACATTTTCCATTCGCGCTCGCGAAGAGGCGTCCTCTTCCAACGTAATTACTGGTACATTTTCTCTCTATAATACTCATGTTATAGCGTTAATTGATCCGAGATCTCCCCACTCGTATATTTGCATGAAATTAGTCTCTAGCATGAACATGCCTATATAATCTACTGAATTTGTGATAAGAGTGTCAAATCCCCTAGGCAAATGTGTATTGGTCGATAGAGTATGCAAAGGCTGCCTTTTGATGATTAGGGGTCATTATTTTCTGGCTAATATCATGTTATTGCCGTTTGATGAATTCAATGTCATCCTTGGGATGGATTGGTAAACTACTCATGATGTGATAGTGAATTGCAGAAGGAAGTTTATTGAGTTAAAGTGTGAAAGTGGGGATCTTATTCATGTTGAATCAGATGAGCAAGACAGATTGCCAGTAGTGATATCTTCCTTGTTGACTTAGAAATATCTAAGAAAGGAGTACGAAGCTTACCTTGCCTTTGTGATGAATGCTAGAGAGACTGATTCAAGAATTCATTAAGTGCCTATAGTATATGAGTATCTATATGTTTTCCCATAAGAATTGCCAGGGTTACCTCCGGTCAGAGAGATTGAATTTGGGATTGAATTAGCTCTTGGTACTACCCCCATTTCTATTGCTCCATACAGAATGGCTCCAATCGAGCTAAAATAACTGAAGGCAAAGTGACAAGAGTTAATGGATAAAGGCTTCGCAAGACCGAGTTATTCTCCGTGGGGTGCTCCTGTTTTATTTGTGAAAAAGAAAGATGGTTCCATGAGGTTATGTATAGATTATCGACAGCTCAATGAGGTAACTGTGAAGAACAAGTACCCATTTCCAAGAATCGATGATTTTTTTGATCAATTGAAGGGAGCCACAGTGTTTTCTAAAATAGACTTGAGGTCTGGATATTATCAGTTGAGAGTTAAAGACTCAGATGTGCCAAAAATCGCATTCCGAACAAGGTATGGTCACTATGAATTTTTGGTCATGCCTTTCGGTTTAACAAATGCCCCTTCAGTTTTCATAGATTTGATGAATCACATATTTCGGTCGTATTTGGATAAATTTATGGTAGTCTTTATCGATGATCTTTTGATCTACTCTCGGGATGAGAATGAGCATGCTAAGCATTTGAGAATGGTTCTGCAAATCTTAAGAGATAAACAATTATATGCCAAGTTTAGTAAAAGTGAATTTTGGCTTAAGAAAGTTGGATTTTTAGGGCACATTGTCTCGAGAGATAGAATTAGAGTCGACCCAAGTAAGATCTCAGCAATTGTGGATTAGAAGCCACCAAGGAATGTAACTAAGGTTAGGAGTTTTCTGGGCCTAGCTGGCTTCTATAGACGTTTTGTCAAGGGATTTTCCATGATAGCTACTCCGATAACGAGGTTGCTACAAAAAGATGTAAAGTTTGAATTGACAAAAAAGTGCCAAAAGTGTTTTGAGAAACTAAAGGCGTTGTTGGCTGAGGCTCCTGTTTTAGTGCAACCTGAGTTGGGAAAAGAATTTGTGGTTTACAGCGATGCATCCTTGAATGGATTAGGTTGTGTACTCATGCAAGAGGGCAAAGTGATAGCATATGCCTCTAGACAATTAAAGTTGCACGAGAAGAATTTCCCTACCCATGATTTGGAGTTAGCTGCAGTTGTATTTGTACTAAAGATTTTGAGACATCATTTATATGGTGAGAAATATCGGGTGTTCACTGATCATAAGAGCCTAAAGTACTTGATGACTCAAAAGGAGTTGAATCTAAGGTAGAGAAGATGGTTAGAGCTAATAAAGGATTATGAGCTAGCGATTGACTACAATCCGGGAAACGCGAACGTGGTCGCTGATGCCTTAAGTAGGAAATCCCCATTTGCACTGAGAGCCATGAATACACAGATAGCTTTGTCAGATGATGGTTCTATTTTAGTCGAGTTGAGGGCTAGAGCATTGTTTCTCCAAGAGATTTGTAAAGCTTAGAAAAACGACAATGATTTGCAAGTTAAAAGAGTTTAATGTGAGTCAAATGTTGAGTTGGACTTTCGGATAAGTCCTGATGGATGTTTGATGTTCCGAGATAGGGTCTGTGTACCCAGAGATGATGATCTTATTCGAAAGATTCTGCATGAAGCACATAGTGGATGTTTATTTGTATATCTAGGCAGCACGAAGATGTATAATGACTTGAAGAAATGGTATTGGTGGCCGAGCATAAAGAAAGATATTTCTGAGTTTGTATCGATATGCCTAATTTGTCAACAAGTGAAGGCTGAACACCTAGTGCCCTCGGGTTAACTTTAGCCTATTATGGTTCTCGAGTGGAAATGGGACCGTATTACAATGGACTTCGTGGCAGGTTTGCCATTGTCACCAAAAAAGAAACATGCTGTATGGGTCATGGACGATAGACTTACAAAGTCAGCCCATTTCATACCAGTACGGGTTGATTATTCGCTTGACAAGTTAGCAGATTTGTATGTGTCAGAAATAGTAAGACTTCATGGAGTACCATTATTGATTATTTCGGATAGAGATCTGAGATTTACGTCACGATTTGGCATGATAGGTCAAACAGTTGAGAAATAAAAGTATAGCCCTTGTGAAAGTGCTATGGCAAAGACATGGGGTGGAAGAGGCTACATGGGAGCCCGAAGAGACTATAAGAAACCAATATCCCAACCTTTTCACCTGTAAGATTTTCGGGGACGAAAATCTTTTAGGAGGAGAATTGTAACAACCCAATTTAGGGGCTAGTCAGAACAGTGGTTTTGGAACCACTAATCTGGGGTCGAAGAAAATTATTTTAATGTTATTTTATGTGTTATAACATGATTACAAGAGTGCATGAAAATTTTGGTGCTTTAAGTTTAGCAATTGCATGCTCAATTGTGAAAAAGGACTAAACCGCATAAAGTGCAAAACTTCCATTTTACAATCTAAAGGTGTCAAATAGCTAAGGAATATTAACTGGAGGTCCCTAATGTGCAATTAGGCCTTGTTTAGGGTGGTGGACGACCATAAGGACAAAGAAAAGACTTTGTCAATTGGTTAGGTGAAAATTTGGTGACTTAATTGATTTTTAATCATAAAATAAGGAAATAAAAGATATCATCTTTTCTTCTCTTCTTCTCCACCGAAAATTAGCAGCAAACTAAGGGGTTTGAGAGCTCAAAAATTCAGCAACCTTTTCTCCTTGCAAGTAAGTGCTTTAATGGCCATTCTTTGTTAATTTTTATACTTTTGGAACCCCTAAAGCTAAAGCTAGCTAAAGAGGGGACTACTTTGCAAAGAGGTAGAAAGTTTAGGGTTTTTCCATGTGAGAAATTATGTTGTTTGCTACATTTTTATGGGAGAAAAAGAGTCTTAGTTGTTAAATAAACAACTTTTGTGAAAGGTGTTTCCATGAAAACACCTAAGAGAACCTCTTTGCAAAGGTTGTAAAACAAGTGTTAAATGTGTGAAACAATGAGTATTGAGAGTTTCTATAAGAGAAATAAATGTTCACCTAGGCTCGTTAAAGGAAGAAATTCGATTAGAATTGATTTACAAGCCTAGGGGTAAAATAGCCATTTGTGAAAGTCTAAGGGCAAAATGGTAATTTTTCCAAAGTATGATTTTTGAAATGCATTGATTAATGTGATAATTAAATGAGCTAATTTGCTATTATAGATCAAGAAACACGAAGCCCGAACCGAGACCAAGGCAAGAATAAGGTGGTGGACTAATTTGAAAGATTCCACATATATTTTGATGCCGAGGTAAATTTGTGTGTAATAAATTCAACATCATGTTATTAAGTTTTAAAATGTTTGATATTAATGATGATAAATATTATTTCTATGAAATTGAGTAAAGATGTTGAATGAGAAAATGATGAAAATCTACGACATTGAAGTCCCAGTTGGACTTTAAAAAGTGAGAGGATATCATCATCGAGAAACGAGATTGGTAAGGTCCCATATAAGAGCATTTCTAGGACATGACCTTGGCACCAAATTTAGATCCCGTATAAGACCATATCTGGGATATGGTATCGGCATCGAATATGAAAAATCGTATAAGACCTTATCCGGGATATGGTATCGGCATCGAATATGAAAATCGTATAAGACCTTATCCTGGATATGGCATCGACATTGATATGAGATCTCGTATAAGACCATATTTGGGATATGGCATCGGCATCGAGATGTGACCCCATGTAAGACGATATCTGGGATGTGGCATTGACGTCGTGTTTATATGTATGATGAGGATTGTGTATCCTCGGGTAATTCAAATGAGTCATCAAGATAGGTAGTTAAGTTGTAATAGAGATGAGACTAGTGCTAAAGCTATGTGGTGAAGCGATACAGGTACATGTGAGTAATTCACTAGAAATGTTTACGGTTTGTGACAAGACATGTAATTGGTAAGAGTAAGCATGAGTAAGTTATGGCAATGTGCGTCAAATTTTGTGATTTTATTCAATGCAATGGATGGATGGCATTATGAGCCTTTATGTTGCTATTTATTTCATGCATTATGAGACACAGTCGTGTGTCTCGACCGTGTGGGAGACACGGCCTAAGATGTAACATCCTGAATTTTTGGGCATATGCGTTTAGTGTGTGTATAAGTTTAAAGTGTTAATTTAACTGTTAAAGGTCTAAATTGGGCTCAGGCTTAGGCAGAGGCCTTGATTAAAATTTTCTATTTGGGCATTATAGGACTTAAAAGGTAGTACCTGTGTTTAAAATATCAAAATGAGCTTGTGGCCCAGTGGTCAGTAGCGCCACTTAGGGAACAATGAGGTGACGCCACACCAGGGAGTAAGAGGCCCAAATTTAAGTTTCAATTCCTTGGATTCAAGTTAGCTAATTTTCGGCATTAGGGTAAGGTGGAGTGGACGACTACAAGGCTCAAAAATAGGAGGATTTATGTGAATGGGATAATGTAGATAACATAGTTGACAATATGGAAGATAAAAGGAGAAAAATTAGGAGCTATCTACTGAGAGTAGAGTTGGCCAAAATTCCATCACCTAGAGGAGTAAAGAAATCGGTTTCTAATAGCCATAGGGGGTGCCCAATTTTCTATAAATAGGGGGGATAGCTTATCAATTTTGGCATTTGAACCCTACTTTTTCTTCATTCTTTGTGCCAAAATTCTCAGTTTCTCCCTCCACAATTTCTATCAACTTTCTTTCAAAAAGCCGAAAATCACCACCTCCTTCACCCTTTCTTCTTTCTTTGAAATTTCATGTTAGCCGAATCTTCTGATCTCCATTGTTATTCTTCTCCCATTCACTAAAAGCCAAAACTACACTCTTGTTTGTTCTTGTAGCCGAAATCTTCCTCTTGTTCATCCTTTTCTGGATTTTCTTAAAAGCCAAAATTCTTAGATCTCTAATCTTCTACGCTTCGATTTTCTGCTGTGATTTTCGAATCTTCCTGCAAGGGGTAGTCAAAACCATTTGTAAAGGTAAGTGTCGATTCGTGAGATTTCAATCTTTTTCCGGCTTTTAGAGATCTTAGCTGAATGGCTATATGGTTAACTAATCGGTGTTTTCTCTCATTTGCGGCATTTGAATTTGAAGGGGTCCAATCGCTAGATTTCTAAGCCGAGTTCAAGAGCTTTTCGGATCGAATTACTTTCGGGATTTTAAGGTAAGGAGATCTATTAATTTAAATGTATGAATCGGGTAAAGCACTAACCTTGGCGAATATAGGAGGGCCTTATCCTTGCGTTCTTCGGTTTTGAGCAAGGTTGTAGACAAAGGCGATGGATCATTAGCGAGGTATCGACATAGAGAGTAGTACTACGCGTTATCGGTGTGTAACTTTTCACGCCATTAGATTGTCTGTTAATATGTGTTAATAAATCGCTTATATTACATTAAATGCGAAATCTCGGCATAATGTTTGAAACCCGAGGAGGGTAAAATGAATCACCGTGTTAGTGATCTCGTCATTCTTGATGAATGTTCTGTTAAGATGATATGTTTTATAAGTATGCCGATTTACGTGATTGCACGGGGTTGGGTTTGATGAAAAGGGAAGTGTTACGTGTAGTGGCTTTTGCCATGATGCATTGTAGTGGCTTTTGCCATGATCATTGTAGTGGCTATTGCCATGATCTCGACGATGAGCGACATGACCGCCATGAATGGCGTGTAGCGGTGTGGGTTGATTGTAGAAATCCCCAATGGTGTGACTGGCAGGTAAGGGTGGCGTGAGCAGATGGAAACCTAGGATTTGGGTTGGGCTTTGCATATTTTCATATATAATATGTCCTGTTATTCTATTCTGTGGGGCTAAGGCCCAAATCTAATGGTGCATGAGGGTTGCACACTGAGTATCACGACTCAACCTATTATTTAATATTTTTTTCAGGTAGCACCTAGTGCATCGGACTGTGCTGGAGAGGAGCGCAAGGTAGCCATGCAAAAGAACATTTAGATTTAGCAAAAGACTTTAGTTTATTATTTTATATCTTTATTTAATGGGTTTTAAATTTCAATGTAATAAGGCCACGGGCTGTTAGCTTTATATTTTGGTTCAGTTTTAATTTTGGGCTTTTATTATTATTATCAGACATTTTAAGTTTACATTTTTTTTCTAAAGCATGTATTTAAATTACAATTTTTAATTCATAAAGGCATCTTATAAAATTTATATCTTATCTAAATTATCAAATTATTAATTTTTCCCGAATAAAAGGGTTAAACACAAGGAAAAGATATTTTTTGAAAACGCGACAGATTTTACAAAATTTTCTTAGTGGCATGCCAGACCTGGTCATGGTGTTTAGGCCGAGTTTGGGGTGTTACAAATTGGTATCAGAGCCCAGTTCAAAACTCGACTTTGGGGTTTTTGGGCTCAAAACATTTTCTAAAGGTGGGTTTTTGAAACATGCATGTTGTTGTTTTTTTTTTTTTATGATAACAGGTTTGTTAGCTCAGCATGGCACCTGCGTCTCCGGCCCAAGTCCACCAGGTAAGTATTCTGAACTCACTATGTGATATATATATATATATATATATGTGGGCTTGATGGGCTTTAAGGGACCTAGACTATCTTAGCTAGACCTTGATGGACTTTAGGCCTAGTTTAAACAACTTTATAAATTTCATAAGACTTAATTTATCCACACAAACCCGTGAACAAATCGCTAGATTAGGGTGTGGCAACCGGCAAACGCATGTCTAGGAGTGGATTCAGGAAGAGATTGGTATTTAAGCAGTCCTAATGACTCACCTCCTCTTCTCTGGAATCCTACTTGGTGCGTAGTGACTGTTCACCTCAACCGTGAGGACTTGTTAACGGGCCAAAGTTTTAACTAAAACCCGAAAGGGACCAGCACCCTAATTTTTAAAATTACTTATATGACCCTAATTTCTTGTAAATTATCCCAAAAAAAACCCTAGGTTGAGGAAATTTACTGAGATACCCTTGATTTTGCAGAATGACCAAAATACCCTTGTTTGGAAAATTTTTGAAGTACCCTTATTGAGAAATTACTAAATTACCTCTGATTTACGAAAGTTACCAAAATTTGCAAAATTACCAAAATACCCTCGAACTGTAAATTACCGAAATACCCCTAATTTGTAAAATTAACAAAATACCCCCGAATTGTAAAATTACCAAAATACCCCTATATTGTAAAATCACCAAAATACCTTATTTTGAAAATTTACGAAAATACCCCTATAGGTAAAATTACAAAAATACCCCTGGGTAGTGAAACGACGAAAATACCCCTAGGTGGTGAATGTAAGTTTATAAGGCTGTTTTTATGATTGATGTGTGTTGAATGTTGACTGAAGGTGAACTCTAGGACTAGGAAGTATCGACTTGAGAACTAAACCCGTAGATAGCATTCGAATTCGAAAGAACTACTATCGAAATGATTTTACATAAGATTGTTCGCAGTTAATAAGTGGGAAGAATTAGTTATTTATAAAATTCTTAATCAAATAAACGTCGATCGAAAGAATGAGTACAAGGGGTCGAGGACGTCCGCCGCGTGGTCGTGGTGGAGGGTAGGATAACCGTGTCCGAACCAGTAGGGTCTGGCTATGGGTCAGAAAATGAGATACCGGATTTGCCAGTTGTGGGGGGGAATTTTAGAACCAAACGGGTGGAGATGATGCAGTGTCTCAGGCGATGCTGCGGGTCCTTGAAAGAGTGGCTGAAGTAGGCACGGGTTTAAGAGCTCAAAAGTCTGTGTCTGAACGACTCCAAGCCAATGAAGCAGAGATGTTTAGGGGAGTTTCTAGCGTGGCCCCTAACACAGCTGAGTATTGGTTAGAGGCAACTGAGCGCATAATGGATGACCTTGACTTCACTGTGGAGGAGAAGTTGAAGGGGGTTGTGTCTCTTCTTCGAGACAAGGCCTACGAGTGGTGGCTCACAGTGAAGGAGGGTACTTTCGCAGACCGCATTGATTGGGACTTCTTTAAGGATTCATTTCAAGGAAAGTACATCGGGGCCAGTTGTGTGGATGCACAGAGAAAGGCATTCCTAAACTTGGTACAGGGAAGTAAGTCTATATCAGAATACGAGGCAGAGTTTCTGCGATTGAGCCATTACGCTCGGGGGGATTGTGGCGACTAACTATGAGCATTGCGTACTGTTCGAGGATGGATTAAGGGATGAGCTGAGGGTATTAGTAGCACCGCAGCGAGAAAGGGACTTTGCGGTTTTGGTTGAGAAAGCTAAGATTTTTGAGGAGGTTAAGCAAACTGAGAAACAGAACAAGGATAAGGATAGGAATAGGAATAAGAGGAATTTTAGGTCGTCAAAATCATCCAGGAATTTTCAGAAAAGGCCTAGGTCTGATGGGCCAGCTCGTGCTCCGACGGGTCAGAATCGGTCATGTCCTTTGTGTGGGAGTACAGATGGAGAACCGGTGGATGCTTTAGGTGTGGATCCACGGAGCATATGATTAAAGACCGTCCACAGGTGGAGCAGGCACAGCCCGCGGGATGAGGTTCTGATCAGGTTAGGAGAGGTGGTCAGCAACCACCAAAGGGCTGTGGACAAGCCAGGGGCGATGTTGGTAATGAACGCAGTCTTGGAGCATCAGGTAGAGGTGCGAGGTTATCCGAGGCGAGGACCGACTTTGGTCTATGCAAAGACATCGCCAAGGGGATGGAGACGCTCCAGATGCAAATAATGGTGCATATCTTACCATAGTATACTAAGTGTTTATTTTTGCTTTAGAATTAGAGTGCGCAGCGAAAGCATAGTGGTGAGACTTAGGTAGTATGATTACTTGTTAATTAGAAATTTCGAGGACAAAATTTCTTAAAGGAGGGTAGAACTGTAACATCCTGAATTTTTAGGCCTATGCGTTTAGTGTGTGTATAAGTTTAAAGTGTTAATTTAACTGTTAAGAGTCTAAATTGGGCTCAGGCTTAGGCAGAGGCCTTGATTAAAATTTTCTGTTTGGGCATTATAGGACTTAAACAGTAGTACCTGTGTTTAAAATATCAAAATGGGCTTGTGGCCCAGTGGTCAGTAGCGCCACTTAGGGAACAATGAGGTGACGCCACACCAAGGAGTAAAGGGCCCAAATTTAGGTTTCAAGGAGCCCAATTTCTTGGATTCAAGTTAGCTAATTTTCGGCATTAGGGTTAGGTGGAGTGGATGGCTACAAGGCTCAAAAATAGGAGGATTTATGTGAATGGGATAATGTAGATAATATAGTTGATAATATGGAAGATAAAAGGAGAAAAATTAGGAGCTATCTGCTGGGAGCAGAGTTGGCCAAAATTCCATCACAAAGAGGAGTAAAGAAATCGATTTCTAATAGCCATAAGGGGGTGCGAATTTTTTATAAATAGGGGAATAGCTCATCAATTTCAGCATTTGAACCCTGTTTTTTCTTCATTCTTTGTGCTGAAATTCTCAGTCTCTCCCTCTATAATTTCTGTCAACTTTCTTTCAAAAACCCGAAAATCACCACCTCCTTCACCCTTTCTTCTTTCTTTGAAATTTCCTATTAGCCGAATCTTCTGATCTCCATTGTTATTCTTCTCCCATTCACTAAAAGCCAAAACTACACTCTTGTTTGTTCTTGTAGCTAGAATCTTCCTCTTGTTCATCTTTTTCGGGATTTTCTTAAAAGCCAAAATTCTTAGATCTCTAATATTCTACGCTTTGATCTTCTGCTGTGATTGCCGAATCTTCCTGCAAGGGGTAGTTGAAACCATTTGTAAAGGTAAGTGTCGATTCGTGAGATTTCAATCTTTTTGGCTTTTAGAGATCTTAGCGGAATGGCTATATGGTTAACTAATCGGGTGTTTTCTCTCATTTGCGGCATTCTGGGATTTGAAGGGGGTCAAACGCTTAGATTTCTAAGCTAGAGTTCAGTAGCACTCGGATCAAATTACTTTCAGGATTTTAAGATAAGGAGATCTATTAATTTAAATGTATGAATCAGGTAAAGCACTAACCTTGGCCGAATATAGAAGAGGCCTTATCCTTGCGTTCTTCCGGTTTTTTTAGCAAGGTTGTAGACGAAAGGCAGTAGATTAGATTAGCGAGGGTATCGACATAGAGAGTAGTACTACGCGTTATCATGTGTGTAACTTTTCACACCATTAGATTGTCTGTTAATATGTGTTAATAAATCTGCTTATATTCTGTTAAATGCCGAAATCCCGACATAACGTTCGAAACCCGAGGAGGGTAAAAGTGAATCACCAGGTTAGTGATCTCTATCATTCTTCAGTGAATGTTCCTATTAAGATGATATGTTTTATAAGTATGCCGATTTCTGTGATTGTACGGGGTTGGGTTTGATGAAAGGGGAAGTGTTCTGTGTAGTGGCTTTTGCCATGATCTGTTGTAGTGGCTTTTGCCATGATCTGTTGTAGTGGCTTTTGCCATGATCTATTGTAGTGGCATTTGCCATGATCTGTTGTAGTGGTTATTTCCATGATCTGACGATGAGCAGCATGACTGCCATCAATGGCGTGTAGCGGTGTGGGTTGATTGTCAAAATCCCCAATGGTGTGACTGGCAGGTAAGGGTGGCGTGTAGCGGATGGAAACCTAGGATTTGGGTTGGGCTTTGCATATTTTCATATATAATATGTTCTGTTATTCTGTTCTATGGGGCTAAGGCCCAAATCTAATGGTGCATGAGGGTTGCACAACCGAGTCTCATGACTCAACCTATTATTTAATATTTTTTAGGTAGCACCTAGTGCATCGGATAAAGCTGGAGAGGAGCACAAGGTGGCCATGCAAAAGAACAGTTGGATTTTGAAAAAAAACTTTAGTTTATTATTTTATATCTTTATTTAATGGGTTTTAAATTTCAATGTAATAAGGCCACGGGCTATTAGCTTTATATTTCGGTTCAGTTTTAATTTTGGGCTTTTGTTATTATTATCAGACATTTTAAGTTTACTTTTTTTTTTCTAAAGCATGTATTTAAATTACGGTTTTAATTCATAAAGGCATCTTATAAAATTTATATCTTATCTAAATTATCAAATTATTAATTTTTCCCGAATAAAAGGGTTAAACACAGGAAAAAGATATTTTTCGAAAATGCGACAGGTTTTACAAAATTTTTTTAGTGGCATGCCAGATCCGGTCATGGTGTTTAGGCCGAGTTTGGGGTGTTACATAAGACACGGGCATGTGCCCGGGCAATGTGAAGTCTGCACCTGAAATTAGGAATTTAATTTGACACACGGGCTATGGACACGGGCGTGTGTCAGGCCGTGTGAAAACCCTTGTAGGGTCGAATTGGAAAATAGATCCACACAAGTGTGGAACACGGACATGTTTGGAAAATGGTCCCTAGGCTCGTATGATGAAATGTACTCATTTTCTTGGTTACCTAAGCCTATCCGAACCTATCTTAAGCATATAATAGCTCACATTTTCCTTCAAAACTGATTTTTACTACACATTTTATCACTTTTACAAATAAGTCCTTTTTAGGTGTTTCCATGAAAAATCACTTAGAGAAAGATGTTCATCACACCTCAAACTTCCATATTCCTCCATTAAACATCAAAATACATTCATGTAATACATGGGTAAGTTTTTGAACATGAACTCTAGCTTAAAATATGGCTAGAAATAGCTAAATCGAGCTACGAGGATCTAAAAAATGTAAAGAACATTTAAAACGGGGCTAGGATGCACTTTGACCTTGAAAATGAACAAAACCTTAGCTATGGCTTCTCTTAAATTTTGGCACTTAGGGAAGAAGATGGACACCAATTTTTGACTTCTTTTTCCCTTTTTATTAATTTATTAACTAAATAACCAAAATGCCCTTAAGGCCCTTCCTTGAGATTTTTCCCTTACATGTCCATTTTTGTCCATCATGAAATATAATGGTCTAATTACTAAATAAGGACCTCTAATAAATTCTATAATGCTATCTCATACTTAAAACTTTAAAAATCTCATATTTTTCAATTTTTTCTATTTAATCCTAAAAGATAAATTGATTACTAAATCATAAAATTTCTTCATGAAATTTTCACACAACCATGCAAACATGTCATAGACCTCATAAAAACTATAAAACATATATTTCTACTTCAAATTTGTGGTCTTGCAACCACTATTCTGATTAGTCCCTAAATTGGGCTGTACTTGAAAATTAGATTGGACAGCTAGCTAAACAGGTTTCATAGAGACAACAAGGTAGTATACCGAGTAACAATAAACCCAATCTAATAGAGTATGTAAAAGCAGTTACGTTGAGGACTGGGAAAGAGTTGTCTAATCCTAAAAAGAAGCTGAAACAAGAAATTGATGAGAAATATGATGGGCTGGTAGAAAATGAGATAATTCAAACACCGATACTTAAGGAATACAAACCACCAATTCATATTTGACAAAGTTGAAGAAAGACCGCATGGACGAACAATTTGGTAAATTTCTTAAACTTTTTAATTAATTACATATTAACTTACCTTTTGTTAAAGCTCTTTCGTAGATACCCAAATTTGAAAAATGTTTAAGGAGTCATTAACAAATAAAAGGAATTTAGAAGAGCTATCCATTGTGGAATTGAATGAGGAGTGCTCAAACATTCTCCAAAAAAAACTGCCCACTAAGCTGAAAGATCCAAGGAGTTTTATTATCCCTTTTTTTATTTGTAGTTTAAACATTGAAAAAGAATTGGCTGATTTGTGTACAAGTATACGTTTAATGCCTTATAAAATGTTCAAGCTACTTGATCTCAGGCAACCAAAACCACTAGGATGAGTTTTCAATCAGCTGATAGATCTGTAATGTAACACCCCTTGCCCGTATTAGACACTTAAACCGGGTACGTGGTATTACCGTACTTAACTCACTCACTCATACAAAATCGATCCTTAAGAACTTCATTTCAAATTAAAATATTTTCTTTCAAGACCATAATGTCCTTATTATAGGTCTATGAGACCCTAAACTTGCACTCGAAATGATTCGGGACCAACTGGAAAATTTTGAACACTTAGAAAATTTTGACATATAACAAGGCCACACGCCCATATGGCATATCACATGCCCGTGTTCAACACCCGTGTCGATTTATTTTCCAATTCAAACTTACAAGGGTTTTCACACGGCCTGCCACACACCCGTGTCCATAGCCCGTGTCCCTCACACGGCCATGACACGCCCGTGTCTTCGCCCATGTATGAAAACCTTGACATTCTGTTTATGATGTCATCATCTCAACAAGGTCACACGGCCAAGGCATACACCTGTGTCCATAGACCGTATGTCGAACGAAATTCCTAATTTCAAGTGCAGACTTTACACTGCCCAGGCACATGCCCGTGTCTTAGGTTGTGTCTCCCACACGGTCGAGACACACGGCTGTGTCTTAGCCCGTGTGTTTAATATGAGCATGCTGACTTGCCAACCTAGCATGCATGGGGACACACAGCCTATCAACACGCCCATAGGCTGACCATGTGTCACACACAGCCTAGACACACCCCCGTGTGTCTACCCGTGTGGACATTTGTAAGGCTATCTACCAAGCCAAATGTCACTCTACAAAGCAACCATACTTATAACAATTCAATTCAACATATATCATGACCATACGACACTTCTAAGAACTCAAATTCAAAACATCCACACAAGCATGCGCTTCATTAATTTCATCAACATTGAATAGATGAACTTGTCAAGTATTGGCCAATTTCCAATGACCATTTACAAAATGAATTGAACAACATTAATAGCCAACACTTTGGCTAACAAATATGACATAATAAAATGACCAAGTCCTATACATGCCATGCTCAAAATAGATCTAACTTTGCTTTACCAAAGAGAAGTTGATAGTGTGACTCCGAACTCCGACGTCATACGATCCCAGAGTTAGCTTGGCGATACTACAAGGAAAAGGGAAATGAGAGGAGTAAGCATAAATCTTAGTAAGTTTGCATGAAATAAATAGCAACATAAAGGCTCATAATGCCATCCATCCATTACATTGAATAAAATCACAAAATCTAAAGCACATTGCCATAACTTACTCATGCTTACTCTTACCAATTACATGTCATGTCACATACCGTAAACATTTCTCGTGAATTACACAAATGTACATGTATCACTTCACCACATTGCTTTAGCACTAGTCACATCTCTATTACAACTTAACTACCTATCTCGATGATTCATTTGAATTACCCGAGGATACATAATCATCATCATACACATAAACACGATACCAATGCCACATCCCAGATATAGTCTTACATGAAGTCACATCTCGATGCCGATGCCATATCCCAGATATGGTCTTATACGGGATCTCATATCGATGTCGATGCCATACCCCAGATATGGTCTTATACGATTTTCATATTCGATGCCGATGCCATATCCCAGATATGGTCTTATACGAAATCTCAATTTGGTGCCGAGGCCATGTCCTAGACATTGTCTTATACAGGACCTTACCAATCTCGTGTCTTGATGATGATATCCTCTCACTTCTTAAAGTCCAACCGGGACTTCAATGTCGTAGATTTTCATCATTTTCTCATTCAACATCTTTACTCAATTTCATAGAAATAATATTCATCGTCATTAATATCAAACATTTTAAAACTTAATAACATGATGTTGAATTTGTTACACACAAATTTACCTCAGCATCAAAATATATGCGGAATCTTTCAAATTAGTCCACCACCTTATTCTTGCCTCGATTTTAGTCTGGGCTTCGTGTTTCTTGATATATAATAGCAAATTAGCTCATTTAATTATCACATTAATCAATGAATTTCAAAAATCATACTTTGGAAAAATTACCATTTTGCCCTTAGACTTTCACAAAATGGCTATTTTACCCATAGGCTCGTAAATCAATTCTAATTGAATTTCTTCCTTTGATAAGCCTAGGTGAACATTTATTTCTCTTATAGAAACTCTCAATACTCATTATTTCACACATTTAACACCTATGTTACAACCTTTGCAAAGAGGTCCTCTTAGGTGTTTTCATGGAAACACCTTTCACAAAAGTTGTTTATTTAATAACTAAGACTCATTTTCTTCCATAAAAATGCAGCAAATCACATAATTGCTCACATGGAAAAATCCTAAACTTTCTACCTCTTTGCAAAATAGTCCCCTCTTTAGCTAACTTAAGCTTTAAGGGTTCCAAAAGTACAAAAATTAACAAAGAATGGCCATTAAAGCACTTACTTGCAAGGAGAAAAGCTTGCTGAAGTTTTTGAGCTCTCAAACACCCTAGTTTGCTACTAATTTTCCGTGGAGAAGAAGAGAAGAAAAGATGATATCTTTCCTTTCTTTATTTTATGATTAAAAATCAATTAAGTCACCAAATTTTCACCTAACAAATTGACAAAGTCTTTTCTTTGTCCCTATGGTCGGCCACCACCCTAAATAAGGCCTAATTGCACATTAGGGACCTTCAGTTAATATTCTTTAGCTATTTGACACCTTTAGCTTATAAAATGGAACTTTCGCATTTTATGCGATTTAGTCGTTTATCACAATTGAGCATGTAATCGCTAAAATTAAAGCACCAAAATTTTCATGCACTCTTGTAATCATGCTATAACACATAAAATAACATTAAAATAATTTTTTTGACCTCAAATTAGTGGTTCTGAAACCACTGTTCTGACTAGCCCCTAAATTGGGTTGTTACAATTCTCCCCCTTAAGGATTTTCGTCCCCGAAAATCTTAGCGGTGAAAAGGTTGGGATATTGGTTTCTTATAGTATCTTCGAGCTCCCATGTAGCCTCTTCCACCCCATGTCTTTGCCGTAGCACTTTCACAAGGGTTATACTTTTGTTTCTCAACTGTTTGACCTCTCGTGCCAAAATCTTAACCGGCTCTTTGCCATAAGTTATGTCCGGTCAAATCTCTACCTCTGATGGTACAATCACATGTGAAGGGTCTGAACAGTATCGGCGTAACATAGACACGTGGAAGACATCATGAATATTTTCCAACTCAAGTGGTAAACCCAAACGATAAGCTATCGGCCCTATCCTCTCGGTAATCTCATATGGTCTGATAAAGCGCAAACTCAATTTACCTTTCTTGCCAAATATGAGGACTTTCCTACATGGTCATACCTTTAGAAACACTCGACATTTCTCACCATATAAATGATGTCTCCAAATCTTTAGTGCAAATACAATTGCGGCTAACTCTGAATCATGGATAGGGTAATTCTTCTCGTGCGGCTTTAATTGTCTAGAGGCATATGCTATCACTTTGCCCTCTTGCACGAGTACACAACCTAATCCATTCAAGGATGCATCACTGTAAACCACAAATTCTTTTTCCGGTTCAAGTTGCACTAAAACAAGAGCCTCAGTCAACAATGCCTTTAGTTTCTCAAAACTCTTTTGGCACTTTTCTGTCCATTCAAACTTTACATCTTTTTTGTAGCAACCTCGTCATCGGATCATGGAAAATCCCTTAACAAAATGTCTATAGTAGCTAGCTAGGCCCAGAAAACTCCTAACCTTAGATACATTCCTTGGTGGCTTCCAATCCACAATTACTGACATTTTACTCGAGTCGACTCTAATTCCATCTCCCAAGACAATATGCCCCAAAAATCCAACTTCGTTAAGCCAAAATTTACTTTTACTAAACTTGGCATATAAATATTTATCTCTCAAATTTTGCATAACCGTTCTCAAATGCTTAGCATGCTCGTTCTCATCCTAAGAGTAGATCAATATATCATCGATAAAGACTACCACATATTTATCCAAATCCGACTGAAATATGTGATTCATCAAATCTATGAAAACTGCAGGGGAATTTGTTAAATCAAAAGGCATGGCCAAAAATTCATAGTGAGTATACCTTGTCTGAAATGCAGTTTTTGGTACATCCGAGTCCTTAACTCTCAACTGATAATATCCAGACCTTAAGTCTATCTTGGAAAACACTATGGCTCCCTTCAATTGATCAAACAAATCATCAGTTCTTGGTAATGGGTACTTGTTCTTCACAGTTACCTTATTGAGCTACCGATAATCTATACATAACCTCATGGAACCATCTTTCTTTTTCACAAATAAAACGGGAGCACCCCACAGAGAATAACTCAGTCTTGTAAAGCCTTTATCTATTAACTCTTGTAACTGTGCCTTCAGTTCTTTTAGCTCGGTTGGAGCCATTCTGTATGGTGCAATAGAAATGGGGGCAGTACCAAGAGCTAACTCAATCCCAAATTCAATCTCTCTAATCGAAGGTAACCTTATCAATTACTCTAGGAAAACATCTGGATACTCTCATACTATATGCACTGATTGAATTCTTGACTTAGTCTCTCTAGCATTCATCACAAAGGAAAGGTAAGCTTCGTACCCCTTTCTTAGATATTTCTGAGTCAACAAGGAAGATATCACTACTGGCAATCTGTCTTGCTCATCTAATTCAACACGAATAAGATCCCCACTTTCACACTTTAACTTAATAAACTTCCTTCCGTAATTCACTATCACATGATGAGCAGTTAACCAATCCATCCCAAAGATGACATCGAATTCATCAAACGACAATAACATGAGATTAGCCAGAAATAATGACCCCTAATCATCAAAGGGCAACCTTTGCATACTCTATCGACCAATACACATTTGTCTAGGGGATTTGACACTCTTCTCACAAATTTAGTAGATTCTATAGGCATGTTCATGATGGAGACTAATTTCATGCAAATATATGAATGGGTAGATCCCGGATCAATTAATGCTATAACATGAGTATCATAGAGAGAAAATGTACCCATAATTACGTCAGGGGAGGACGCCTCTTCGCGAGCGCGAATGGAAAATGTTCTCGCTAGTGCTCTACCCTTAACTCTTGCAGTCTGCTCTCTAGATGTTTTCTTATTACTCATTTCATTTCATGGGTTTCTCTATGGCCTTCTTCTAGCAGTACCTCTCGATCTTACACTCTGAGGCTTCTCATTCTCACCTACTTTGGGGTAATCTCTGATAAAATGATCTAGGGATCCACACTTGAAACAAGCTTTCTCGTTTGCTCGACACTCACCGGGATGTCGTCTGCCACACTGCGGACATTCTGGTCTACTTGGTCAAGCGTTGCCAACACTAGCAATTGAAGTGGCCTGAGCTTTAAACCCTGAGAACTGTCTACCCTTACTTCTACTTGAAAATCTAGTTGAGGTGGCTAATCGAGTAGTGAAATCTCTTGACTTCTTGGACGAGGATTAGAATGACTTGCCTAACTACCTCTTCCTCGAGTTAGGAGATTCGATTTCAGCTCTTCTTTTCTCTTTGACCAGTTCCTCGGCTTTACAGGCTTTATCTGCTAACATAACAAATTCTTTTAGTTCTAGGACACCAACAAATAAATGAATATCCTCATTTAACCCATCCTCGAACCTTTTTCACATAATAGCTTCCGTTGATACACACTCTCGAGCGTATTTACTAAGCCTTACAAACTCATGCCCATATTTAGTCACTGTTATTCGACATTGTTTTAGTTCCAAGAATTCCTTTCTTTTCTGGTCGATGAATCTTTGACTAATATATTTCTTCTAGAACTCCTCTTGGAAGAACTCCCAATTAACTCTCTCCCTTGGTACCACCGACACAAGGGTGTTCCACTATTGATAGGTCGAATCTCTCAAGAGAGACACCACACACTTCATGCACTCATTAGGTGTGCATGATAACTCGTCGAATACTCTGATGGCATTCTCGAGCCAGAATTCTACCTTCTCTGAATCATCATCTTTACTAGCTCGAAATTCCACAGCTCTTTGTTTTCAGATCTTATTGATCGAAGGCCTTTCTCTTCTTACTACCTCTACCACTTGAGGAGCTACAGGAGTGGGCTGAGGAATACGTGGGGGTGGAGGGGGTTGAGCATTAGGATTTGCTCGTATAAACTCAGTGTACCAGTTACTCATCATATAGAGAAAGGCTTCTCGAGCCTCTTCTCCTTGATCCAAAGTCTCGAGTCTAATTTCTACTAGCGCGGGCCCTTGGACGAGAGCCGGCGTATTATGTAGTATCATAGGCTGTAGCTCAATCGGGAACCATTTACTATATAAAAACACAATTCAAATCATTAGGAGTCGTCACACTATCATTATGTACATACTCATACGTATGGCATGCATATCTAGACACATACTTATACTACGTTAGTCCAAGAATCGACTAAACCGTAGCTTTGATACCACTAAATGTAACACCCCTTACTCGTATTAGACACTAGAACTGGGTATGAGGCATTACTGTACTTAACTCTCTCAATCATACAATATCGATCTTTACTTCATTTCCAATTAAAACTTTTCATTCGAGACCATAATGTCCTTATTATAGGTCTACGAGACCCTAAACTTACACCCGAAATGATTCCGGACCAACTGGAAACTTTTGAACACTTAGAAAAATTTGACACAAAATAGGACCACACGCCCGTGTAAAGGATGAGACACACTCGTGTGGCATATCACATGCCCGTGTTCCACACATGTGTTGATTTATTTCCCAATTCGAACCTGCAGGGGTTTCCACACGGCCTGACACGCCCCCGTGGCCATAGCCCGTGTCCCTCACACGGCCATGACACATCTGTGTCTTTGCCCATGTGTGAAATCCTTGACATTCTGTTTATGACGTCATCATCTCAATAAGGTCACACGGCCAAGGCATACACCCGTGTCCATAGACCATGTGTTGAATTAAATTCTTAATTTTAGGTGTAGACTTCACACGACCCGTGTAACACCTCAAAGCCGGCCCATAAGTTCCAACCAGATCTAGTATGCTACGGGTTGAACATTGAAAGCTTTTTTCTGAAAGGTTTTGGAAAAACTTAGTTTATTTTAGCCGAGTAATCCCTTAAATGTGAGATTTTGTAAATAACTTTACTACTTGCATTGATTGGGTAGAAAAGCCCATTTATTATTTCATTTTATTTTGGAGACTAAACAAAAAACATAAGTTTTGCGAATCCCGACATAACAAAAATAAATCTAAGTCTAAGTTAAGGAGACCTTAGTACATAAATAGTCCCAAAGAAATAATAATAAAAAAACCAAACTTAATCTATAGAAAAAAAACTTGATGGCCCCTCGAGTCCATCTCGGGTCCCATGTCCACGATCTACTGCTCATCTGAAAGAGTAGAGAAAAAGGAAAGCGGTGAGTCACCAAGACTCAGTGTATAAGTCCTGAACACACTGACCTAAGGCCCAAACACATTATGGGCCTTGGCCCATACATAGGGGCAACAATCGTAATACATGATAGACAATACATAATGAATGGGCCAACCCATCCTAGAATTCCATCCTCTACACACCAACCCGTACCAACCATCACACCTTGGGGATTTCTACAATCAACCCTCCATCTGGTACACACCACGTGGCATAGCCACCGATCACTGTGTGATCTAACATTTATATTTGTGGGATTTCTACTACCTGTCACCATATGACCTATATTTATATTCGTGGGATTTCTACCACCGGTCACCATATGACCTATCACACACTTCCTCTTTCATATTATATTCCCACCCCATGCATACATACATAAAGAGAACATTATACAGGCTTTCATATGTCTCAATATACATAGAGATTTCTATGATTGCGTACCTGGCATCCATGCCTAACCCTTTTTGGGCTTTAATCGACTATCTACACAACCACTTTCTGGCTTTTTAGCCTACTACACATAAATTACAATTAGAGAGTGTGTGTTAGAGATCTACACACCTGATTACCGAGAAAATGATACTTTCTATGTCGACGCTATCCGTAGTCAACACAACTGGTATCTGCCTAAGGTGTTGTTCAGAAGCTGGTCCACAACCAAGTGGCTAATCTCGAACGGCAGATACCGCTCGTTTCTTAAACTTAGGGATTCTCTCCTTTGCCTGATCCATTTTCCATCACAAGTCCTTGTCAGAACTACTATCACAATATATGATCGTTAATCCTCATCATAAAGTTTAGATCTTGTATATAATGAACGAATCTAGTAAAAATCTAGGGAAAATCTCCTTACCTTAAAATCCCGAAGTTGGAGACTAGATATTTTTGGCTTTTAGATCTAGACGACCAAGTTTCCTTCAAATCTCGGAATGCCGCCCAACATAGAACCATTAAACTATTAGTTTTTTGGCTTTTGCCTTTCAAAAACCAAAATAGAACATGAGAAACCAACAGAAGTCGACACTTACCTTAACACAGGGAATTCGGCTAGCATTGGAGAGGATTCGACAATGTTAATGAGGAAGATTTAAATGCCGGAAGAAATAGAACCAGCTCACAAATGGGATGAATAAAGAAAAAAATATGGAGATTTCGGCTTTTAGAGAAATTGGCACAAGAGGAAAAGAATGGAAAAGAGAGTGAAGGGAGAGGTTTCGGCTTTTGAAGAAATTGAAGAAAAAAAATTGTAGAGGGAGAGACTAGGAATTTCGGCACAATAGAAGAAGAAGAAATTAGGGTTCAAATGCCAGAATTAATGAGATATCCCCTTATTTATAGAAATTTTGGCACTCCTATAAAAAAACTGAAAGTACCCTTCCTGATAACTAAAAATCAAGCTAATAAAAAGGGAAAATTCGGCACCCCTTTTTTTCATGAAGTAGTCGAATTCTTTACTCCTCTAGGTGGTGGATTTTCGGCCATCACCTTTCCTTGATAGCTCCTATCTTTTCTCTGTTTTATCTTTTATATTATCAATTATAAAATCCATGTAAATCCTCCTATTTTTGAGCCTTGTTGCTGTCCGCTTTACCTAACCTTAATGCTGAATTTAGCTTACTTAAATTAAGAGAATTGGGCTCCATAGAACTTAAATTTTGGGCCCCTTACACCCTTGTTGTGGCTTCACCCCTTGCTCCCTTTTAAGTACCAAAAATGGCCCAAAAACATGGGCTCCTTGTGGCCAAAACTTGGGCCTCTTTAACTGTTAGTGACGCCACCTTTTAACTCCCTTGCAACGCCACCTATTGTTGGGCCACATGCCCACGTTGGTATTTTAAACACAATTACCACCTTTTAACTCTATAATGCCCAATCAGACAATTTAACCAAGGCCTTTGCCTAGTCCTGAGCCCAATTTGGACCCCTATCACTTAAATTAACATATTAAACATATCCTTACACTAAATGCATAGACCCATTATTTCAGGATGTTACAGTTCTACCCCCTTAAAGAAATTTTGTCCTCGAAATTATCTGATCAGAAAAGATGGGGGTATTGTTGCCGTATTGCTTCCTTGGGTTCCCACGTAGCCTCCTCAGAACCATGATTCCGCCACAGCACCTTAACCAATGGGACTGTTTTCCTTCACAACACCTTGACATCACGACCTAGAATTTCCACTGGTTCCTGTTCGAAGGATAGATCGGGTCTTACCTCGATTTCCTCCACAGGCACTATGTGAGATGGATCCGAACGATAACGTCTTAACATAGAGATGTGAAATACATCGTGAATTTAACTTAATTCCAGAGGTAACTCAAGATGATATGCCACTGGTCCTACTCGCTTCAACACTTGATATGGTCCGATAAATCTGGGGCTTAACTTACCCTTACGTCCGAATCTTAGCACTTTCTTCCACGACGATACTTTCAGGAATACCTTGTCCCCCACTGTAAACTCTATGTCCTTACATCTTAAGTCAGCATAGGACTTTTGTCTATCTGCCGCCTCCTTTAGTCTAGCTCGAATTGCTTCCACCTTCTCCTCCGTCTCGGCGACCAAGTCCGGGCCCAAAATTCGACGTTCCCTTAATTCCGTCCAACATGTAGGAGTATGACACTTCCGCCCATACAAAGCTTCGTAGGGTGCCATCTGAATACTTAACTGGTAACTGTTGTTATAAGCAAACTCTACTAATGGTAAGAACTCCTCCCAACTACCTCTGAAATCAATGACACACCCTCTCAACATGTCATCCAAGACTTGAATCACCCGCTCAGACTTTCCATCGGTCTGAGGATGAAACGTTGTACTGAAATCCAACTTTGTTCCCATCGCTTGATGTAACGCCTTCCCAAATCGCGAGGTGAACCTAAGGTCCTTATCCGATATGATCGATACATGCAACCTACCACCTCTGCTACGTACAACTTAGCCAGCTTTTGCAAAGAGTAATCGACCCGCACTAGTATGAAGTGAGCAGACTTCATCAAATGATCCACAACCACCCAAACCGAATCTTTCTTAGTAGGTTTGAGGGGTAGCCCACTAACAAAGTCCATTGTGATCCTTTCCCACTTCCATTGGGGAATCTTCACCGGTTGCAATAACCCTGATGGTAATTGATGCTCCGCCTTAACCTGCTGACAGGTTAAACACTTCGCCACTAAATCAGTCACCTCCCGTTTTAAGTTTGGCCACCAAAACTACTCCCGTAAGTCTCGATACATTTTACTCCCTTCGGGATGCATAGCGTATGGACTACCATGCACTTCTTGCAAAATCCTTCGCCTCAACTCAGGATCCCTCGGCATGCATACTCTCCCTTGGAAAATAACAACCTATCCTTATCAACACTGAATTTTGTCGATTCATCATTTGACCCTACCGAAACCTTTATTTCAACAACTCATCCGTTTGTTGCTTCTCCTTAACCTGGTCAACCCATGAGGGTTTCACCTGTAGTTCAGCTAAAAACCTTCCATCATCATATAGACTAAGGTGAGTAAACATTGCTCTTAAGTTAGAGATTACTTTACGACTTAGAGCATCCGCTACTACGTTAGCTTTACCCGAATGATACTCGATCGAGCAGTCATAATCTTTTAATAACTCAATCCACCTCCTTTGCCTTAAATTCAACTCCTTCTGAGTCAAAAGATACTTCAAGCTCTTATGATCAGTGAAAATGATAGATTTCTCCCTGTAAAGATAATGCCTCCTTAACCTTAGGCTGATGGTACCCCGACCTCAGATCTATCTTCGAAAAGACTGAGGCCCTCTTCAATTGATCGAACAAGTCATCGATCCTTGGTAATGGGTACTTATTCTTGATCGTTAACTTATTCAACTGGCGATAGTCAATACACATACGCATTCACCCATCCTTTTTCTTGACAAATAAAACTGGCGCTCCCCACGGTGACACACTAGGTCGAATAAACCCTTTATCCAACAACTCTTGAATCTGCACTTTCAACTCCACCAACTCCTTCGGCGCCATTCGATATAGAGCTATAGATATTAGTGTTGTCCCTGGAAGAATATTGATTCCAAACTCCACTTCACGATCCGGAGGTAATCTCGAAAGCTCCTCAGGGAAAACATCAGGAAATTTCTTCATTGTCCTAACGTCTCCCACTGTTAGTTCCTTAGCTTCCATAACGCAAACAAACATTAAGACTATCTCACATCTTTTCCTACCATCCTTTTCGCTCTCAAGGCGGTCACCACGTTTGACAGACAATTCCCCCTTTCTCCCATCACCAACACTTCATCACCTTCAGGGGTTTTTAACATCATACGCTTGGCTGCACAATCTAGATTAGCTTGATATTTTACAAGCCAATCCATGCCTAAAATTAAATCAAACTCCCTGAACGGTAATTCCATTAGATCCGTTCGAAAGACTATCCCCTGAACTTCTAGAGGTACTTCCCGATAGAGTTTATCCACTATCACCGATTGTCCTAGCGGGCTAACTACAGTCATTTCCCTAGGAGAAATTTTAGATTCTAATCTTAAAGTTCCAGATAGGCTACTAGCTACATACGAATGCCTCGACCCAATGTCAATCAATGTAGTGTAAGGCAAGCCAAAAATTAAAAACGTATCGGTTATGACATCTGGTGCGTCAGCCTCCTTTCGACGTCTGACAGCATAGACCAACCCTGGCTGTCTCGCCTCAGTGTTTTCTGCCCCTTGACCTGGTGCTCCACGACCCCGACCAGAGTCGTTACCACGTCTGACTGCCCCACGACCTCCTCTGCTAGGCTAAACATTCCCTTGGCCCGTGGGCCTTTCATTGCCTTTTCGCTGCGGACAGTTCCTAACTTGATGGTCAAAAGACCCATGCCTAAAGCACTTCCCACTGCCCGCCGTACACTCACCCTCATGGGATTTACCATATTATGCACACTTTGGTGTCTGACTAGCATCAGCAGGTCTATTATCTCATCTCGGCCCATCTGGCCTAGGTATTTTCTAATTACCTCTAGTTGTTCCCGATGATCCAAAGTTTCTCTTACCTCCACCCCTATCTCTATCTCGGTTCAGCTTTTCCGTCTGTTTCAGCTCCTCCACTATCTTAGCCTTTTCCACAAGCATCATAAATTCTCGTTCTCGTTACGGAGCTATCAACACCCGTAATTTGTCCTTCAGGCCATCCTCAAACCGGACACATTACTCATGCTCCGTGGCTACTATCCCTTGAGCATAACGGCTCCGACGTAAGAATTTTGCTTCGTACGCTGCTACGGACCTACTTCCTTGAACCAGGTTCAGGAATGCTTTGCGCTGCGCATCCACATAGCTCGATCCAATGTACTTGTTTTGAAATGCCGTTTTGAAGAACTCCTATGTGATGCGGTCAACCACCGTACCATCTTTAATCGTGAGCCACCATTGGTAGGCTTCATCCCTCAAGAGAGA
The DNA here is from genome assembly GCA_025506655.1 of Gossypium rotundifolium. NCBI lineage: Eukaryota > Viridiplantae > Streptophyta > Magnoliopsida > Malvales > Malvaceae > Gossypium > Gossypium rotundifolium. Next base: position 133,459,226 of record CP106734.1, read on the forward strand.
TATAACCCCTTTCAATTTCTCTTCCTCCGTGAGCTTCAGATCGTCCATTATGCATTCAACTGCCCTAACCAATACTCAGCTGAGCTCGGGGCTATACCAAGCATTCCTTTAAACACTTCTGCCCCGTTGCTCCTAAGTCACTCCGGTACAGATTTTCGGGCTCCTGTGCCCATACCTGCTCCAGTAACTCTCTCCAAAACCTTAAACATAGCCTAAGATACAGAGATCATCTTGATCGTCTCGATCTTGAAATTTCGCCTCCAGACTTGTGGCATGGTACCTCATTCCCGAATTGTGACTGACCTACGGGTTTTAACACAGTAATCCTGCCTCTACCTCGGCCACGCACACCACATCCTCTAGTGCTCATCCTACCATTCACGATTTATCTGATTAGAAATTTTATGATTTATTAGTTTTCTTCCACTAATTAACCACGGACAGTCTTATAAATAGTGGGTTTAAAAGTAGTTCTTTCGAATTCACAATGAGTTCAATTTTAAGTCTGTATCTCCTAGTCTTAGGACACACGCAATCAACCAATAACATGCAACCAACATCCATGAACTCACATTCATCATATAAGGGTATTTTCATCATTTCACTACCCAGAGGTATTTTCGTAATTTATCCTACAGGGGTATTTTTGTAAAAAATTAAAAAAGAAACAAAATAATAGGGTTTCTTGGTGATTTTTCAATCAAGGGTATTTTGGTCATTCGATAAAATTAGGGGTAATTTAGTAATTCCTCAACAAGGGTATTTTGGTAATTTTTCAATCAAGGGTATTTTGGTCATTTGGCAAAATCAGGGGAATCTTGGTAAATTTCCTCAACCTAGGGCTTTTGGGTAATTTACACAATTAGGGACGTATAAGTAATTTTATAAAAGAAATAGGGTACTGGTCTCTTTCGGGTTTTAGTTATAAATTTTGGCCCGTCAACAAGCCCTTATGGCTAAGGTGATAAATACTACGCACTGTAGGATTCCAGAAAAGAGGAGGTGAGTCACTAGGACTGCTTAAATACCAAGCTCTTCCTGGATCCAATCCTAGACGTGCGTATGCCTGTTGCCACACCCTAACCCATCGACTTGGTCATGGGTTTGTTTAGTTGGATTAAGTTTTATGGATTTGAAGAGTTGTTTAACTAGGCCTAAAGTCCATTGCTACTATCCTACTAGTCTACGTCCCTTAAGCCCATCAACACAACAAGTACATCACATCAAGGGTTAGAATACTTACCTGCGTAGATCGGGTGCCGGTAGACTCGAAGGCCCTATCTTCTTACAAAGTTTTTTCAAATTCTCTTCAACTTTACAAAACATCCCTAAGCCCATTTCACAGCCTAAGTTTTGAACTGGGCTTTGATACCAAAATGTAACACCCCAAGGCCGGCCCATAAGTTCCAACCGGATCTGGTATGCTACGGGTTGAACATTGAAAGCTTTTCTCTAGAAGGTTTTGGAAAAACTTAGTTTATTTTAGCCGAGTAATCCCTTAAATGTGAGATTTTGTAAATAACTTTACTACTTGCATTGATTGGGTTCAAAAGCCCATTTATTATTTCATTTTATTTTGGAGACTAAAAAAACATAAGTTTTGCGAATCCCGACATAACAAAAATAAATCAATGTCTAAGTTAAGGAGACCTTATTACATAAATAGTCCCAAAGAAATAATAATAAAAAAACCAAACTTAATCTATAGAAAAATAACTTGATTGCCCCTCGAGTCCGTCTCGGCTCCCATGTCCACGATCTACTGCTCATCTAAAAGAGTAGAGAAAAAGGAAAGCAATGAGTCACCAGGACTCAGTGTATAGATCCTGAACACACTGACCTAAGACCCACAAACACATTATGGGCCTTGGCCCATACATAGAGGCAACAATCATAATACACGATAGACAATACATAATGAATGGCCCAACCCATCCTAGAATTCCATCCTCCTCACACCAACCCGTACCAACCATCACACCTTGGGGATTTCTACAATCAACCCTCCATCCGCTACACACCACGTGGCATAGCCACCGATCACTGTGTGATCTAAAATTTATATTTGTGGGATTTCTACCACCGGTCACCATATGACCCATCATGCACTTCCCCTTTCATATTATATTCCCACCCCATGCATGCATGCATAAAGAGAACATCATACAGGCTTTCATATGTCTCAATATACATTGAGATTTCTATGATTGCGTACCTGGCATCCTTGCCTAACCCTTTTTGGGTTTTAATCGATTGTCTACACAGCCACTTTCCAGCTTTTTAGCCCACTACACATAAATTACAATTAGAGAGTGTGTGTTAGAGATCTATACACCTGATTACCGATAAAATGATACTTTCTATGTCGACGCTATCCGTAGTCAACACAACTGCTATCTGCCTAAGGTGTTGTTCAGAAGCCGGTCCATAACCAAGTAGCCAATCTCGAACGGCAGATATCGCTCGTTTCTTAAACTTAAGGATTCTCTCCTTTACCTGATCCATATTTAATTCCATCGCAAGTCCTTGTCAGAACTACTATCACAATATATGATCATTAATCCTCATCATAAAGTTTAGATCTTGCATATAATGAACGGATCTAGTAAAAATCTAGGGAAAATCTCCTTACCTTAAAATCCCAAAGTTGAAGACTAGCTATTTTCAGCTTTTAGAGAAATCAGCACAAGAGGAAAAGAATGGAAAAGAGAGTGAAGGGAGAGGTTTCGGCTTTTGAAGAAATTGAAGAAAAGAAATTGTAGAGGGAGAGACTAAGAATTTTGGCACAATAGAAGAAAAAGAAATTAGGGTTCAAATGCCAAAATTAATGAGATATACCCCCTATTTATAGAAATTTTGGCACTCCTATAAAAAAATCGAAAGTACCCTTCCTGATAACTAAAAATCAAGCTAATAAAAAGGGAAAATTTGGCACCCCTTTTTTTCATGAAGTAGTCGAATTCTTTACTCCTCTAGGTGGTGGATTTTCGACCATCACCATTCCTTGATAGCTCCTATCTTTTCTCCGTTTTATCTTCTATATTATCAATTATAAAATCCATGTAAATCCTCCTATTTTTGAGCCTTGTTGTCGTCCACTTTACCTAATCTTAATGCCGAATTTAGCTTACTTAAATTAAGAGAATTGGGCTCTATAGAACTCAAAATTTTAGGCCTCTTACACCCTTGTTGTAGCGTCACCCCTTGCTCTCTTTTAAGTGCCGAAAATGGCCCAAAAACATGGGCTCCTTGTGGCCAAAACTTGGGCCTCTTTAACTGTTAGTGACGCCACCTTCTAACTCCCTTGCAACGCCACCTATTGTTGGGCCACATGCCCACGTTGGTATTTTAAACATAATTACCACCTTTTAACTCTATAATGCCCAATCAGACAATTTAACCAAGGCCTTTGCCTAGTCCTGAGCCCAATTTGGACCCCCTATCACTTAAATTACCATATTAAACATATCCTTACACTAAACGCATAGACCCATTAATTCAGGATGTTACAGCCCAGGCACATGCCCGTGTCTTAGGCCATGTTTCCACACAGCTGTGTCTCAGCCCGTGTGTTTACTACTGAGCATGCTGACTTGCCAACCTAACATGCTTAGGGACACACGACCTATCAACACGCCCATGGGCTAACCATGTGTCCCACACGGCCTAGACACACACCCGTGTGTCTACCCGTGTGGACATTTGTAAGGCTCTCTACTAAGCCAAATGTCACCCTACAAAGCAACCATACTTATACCAATTCAATTCAACATATATCATGACCATAAGGCACTTCTAAGAACACAAATTCAAAACATCCACACAAGCATGTGCTTCATGAATTTCATCAACATTGAATAGATGAACTTGCCAAGTATTGGAAAATTTCCAATGACCATTTACAAAATGAAATAAACAACACTAATAGCCAACACTTTGGCTAACAAATATGACATAACAAAATGACCAAGTCCTATACATGCCATACTCAAAATAAATCTAACTTTGCTATACCAAAGAAAAGTTGATAGTGTGATTCCGAACTCCGACGTCGTAATATCCTAGAGTTAGCTTGGTGATACTCCAAGGAAAAGGAAAATGAGAGGGGTAAGCATAAAGCTTAGTAAGTTTGCATGAAATAAATAGCAACATAAAGGCTCATAATGCCATCCATCCATTGCATTGAATAAAATCACAAAATCTCAAGCACATTGCCATAACTTACTCATGCTTACTCTTACCAATTACATGTCATGTCAGATACTTTAAACACTTATCGTGAATTACTCACATGTACCTGTATCACTTCACTACATAGCTTTAGCACTAGTCTCATCTCTATTACAACTTAACTACCTATCTTGATGACTCATTTGAATTACCTGAGGATACACAATCATCATCATACACATAAACATGATGCCAATATGACATCCCAGGTATGGTCTTACATGGGGTCACATCACGATGACGATGCCATATCCGAGATATGGCCTTATACGGGATCTCATATCGATGTCGATGCCATATTCCAGATATGGTCTTATATAATTTTTGTATTCGGTGCCGATGCCATATCCCAGATATGGTCTTATACAGGATCTCAATTTGGTGCCGAGGCCATGTCCCAGACATGGTCTTATACGGACCTTACCAATCTCGTGTGTTGTTGATGATATCCTCTCACTTCTTAAAGTCTAACCTGGACTTCAATGTCATAGATTTTCATCATTTTCTCATTCAACATCTTTACTCAATTTCATAGAAATAATATTCATCATCACTAATATCAGACATTTTAAAACTTAATAACATGATGTTGAATTTATTACACACAAACTTACCTCGATACCAAAATATATGTGGATTCTTTCAAATTAGTCCACCGCCTTATTCTTGTCTCGGTTTTGGTCCAGGCTTCATGTTTCTTGATCTATAATAGCAAATTAGCTTATTTAATTATCACATTAATAAATGCATTTCAAAAATATACTTTGGCAAAATTACCATTTTGCCCTTAGACTTTCACAAAATGTCTATTTTACCCCTAGGCTCGTAAATCAATTCTAATCAAATTTTTTCCTTTAACGAGCCTAGGTGAACATTTATTTCTCTTATAGAAACTCTCAATACTCATTATTTCACACATTTAACACCTATTTTACAACATTTGCAAAGAAGTCCTCTTAGGTGTCTTCATGGAAACACCTTTCACAAAAGTTGTTTATTTAACAACTAAGACTCATTCTCTTCCATAAAAATGTAGCAAACAACATAATTGCTCACATGGAAAGCCATTAAACTTTCTACCTCTTTGCATAGTCCTCTCTTTAGCTAGCTTAAGCTTTAGGGGTTCCAAAAGTACAAAAATTAACAAAAAATTTCCATTAAAGCACTTACTTGCAAGGAGAAAAGATTGTTGAATTTTTTGAGCTCTCAAACCCCCTAATTTGCTGCTAATTTTTGGTGGAGAAGAAGAGAAGAAAAGATGATATCTTTTCTTTCTTTATTTTATGATTAAAAATCAATTTAGTCACCAAATTTTCACTTAACCAATTGACAAAGTCTTTTCTTTGTCCCTATGGCTGACCACCACCCTAAATAAGGCCTAATTGCACATTAGGGACCTCCAATTAATATTCCTTAGCTATTTGACACCTTTAGCTTGTAAAATGGAACTTTCGCACTTGATGCGATTTAGTTCTTTTTCACAATTGAGTATGCAATCGCTAAAATTAAAGCACCAAAATTTTCATGCACTCTTGTAATCATGCTATAGCACATAAAATAACATTAAAATAATTTTCTCTGACCTCGAATTAGTGGTTCTGACACCACTATTTCGACTAGCCCCTAAATTAGGCTGTTACATGTTAAATATCCTAGGGGCATTATTGAAGATGTACTTATGAAAGTAGATAAATTCATATTCCCTATTGATTTTTTTATACTTGACATGGATGAAGATACTGATATGCCTTTGATTTTAGGCTGACCCTTTTTAGCCTTTGCTAGAGCTATTATTGAAGTGTGTAATGGTAAACTTGTGCTTAGGGTAGGTGATGAAGAAATTGTGTTTCAAATACATGATGTCATGTGAGTTTCTAGTAAGAAAGATGATTCCTATTATTTTATCAATTTTATTGATCATGCAATTCAAGATTCCATGCAGAAAATTGTTCATAGGGACACATTGGAACTGTGTATTGTTCAATGTGAGTAGGTCAATGGAGATAATTCTGGGACAAGTAAAATGAGGATTAAATTGGGTGCTAAAGAGTTTGAGACCATTGAGGTACGTAAAGAACTGAAGTCGAAGCCCTCCATTGAAGAACCTCCCAAATTGGAGCTAAAATAATTACTAAATCATTTTGAGTATGCATTCCTTAGAGAAAAATCTACATTACCAGTAATTATTACTTTAGACATACAGCCGCATGAGACAGATGAGTTACTGCAAGTGATGAAGGAACATAAAATAGCTATAGCCTAGAAGATTTATGATATTAGAGGGAATGATCCTTTTTCTTTGCACGCACAAGATATTAATAGAAGATGAGTTATAAGCCATGTGTGCAAGCTCAAAAGAGGTTAAATACCAACCTGAAAGAAGTTGTTAAGGCTGAGGTAATTAAACTTCTAGATGTTGGATTTATTTACCCTATATTTGATAGTACTTGGGTGAGTCCTGGGCAAGTTATTCCTAAGAAAGAAGGCATGATTGTTGTTGTTAATGAGAAAAACGAGTTGATCCCAATAAGAACAGTCATTGGGTGGAGAGTCTGTATTGACTACAGGAAGCTAAACGATGATACAAGGAAAGACAATTTTCCTCTGCCATTCGTGGATCAAATGTTGGAGAGGTTGTCTGGTCACATGCACTACTATTTTCTAGATGGACTTTCTAGTTACTTTCAAACCCCAATAGCTCCTAAGGATCAACAAAAGACGACATTTACATGTTCATATGGTACGTTTGATTATCAACGAATGCCTTTTAGATTATGTAATGCCCCTTCAACTTTTCAGCGTTGCATGTTAGCCATCTTTGATGAATTTGTGGAATACATTATTAAGGTATTTATGGACTACTTTTTTATATTCGGTAATTCTTTCCATCTATGCCTTAAAAATTTGAAATGAGTTTTAATGATATGTGAGGAAAGGAACCTTATACTTAATTGGGAAAAGTGTCACTTTATGATTCAGAAAAAGGGTTGTTTTGGGTCACAAAATTTCTAGTAAAGCGATTGAGGTTGATAGAGAAAAAATCAAAACCATCGAGAAACTACCTCCCCCTAATTCAGTTAAGACTATCAAAAGTTTTTTAGGATATACTGGGATCTATAGGAAATTTATTAAAGAATTTTCCAAAATAGCAAAGCCTTTAACTAATTTGCTAGAAAAAGATGTGTCATTTAATTTTAGTCAGGAATGTTTAGAGGCATTTAATGTACTTAAGGAAAAATTGATCAGTGCCCCGATTATGGTTGCATATGATTGGAATTTACCCTTTGAACTAATGTGTGATGTGAGTGATTTTGTAGTAAGTGCACTTCTTGGACAATAAAGAGACAAGAATTTTCAGTTGATCTATTATGCTAGCAAGACTTTGACAGAGACACAAGAGAATTACACAACTATAGAAAAAAGAATTGCTAGCTGTGGTTTTTGCATTTGATAAATTTAGACCTTTACTTTAATATTGTCTAAAGTTATTGTGTATACTGACCACTCTGCTATTCGCTACCTTCTTATTGAACTGGATGGAAAACCTAGGCTTATAAGGTGAATTTTATTATTGTAGGCATTTCATTTGGAAATTAGAGACAAGAAAAGAGCTAAAAATCTTGAAATAGACCACCTTTCAAGGCTCAATAATTTATAACTTGAGAAGCTTGATGAGGATGAGATAAATGATTGGTTTCCTGAAGAGCGGCTTTATACGGTAAATGAATTTGAAGTCCCTTAGTTTGAAGATATTGTGAATCATTTAGTTTATAATATTCTACTGAAAGGTTTATCTCATCATCAAAAGAAGCGACTATTTACCGATGTGAAAAACTATTTTTTGGAGGATCCATTTCTTTTTTGTGTGTGTGCATATTAGGTGATTTGAAGATGTGTTTTGGTACCAGAATGGAATATAATTTTGGAGCATTATCACTCGGGACCGATAGAAGGACATTACAGTGGGGTTAGAACAACACATAAAGTCCTTGAATTAGGTTTTTGTTGGCCCACATTGTTCAAAGATGCTAACATATATGATTTTTCTTGTGATAGATGCCAAAGGACAAGTAATATTTCCAAACGTGATGAAATGCCTCAAACTTATATGCTTTCTTGTGAAATTTTTGACATTTGGGGTATTAATTTCATGAGACTGTTTCCTAGGTCTTATGGTAGTAAATAGATATTGGTAGCGGTGGATTATGTGTCAAAATGGGTTGCAGCTCAAGCTTTACCAATTAATGATGCTATGGTGGTAGTAAGATTTCTTAAGAAACTTCTCTCTTATTTTGGAACACTTAGTACAATCATTAGCAATGGGGGTACACATTTCTGTAATGCTCAATTTGATATGATTATTAAATACGGTGTACATCATAGAACGACTACCCTATATCACCATCAAACTAGTGTCAAGTTGAAGTGTCAGACCAATAATTGAAATGCATTTTAGAAAAGACCATAAATACAAATGTAAAGGACTGGACATTAAAATTAGATGATGTTTTATGGGCTTATAGGACTGCATATAAAACACCCATAGGAGCATTTCCATATAAACTTTTTTATGGGAAGGGTTGTCACTTACCGCTAGAACTTGTACAAAAAACATTTTGGGCAATAAAATTTCTAAATTGTGATCCTAGAATTGCAGGTGAAAAAAGAATGTTGAAGCTGAATAAGCTACATGAATGGAAAGCAAATGTTTACGAAAGCTTAAGAGTGTATAAAGAATTAACGAAGCGATACCACGATGCTCATTTAAAGTAGCCCAAGAAATTCACAGTTGGAGATCGAGTGCGTCTATACAATTCAAGGCTCAGACTATTTTCTGGAAAGCTAAAGTGTCTTTCCATATGCCACAATAGAGGTAACTAGAAACACTAAAATATATAGACTTTTTCAACAACTTTTGAACATGATATCATGCAAATTCTAAGTAATTTCTGTTGAATTTTATGATTTTATTATAAAGTAATTAAATTGAGCTTAAATTGTACTTCATTTCGAATTTTAGTTATTTTTATACTAAATTTTCATAATTTGGCTAATTTTTGATAGTTTTGCACAAGAGGTGAAAAATTAGCTTGAAAGTTACCTTGAATGATTCAAGTATCGAGGCAACTTGGAAGCCCAAGATGATGAATTAACAACCATGAAGGACCCAAATTCATGCTCTCGGACTTATTTGAATAAATTGGTCCAAGTGAACTTTATTGGGAAAAATCAAACAACTTAAAGCGAACGAAAAGGGCCTGAATTAAGAAATTGAAGAAGGAAGATGGATGAGCCTAAGAGAGCAGCCCAATGCCAACGTAATCACTGCCAAAATAAGCTAATTAAGTTGATTATAATAATTTAAAAACAGCCCTTAACTTTCAGCTAAACCCGTTCTAACTCTTCCACTTTTGGTGCATTTTCACTTGTGGCATTAAGCTAAATTTAGCGAAGCCATCTCAACCCTTCTCCCTACTATCAAGGGTCGGCCACGGGAAGGGGGATTGGCTGTTATTTTTAGCTAATACAAGCTTCCATCTCCCACTATAAATAGCTCCCTTCATCTCATCATTTCTCATCCCTTACTCAACTCTTCATTCACTATTCAGTTCTCTCCTTCAATCACCTTTGCCTTTCCATATTTCTTCCTTCCCTTTCTAATTTACCCTCTAGAGGAAGATATAGAAAGCCTTCGGAGTATAAAAAATCAAGCATCTTGAAAGCCTTTGATTGGTAGAACAAGTAGAGAGGAAGAGAAGCATGCTAGTTTGGCTTCAAAGAATCACTGATATTTGTCTTCTAGTTTCATTCTCTTAATCTTTTTCGTTTATTTTTGTGACCATAAACATGAATACTTATTGTTTTGATACTTCTACTTTAATTAAAATGACATAATTCATGTTCGTGTTAGATTGATTGCATTATGTCTGCTTAAATTATTAAAAATGTGTTTGTGTTGTTATAGGCCTTGATAATTTCTGTAATTAGATAAAATCATGTCTGTAACACCCCTTACCCATATTCGATGCCGAAATAGGGTACGAGGCATTATCGGACTCACATCACAAGAAATCATACAATTTTGAGTCATAAAATTTGCGTCCAAACTAAAACCATCCATATTCAATCATAAATCCCTTATACGAGCCTATGAGGCCTAAAACATGTATTGGAAGCAGTTCGGGACTAAACCGAGAACTTTAGAAGTTTTTACAAAACTTAGAAAATTTTTGCTAGATGCGGAGCTCACACGCCCGCGTGGTCCAAGGGACATGTCCGTGTGACCCTGGGACACGTCCGTGCTTCAGACCGTGTTTGATTTAGGGGTGCTCTCTGACTTGTGCCACACAGCCGTGCCACACGCTCGTGTGCTATGTATAACCCCTAACCAAAGACCGTTGCTTGAATAGGGTTAAGAGGCATTACCAAACATTCAGTACATTTCGCTACCATTTCACGACACCAAATCAAACATTAATCAAACATATTCCATCATGAGTATATAGTCCCTTATTGAGGTCTTCGAGACCTTAAACATGTATTAAAAAGAGGTTGGGATTGAACCCGAACACATACAAAAATTCTCAAAAATTTAAAACTTTTCAAAGTTTCAGGGGTTACACGCCTGTGTGGGCAGGCCGTGTGTCTCCCACGGCTGCTAGACACATCCATTTGTTTTCCCCGTGGTCGAACCTGACTTAACTCCACGGCCATCAAGCACGCCCGTGTACCTTGGCCGTGGTCGATCTTGACTTGGCTCTACGGCTACCAGTCACGTTCGTGTGCCAAGGCTGTGTACACTTAATTAGCTACTGACTTATGCCCACGACTAATTGACATGCCCGTGTCAAGGCTGTGTACTATTAGGCTAGATCCTGTCATTCACCCACGACCACTGGGCACGCCCGTGTGCCATAATCGTGTTGGCAAAATAGGCCATATGCAGGGCCAATTTGCCACCCACACAAGGATCAAACCTATAAGCACATTTAAGCATAACTCCACACACAATTTGGCAACCAATTTCATATCAAGTGATTGACATATCATCTCATACAATCTCATTTCTAATCAAGTCAACTTATAAAGTAAAATTCACCACTTGAACATATTCAATACAAAACATGATTTCTCCTCAAATTCACTAGATCATACTAGCATCAATCTATCACCAAGATTACCATTTATAAGACATATCCATTTCCATCAAAACATACCAAAACTCACTTCACATACCAAATCCACACAAGCATATTTCAAACATTTATCTAGCCACCTCACATGGCTATTTACACATCTCATACATAATTTACATATCTAACCTATACATGCCATATTTCAACTATGTACATCTTTCCAAAAGTACCAAAATAGATTGTTGATAGTGTGATTGAGATGATGACGATCCCCAAATCTGAGCTGGCTTTATTGACACTGCAAAGCTGAGAAACAAATCACACAGTAAGCTTTGCAAAGCTTAGTAAGTTCGAAATACAATACAATTATCTCATCAAATCAAACCAATGTATATAATAAACCATCACATAGATCAATTCTCTCATATTCATACCATATCATCCATAGCTAAAATACTCATTCATCCATTCATAGCTTTATCTATAAACTCATCAACCACAAAGGTTCAATACATGCCTTAGCTAACACATAGTTATTCAACTTCCAAGCTATTCAATGCTCGATATTTCATGCGATCATCTTCTGATATTCATTTAATTTAATCGCACACTCAGTGCCATATACATAACGAAGCATATTCATCATCGCACACTTAGTTCCTATTCTTTTCACCGACTTATCTAGGTATCGCACACACAGTGCCAAATCAATAAGCCGAAGCTTTCATAACATCGCACACACAGTGCTATTTATCTCTGTTTTGATTTCAATTTTGCACACTTAGTGCCATCTAATTCAATTTTGCACATAGCATCTCAAATCTCATAATCATATACATATTCATTTCGTAATACTAAAACATATCTTAATAACATGTATTAAATTCAAACTTACCTCGGACGCCGAACTATCGAAACGGTCGATTAATCGAGCACTTTATCTTTGCCTTGATCTCGATCCGAACCTCTCCTTTCTTGGTCTATACACATTCAAATTCAATCTATTAAATCACCAACTCATTCAATTTAGTCCACACACACACTCATTTAGGGCATTTTACAAAATAGCCCTCATATTTTCACGTTTCGACACTTTAGTCCGTATTTCATAAAATCATCAAATTCACATAATTTCTTTCCACATAAGCTTAGCCGAATTTCCCTTGTTTTCATACAAACCTTCACATTTCATTTATTTCACAATTTAGACCTTTAATTACTTATTTTCTAAATTAAGCCCAAATTACACAAATTCATCAAAACTCCAAAGACAAACCATCTTAATCAAACACCAAATTTTCATATTTCACTATCAACTAGCACATAGCTCAAATATTCATTAATGGCTCATATCAACAACAATCTTAACAAAAAAAATTAACAAAAATCGAGTCAAAATCATACCTCAATTGAGCTTAGCAAGTGCCGAAATTTCAAAAGCTTTAAAACCCTTTTCTTTCATCAATATTCAGTGGAACAAGGAAGAAGATGATGGCCATTTCATGTTTTTAGCATATTAATTAAACATAATTATCAAAACACAAAATTAACCTTTAATACTAAATGCATAAAACATATCATACAAGGTCATTTTTTATCCTATCCATCCATTTACTCATAAATGGCTTAATTGTCACTTAAGGCCTCCTTATTATAAAGATGACAACACTTAGGTACTTATAAATCAGCACACAGCCTTTACACTTTACGTGATTAGGTCCTTTATCTTAATTCGGCACACAGTCGATAAAATTACCACACAGAATTTTCACACAGGCTATATCACATATAATTAACACCAAAAATAACATTAAAATATTATTATGACCTCAAATTTGTGGTCTCAAAACCACTGTTTCTACTAGGGTCTAAACCAGGCTGTTACAACTCTCCCCTCTTAGGGATTTTTGTCCCTGAAAGTCTTACTAGTGAATAGGTGTGGATATTGCTCTCTCATAACGTTCTCAGGCTCCCACGTAGCCTCTTCAACTCCGTTTTTGTCCCATAAAACTTTCACTAAGGAAATTCTTTTGTTTCTCAACTCTTTGATCTCTCGTGCCAAAATTTGGTTCGATTCTTCATTATACGACAAATCTGGCTGAATCTCAACCTCAGTAGGAGTAATCACATGAGATGGATCAGATCGGTACCGTCAAATCATCGACACATGAAAAATATTATGAATTTTTTCTAATTTAGGTGGCAACATCAATCTGTAAGCAACCGACCCAACTCGTTCAATAATCTCATACGGTCCGATGAACCTCAGACTCAGCTTGCTTTTCTAGCCAAATCAAAGTATTTTCTTCCACGGAGACACTTTCAAAAATAATTTGTCACCAATATCAAATTTGATATCTTTCCGTTTCAAATCTGCATACAATTTCTGACAATCGGAGGCCGCTTTCTAACTATCAAGAATTACTTTCACTTTATGTTCAGTCTCTTTTATAAAATAAACCCCGTGAATCTTATTCTCATTCATCTCAGTCCAAAATAATGGAGTTCGGCATTTTTGACCGTAAAGAGCCTCATATGGTGCCATTTTAATGTTCAATTGAAAGCTATTGTTGTACGAAAACTCAATCAACAACAAATGTTTTTCCCATGTACTCTCAAACTTAATTATACAGCATCTTAACATATCTTTTAGAACTTGAATGATCTGCTCGGGCTGACCATCCGTTTGCTGATGAAATGCAGTACTGAAATGCAATTTTATGCCTAAAGCCTCTTGCAATTTCTTCCAAAATCGTGAGGTAAATCTCAGATCTCTATTGGATACAATAGATAGTGGTACTCCATGAAATCTTACAATCTCGACAATATACAATTTAGCCAACCTATCGAGTGAATAATATGTTCTCACTAGAATAAAATGGGCTGATTTTGTCAATTTATCAACTATCACCCATATCGCATCTTTCTTTCCTGGAGATAAAGGCAATCCGACATAAAGTCCATCGTGATTCTTTCCCATTTCCACTCGAGAATCATAATCGGCTGTAACAAACTAGACGGAACTTGATGTTTAGCTTTAACTTGCTGACAAACTAGACACTTCGACACAAAGTCAGATATATCTCGTTTCATAACATGCCGCCAATAAAACTATTTTATATCATTATACACTTTCGTACTCCCAGGGTGGACAGTTAATCAACTATTATGAGCTTCTTTCAAAATCGTTTGAATCAACTCTGAATTTCTAGGAACACAAATCTGATCTCTAAATCTCAAACAATCATCACTATTCACTCAAAACTCTAAATCAACATTCAATTCACACTGAGTTCGTTTAGCCTCCATTTTAACATCATCTTTCTAAGCATCACATAATTGACGTACAAACATCGGTTTAACTTTCAACTCAGCTATAACCACACTATCATCATACAGATCTATCTGAGTACTCATAGCTCACAAAGCACATAATAATTTTTGACTCAAGGCATCAGCTACAACATTAGCTTTACCCGGGTGGTAATCTATCACAAGCTCGTAATCATTCAACAATTCTAACCATCTTCTCTGTCGTAAATTCAAGTCTTTCTAAGTTATCATGTACTTTAAACTCTTACGATAAGTATAGATGTGGCATTTCTCCCCAAACGGATAGTGACGCCAAATTTTCAATGCGAACACAATCGCAGCCAATTCAAGATCATGCGTTGGGTAATTCTTTTCATGCGGCTTTAACTATCTCTGTAACAGCCTGAATTAGGGGCTAGTTGGAACAGTGATCTCGAAATCACTAATTCGAGGTTAGATAAAATTATTTTCATGTTATTTTATGTGTTATAACATGTTTATAAGGACGTATGGAAACTTTGGTGCCTTAATTTTAGCAATTTCTAGCTAAATTGTGAAAAAGGACTAAATCATAAAAAGTGTGAAAGTTCTATTTTATTTCCTAGAGGTGCCGAATAGCTATGGATTATAAATTAGAGGTCCCAAATGTGCAATTAGACCATGGGAATTGGCTTGGACAGTCAAAGAAGACAAAGGGGACAAGGGCATTAAATGTTGTCATGTTAGGTTATTAAAAAGAAATAAAATAAGATGAAATAAGAAAAGCCATCATCTTTTTTATTTCTTCTCCTCTTCCACCAAAAATGGACAGTAAGAATGGGGTTTTTGAAGCTCAAAATTTCAGCAAGTATTCCTCCTCACAAGTAAGTGATTTTGATGACTTTTCTTGATAAAAATTGTACTTTTGGAGTCCCCAAAGCTTAAGCTAGCTAATGAGGGGACTAATTTGTAATATGGTTGAGAGTATAGGAACTTGCCATGAAAGAGTTTAAGTTGGTTGCTGAGTTTTTATGAAAGAAAATGAATGATAGGATGTTGATAAACAACTTTTGTGAAACGTGTTGTTATGAAAACACCTAATAGGGACTAAAATGCAAAAGTTAAACTTTATTCATTAAGGCATGAAATAGTTGGAACTGTGAATAGTTGTAAGAGGATTAAATGTTCAGCTAGGCTTGTTTAAGAAGAAAATGTGATGAAAATTTATGTATGACCCTCACAAGTAAGGACATGGCAAAGATGTGATACTTCGTATAAGACCTTGTCGGGGACATGTCATCGATACGTTAATTTATATATAACCCTAATAGAGGTATACTGTTAATGTGACAATAAGTGTATGAGACTTAATAGTGTTATTTAACAGTTGGAGATGAATTCATTGTATGATGGACCTCTAAGGGGATAAGTGTAGTCAATACACCTTAGTGTATGAGAGAGAATTTTTAATGCACTGCGTGAGTGCGAATGAGAATTGTAGAAAATTAAGTAAGGATGATAGTGAGTGATGATGTTTACAGATGAACATTTGAATTAGAGAAATGTATGAGGATAGATATTTGTGAATGCATAATATCGGTGGGCTATGTGTGTTACCACCTAATGTACTATTACTTGATGGGCTGTGTGCGATACCATCGCTTATAAATGATTGGTGGGCTGTGTACGATACCATCGCTTATAAATGATTGGTGAGCTAAGTGTGAAATCACCATAGTTATAAATGATTGGTAGGCTGTGTGCGATACCAGCCTGTAAGAGATTCAATGGTGGGCTAAGTGCGTAACCACCGATAGATTAGTAGTATGAGAGACTTATTGAAAATGCATGATGTGTTGTTTTATATGATCTTGTGGTGATCAGTGCAGGATTGTATACTAATTAAACGAACAATTCGCTTGTGGCGTGGTAAGAATATAGTAAAAGATAGAATGAGTAGGCTTTAAGAGCGGTTGAGTAAGTAGCCATAAGTTAAAGGGAAAAACTCGGTATAATACTTTGTAGTTACCTATACTTAGTGAAAATCAATAATGATCAGATTATGCTGATGAACTTACTAAGTATTAATGCTTACTTCTCTTCTTTTCTCATCTCTTATAGGTTATTTTAGCTAGCTCGAGTTGGAGGCCGCTGGAGATGTTTTCACACTATCGAACAGACACCCAGTATGAGGTATCAAGTCCTTATGAGTCATGGCATGTATAGGGCTAGAATTTAGGGTTGATTAAGTTATTGTTAATGTGCCAAATTGTGTTGACCAAAAAAAAGGTTTATAGTTTAAATGTGTATAGCTATTGATGACGGCTAAGTTGTTGTAATTGTATGGAAGTAATACTTTATTTTCATGAATCAAATGTATAAATTCATGTGTTTTAGTTGATGAATTGAGACTTTATTGAATTAGTATATTATTGTATGAAATGTGGGGTGGGAAAAAGGCTTGGTATATAGCCTCTAAGTGCCCACACGAATGGACACACGGGCGTGTGTCTAGGCCGTGTGCACCCTGTACCTTTGTATTTTAAGTCAGAATAGACCATGGGTGAATCCGACGGCCATTTGTTTGGGCCGTGTGTAGTACACGGACAGATGACATGGACGTGTCAAGGTCGTGTGAGTATAGTCAGTATCTCCACACGGGTAGGAGACACGAGCGTGTTATGGCCGTGTGAGTATAGTCAGTAACTCCACACGGGTAGAATAGACAGGTGTGTCAAGGCCGTGTGAATATAGTCAGTAACCCCCCTACGGTTGGAGGACATGGGCGTGTCTAGGGGTACACGGGCATGCACTAAACCACATGGGCGTGTGACCCCTGCTTCTAAGAAAGGTTTTTTTATTAAGTTCCAAAAGTTTTTGAAAATGAGTTTAAGGCCTCATAGGCCCATGAAATGTATGAATTGTTTGGGAGAGAAAGGTTCTTAATCAGGAATAAAATTTTATGGCCCGTAATTGTAAGAGTACGCCCAAAGATCAATCATGAGATGGTTGTAATAACATACATGATTTACCATGTTTATTAATATAAAGCGTTGTCATTATTATTTTAGTATTTCCTTCTGTGTGTACAAATAAACTGTTTTATAATAATGTCCTGAGAATAATATGATTATTCTTAAAAGATCCTCGGTCAAGTATTATTGCTGACTAGGACAACAATAATGTATTAAGACTAACATGTATTTGATTGATGATAAAGAGTTGTCATTGATATGGAGTGTCAAAATCAACGCATGAATATGTGTGTTAGAGAACAACATATTAGACTGGCCTGCTATGAGTATGTTTCTTGGATTATTATGTAATTGTCACAACATTACTCATAGTGATTAATATGTATATGATCCTTAGACTTGAGATAATCATTATCCCAACATCGTGAGTCGTATATTTTGATCTGATCAAACATATACCAGAATCGGGTTGTTCTATAAAGGTCGATGTTGGATATACCACAATCTATGTAGAGGGATATTGTTGATCAATATAGGATAAGTCCTCCCACATAATGGGAGTAATATCTTAGGCCACTTGATTGAGTGAGACTAGAAATGCATGGCCATGCTCAAATAAGTTGACATGAGATGTCATACTAATTTGTATATCATAGTCTACTCAAGATATCAAGAAACATGGGATGGACTATACAAGTGTGACTATTCCATGACTTGTATCCATTCCAGAGATAAAGGACTTAAGGATTAATGCATGAAAGGTTAATCACAAAAAGTTATGTCGAATCATGACTTCTTGTAACTTAAGTAGCAATGATGCATTGCTAGATGCCACTCATTGTTTATGACATTAGAATCGTTCTAGTATTATCGCTAACGTTACAAGAACCTACAGGGTCACGCCCTATGGTTGAAATGAACGGAATAAAACATAGTTGGTATTGTGTTTGATTGCCACATGAATTAAATTAATTAAAGAATTAATTTATTTGGGTAATCAAATATTGAATATATTATATGTACAAGGATGTTGTACACATAATGAGGATTAATATATGAATTTGGTTCAGTATATAAATTTAAATAAATATAGTTTATGAAATCAATGTTATAATTAATGTAATTATAACTTTTGGGTATAATTAATGTAATTATAATTTTTGGTTAAAACATTATTATATTTATTTAATTTTATAATTCATAAAAGACATACCGATTATAAAAGGGAATAAGTGATAAAAAATTGATTAAGAGAAACCCTAAGAATTTGCTTAAAAAGTCTAGCAGCCGTCAAGCAAATAAAAAAAAAACTCTAAAGCAGTTTTGGAGATTTCTGCCGTTCATAGTCAAACAGGGTGGATTACGTAGAGGCCAACATCGTAAAGGTTACGGCTTGTTTTGACAATAGATCAGAACTCTTGTTGTTGAGGCATCGCTATCTACTCAGATTGAAATTTCGGTAATTTCAAAATCTTTATTTCACCCCGATTCGTTCCTCACACATGGATTCATGGTTTGGATCACCGGGATTAATTTTATTTCGCTGCGCCATGGGGGTGCCGGCATTCCAATAGTGGTATCAGAGCCACTTGTGTGATACGGACTTGGGTTTAAATACTTGGGTGATGTAAT
The DNA here is from genome assembly GCA_025506655.1 of Gossypium rotundifolium. NCBI lineage: Eukaryota > Viridiplantae > Streptophyta > Magnoliopsida > Malvales > Malvaceae > Gossypium > Gossypium rotundifolium. The sequence goes on from CP106734.1 coordinate 133,478,490, forward strand.
CGTATGAGATGCATGCTTTTATTTTACTACGTTTTCAATTTTTAAATCGTTTAAGCATAACCTGATAACTGTTCCTTTCGATAATTGATTAAATGTTAATCATGGTGTTGTGGCCTATTCGATTTTATGTTATTACTATTAACTATTAACAAATCTGTAATATTACGACGGTGGTATTTACAGTTTCCAGTAAGGGTTAATTGGCTAGTGGAACAAGGGTTGTTCCGATATGAAACCTCAAGGATTAAAATCCTAAAAACACGATTCTATTGATAAAAGTAATCAAATCGTGAGGTTTCATTTGACTGGGGTATGCGATTTGTACCAGGGGGGCGGCTCCGCCCGCTTCCTCCGACCGCCTCAGACCCCATTTTCTTATTATAGTATGTTGTGTTAATAAAAGAAATATATAAACTTGATGGGCCACAAAAGGTTGAAAGGATATTTTATAATTCACCTTACCAAAAAACATTGAATTATGTATGCTATTTTTTGACATGCACGGTGTTTGAAATGCATAGTTATAGCCCAATGACACATTTGATAAAAGGTTGTAATTTTATATATATAGAAACGGCCTGCGTGCCATGCCTTACTACTATTCTCTTGTATTTATCTTTTCATCTTACTCACTCGTATGTAAAACGAGTTTCTGCATATTGTAATTTGCAAGAGTTCTTTGTGGGCAGACGAGAAGGAAGTTGGGACAACTATTGTGGATTGATAGTTTGTGAAACCGCTTACACCTTTAGGTTTCCTTTTGGTTCTCCCATTGGCTTGGGTTGAATCACCTTAGTTTATGGGCTATAACTATTGCATTTATTTATTGCTTTATTTATTCATGTATGAGATGCTATGGATGTCTAAAGCATGCAAATTTTATATATTAAAATTTGATAATAATAAACCCCATCAATTGATGAGATCAATTAAAAGACTAAATGGACTAAAGTAGACCATAATTGGTGAGATGGAACATCCTTAATAAAATCCCTCTATTAAAATATTAAGTCAATATGGCCATCCAATTTTGCCCTCGTTAAGGCGTCGATCAAAACTATGTAGGTTCTGCCAAAGCGAAGTACTAGTATTTATCTTGGTTAAACGCGAAAACTAAACAAGTGATATTCGCTGGTTAAAAATTGGTTAATGACTTAACTAGGTTACTATAATAGGATTAGAAACCTAGAGGCAATTAAGTTGGATAAATCATAAGATGATTAGAATAAGAGTTGTTCACCAAATATTAGGAGTTACATATGATGTAATTAGCAAAGGTTGCTTATCTAAATAACCATAGTCTTAAGAGTAGAGCCAAAGCTGACTTAAAAGGAGGTGAAAAATGGATCCTTAACCCACTAGAAATACTTTGGAGAAAGTTTTTCTGAAATTAATATATGAGGGTTATTAATTTTGAAATAAAAATAGTGGGATCATCATTTAATAAAGTCTTTTTACTGATTGATATAAACTTGGTAAATTTACTCACACGCATATTTAATTGTTGTAGATATATTATGGCTGCAAATACTAGCACACTTTCATTGCGACCAGTCTTTGAGAAGGACAAATTGAATGGTTTGAATTTTCTTGACTGGTTCTGTAACTTGAGGATTGTCCTCAAACAAGAACGAAAATTGTATGTCATTGAACAACCACTTCCTAATGAACCACCTGCTAATGCCTCGAGAACTGATAGCGATGCTTGCAAGAAGTATCTCGATGACATGGTAGATGTTGGATGTCTTATGCTTGCCACTATGAATCCTTAGCTTCAGAAGCAACATGAGGACATGGTTGCTTATGATATGATCGAGCACCTGAAATAACATTATCAAGGGCAAGCACGGCAAGAGAGGTTCGATATCTCTAAAGCCCTATTCCAATATAAGTTGGCTGAAGGAAGCCCAGTAGGACCTCATGTCCTTAAGATGATTGGCTATATTGAAAGTCTATCTAACCTTGGTTTTCCATTGGGCCAAGAGTTGGCCACTGATGTTATTCTGCAATCATTCCCGGATAGCTATAGCCAGTTTGTCCTTAATTTCCATATGAATGAAATTGACCATACTCTGCCACAGTTGCTCAGTATGTTACGAACTGCTGAAGGTAACATGAAAAAGGTTGGACCCAAGCCCATATTGATGGTCCGTAACAACAAGGGCAAGGGAAAGGCCAAAGTTCAGACAAAGCCCAAAGGTAAAGGTAAGCCCAATCCTGGCAAAGGAAAGGCTGCAATGAAACCTAAAGGTAGGGTACCTAAGGAAGGACACTGCTTTCACTGTGGTGTGACTGGACATTGGAAGCGGAACTGCTCTATCTATCTTGAGGAAGTCAAGAAGGCCAAAACAAGCTTTTAACGTCTGCTTCAGGTATTTATGTTATTGATATTAATTTATCAACTACTACTTCTTGGGTATTAGATACTGGTTGTGGATCTCATATTTGTACTTCTGTACAGAGACTACAAAGGAGTAGGATGTTGGCTAGAGGAGATGTGGACCTGCGAGTTGGAAATTGAGCAAAGGTTGCTGCATTAGCTGTGGGAACATATACTTTATCTTTGCCTAGTGGACTTGATTTATTTTTAGAGGATTGTTATTTTGTGCCCAGTTTGACTAAAAACATTATTTCAGTTTCTTGTTTAGACAAAATTGGTTTTGAGATAATTATTAAAAATAATTGTTGTTCCTTTTATCTCAATAATGTTTTCTATGGTTCGACACAATTGATTAATGGCCTCTATATTTTAGATAAAATGAATCCTATTTACAATATAAATACTAAAAGATCTAAAATAAATGACTCAAATCAAACTTATCTTTGGCATTGTCGTTTGGGCCACATAAGTGAGAGACGTATATCCATACTCCATAAAGATGGTTTCTTAGATTCATTTGCTTTTGAACAATTTGAAGTATGTGAATCTTGCTTATTGGGAAAAATGACTAAATCTCCTTTTACTGGTAAAAGTGAGCGAGCTAGTGATTTATTGGTCCTAATACATTCTGATGTATGTGGACCAATAAATACTGAGCGAGGTGGATTTCAATACTTCATTACTTTTCTTCGATGATTTCAGAGATATGGGTATGTTTATCTCATGCGCCATAAGTCTGAGTCCCTTGAAAAGTTCAAGGAATTCAAAAATGAAGTACAAAATCAACTAGGCAAAACTATCAAGTCACTTCGATCTGATCGAGGTGGAGAGTATTTGAGCCTAGAGTTTGATGATCTATTGAAGGAATGTGGGATTGTCTCACAACTTAGTCCTCCTGCTACTCCTCAATGGAATGGAGTTTCTGAGAGAAGAAATCGAACTCTATTAGACATGGTTTGATCCATGATGAGTCATGCTGATCTACCGACTTTCTTTTGGGGACATGCACTTGAGACAGCTGCTTTCACACTAAATAGTTTTCCATTTAAATCGGTTCAGAAGACGCCATATGAGATGTGGACTGGAAAATGTCCCAGTATGTCTTTTATGAAAATTTGGGGTTATGAAGCTTATGTTAAACGTCAAACGTCTACTAAGCTTGAACCTAAATCTGAAAGGTGTATTTTTGTGGGGTATCCGAAAGAAACCAAAGGTTATTATTTCTTTAATCCCACTGAGAACAATGTTTGTTGCTCGAACTGGTGTCTTCCTAGAGAGAGAATTTATTTCTAGAAAAGAAAGTGGGAGAAAGATTGAACTTGAAGAAATTCAAGAATCACAAGATACCACTGAACTAGAGATAGAACAACAGCAAATTCCACAAGAAATTGAGGAACAAGTAACTATTGTAGAAACACAACCACCGCGAAGATCTTTAAGAGAACGCCATGCACCTGAGAGATATGGATTTCTCATTACAACGCATGGTGACATTCTTCTTATAGATTAAGATGAGACTAGGACTTATCAAGAAGCGGTGAGGAGCCTAGACTTTGAGAAATGGCTTGAGGCCATGAAATCTGAGATGGATTCCATGTATGAAAATCAAGTATGGACTTTGATTGTCCCACCCAAAGGGGTTAAACCTATAGGGTACAAGTGGGTTTTCAAAAAGAAAACCGACATGGATGGTAATGTACAAACATACAAGGGGCAATTAGTCACTAAAGGTTTTCGCTAAATTCATGGTGTTGACTATGATGAAACCTTTTCTCTTGTAGCTATGTTTAAATCCATCAGATCTTGCTCGCCATAAATTGCATTTCATGATTATGAAATCTGCGGATGGACGCAAAAACGGCTTTCCTTAACGGAAACTTGAAGAGGATGTGTACATGACACAACCTGAAGGTTTTGTCAATCCAAAGGATGCTAGAAAGATTTGTAAGCTACAAAGATCCATTTATGGATTAAAGCAAGCTTCTCGAAGTTGGAATCTTCGTTTTAATGATGCAATCAAAGAGTTTGTTTTATCAAAAATGAAGATGAACCATGTGTTTACAAGAAAGTTAGTGGGAGTACTATCACATTCTTGGTACTGTATGTGGATGACATACTTATCATGGGAAATGACATACCTACATTGCAGTCTATTAAGACTTGGTTAGGAAGTTGTTTTTCTTTGAAGGACTTGGGCGAAGCTACTTACATCTTAGGAGTCAAGATCTATAGAGATAGATCAAGACGACTACTGGGTCCAAGACAAAGTACATACATAGATAAAGTACTGAAAAGGTTTAGTATGGAAGAATCTAAAAGAGGATTTCTACCTATGAGACATGGTATTTCACTCTCGAAGGAAATATGTCCTTCAACTCCACAAGAGAGAGAACACATGAGCAAAATTCCATATGCTTCCGCTATTGGATCTATCATGTTTGCCATGTTATGTACCCGTCCAGATGTCTCGTATGCCTTAAGTATGATGAGCAGGTACCAAGTAGATCCCGGTGAAGGTCAGTGGACCACAATCAAGAATATCCTTAAGTACTTAAGAAGAATTAAGGATACGTTCCTAATATATGGAGGTGAGGAAGAATTAAGTGTAAAAGGTTACAGTGATGCCAACTTCCAAACTGACAAGGACGATTCTCGATCGCAATCAGGATTTGTGTTTTGCCTTAATGGTGGTACTGTGAGCTGGAAGAGTTCAAAGCAAAGTACAGTAGCCGATTCTACAATAGAGGCCGAGTATATTACAGCCAGTGAGGCAGCAAAAGAAGCGGTTTGGATCAAGAAGTTTATTACCGGACTAGGTGTTATGCCTAGCATATCAGATGCTATAGAACTCCGATGTGATAACAATAGAGCCATTGCACAAGCTCAAGAACCCAGATCTCACCAGCGATCCAAACATATACTTAGGCGCTATCATCTTATTTGAGAGATTATCGATCGAGGAGATGTAGAGATATGTAGAGTACCTACAGATGATAACATTGCTGATCCCCTGACCAAGCCTCTGACACAGTAGAAGCATGATCGTCACACTAAGTCGATTGGTATTAGATATATGAGTGATTGGTCTTAGTGCTAGTGGGAGATTGTAAGAGTACGCCCAAAGATCAATCATGAGATGGTTGTAATAACATACTTGATTTACCATGTTTATTAATATAAAGCGTTGCCATTATTATTTTAGTTTTTCCTTCTGTGTGTACAAATAAACTGTTTTATAATAATGTCCTGAGAATAATATGATTATTCTTAAAAGATCCTTATTCAAGTATTATTGTTGACTAGGACAACAATAATGCATTAAGACTAACATGTAGTTGATTGATGATAAAGAGTTGTCATTGATATGGAGTGTCAAAATCAATACATGAATATGTGTGTTAGAGAATAACATATTGAATTGACCCGCTATGAGTATGTTTCTTGGATTATTATGTAATTGTCACAACATTACTCATAGTGATTAATATGTATATGATCCTTAGACTTGAGATAATCATTATCCCAACATCGTGAGTCGATATTTTGATACGACCAAACGCACATCAGAATCGGTTATTCTATAAAGGCCGATGTTGGATATACCACAATCTATGTAGAGGATATTGTTGATCAATATAGATAAGTCCTCCCACATAATGGGAGTAATATCTTAGGCCACTTGATTGAGTGAGACTAGAAATGCATGGCCATGCTCAAATAAGTTGACATGAGATGTCATACTAATTTGTATATCATAGTCTACTCAAGATATTAAGAAACATGGGATGGACTATACAAGTGTGACTATTCCATGACTTGTATCCATTCCGAGATAAAAGACTTAAGGATTAATGCATGAAAGGTTAATCACAAAAGTTATGTCGAATCATGACTTCTTGTAACTTAGGTAGCAATGATGCATTGCTAGATGCCACTCATTGTTTGTGACATTAGAATCGTTCTAGTATTATCGCTAATGTTACAAGAACCTCTGTGGTCACACCCTATGGTTGAAATGAACGGAATAAAACATAGTTGGTATTGTGTTTGATTGTTACATGAATTAAATTAATTAAAGAATTAATTTAATTGGGTAATCAAATATTGAATATATTATATGTACAAGGATGTTGTACACATAATGAGAATTAATATATGAATTTGGTTCAGTATATAAATTTAAATAAATATAGTTTACTAAAATCCATGTTATAATTAATGTAATTATAACTTTTTGGGTATAATTTATGTAATTATAATTTTTGGTTAAAACATTATTATATTTATTTAATTTTATAATTCATAAAAGACATACCGATTATAAAAGGGAATAAGTGATAAAAAAGCGATTAAGAGAAACCCTAAGAATTTGCTTAAAAGTCTAGCAAGTCAAGCAAATAAAAAAACTCTAAAATAGTTTTGGAGATTTGCTCATAGTCAAACCGGTGGATTACGAGAGGCCGACATCGTAAAGGTTGCGCTTGTTTGACGATGAGATCGAACTCTTGTTGCTGAGGCGTCGCTGTCTACTCAGATTGAAATTTTGGTAATTTTGAAATCTTTATTTCACCCCGATTCATTCCTCACACATGGATTCATAGTTTGGATTGCCAGGATTAATTTTATTTCGCTGCGCCATAGGGGTGTCGGCGTTCCAATAGTAATTTCATGATTAAGCAAGTTCCAGTATAGTAATATCTCGTATCAGGTCTAGGCCTCGAACTCGGGTATGGGGTGTTATATTTAGTAGTATCAGAGCATGGTTTAGTCGATTCTCAGACTAACCTAGTATAAGTAAGAGTCTAGCTATACATGCCATAGGTGGACTATGATAGTGTGATATCTCTCGGCTCTAATGAATTTATTTTGTTAAGACAGGGATGGTTCCCAATCGAGCTAAATCCAATAATGTTGTAAGTGATAATGAGGTAATTGAAATGGTCTTATACTTTGATGAGATTCGAAGAGGTATGAATAGAAGTATTTGACATGTGTGTGATAATGCATGAAATGAGAGTTATAAAGTGATAAGCTTATCTGTACTGGCTGGATGTGCATAAGGTGTTATATACCCAACCTATTGGGTTAGGTGCATATAGTGAGTAAATTTACCCAAGGAATAGGGTATAGGTGAATGTACGATTGTTTGAATGATATATGATCAATATGTCCACATAGCTGAAACTCATGTGCGACTGTTAAAGTAGACGATGTATAATGTTTTATTTCGTGACCCTGTGTGAGACCACGCGTGTTATGATGTGAGTGTTAAACTGGGAAGTTTGACTAAGTACAATACAGGGGATGAGTACGGTTGTTCAATGATAAGATGATGAATAAGACTATGGTTGGACCATGGCGATACATGTGATCCCATATAAGACCATGCCTGGGACATGGCATTGGTGACGATACGTGATCCCATATAAGACCATGTTTGGGACATGGCATTGGTGACGATACGTGATCCCGTGTACGACTATATCTGGGATATGGCATCGGCATCAACATGAATTCCTATGTAAGACCGTATCTGGGATATGGCATTGGTATTGATATGAGATTTCGTGTAAGACCATAGCGAGGCTATGGCATCGTGACAACATGTAAAGTAATAGCTGGGCTATGATGTTGTGAAATGAGTAAGACCAAAGTTGGACCATGGCGATCAAGTAAACGACGTACTCAAACCCGTAAGACATTCTTTAATTGATTAGTAATAGTAAGATAAATTAGAGTGAAATGTTGAGTACTTGAGTAGACGTTAATGTAGAACATGAGTAGGAGAAAGTCTCGATTGAAGTTGAATTACTTAGGATACTCAATCACTCACATGAGACGAGAGAGTCCGTATAAGACCAAGCTAAGGCATGGCATTGGCAAACAGGCAAAGATACCAAGTAAGTCCATGTCAAGACATGACGTCAAGGACGAGTTAAGAGATCCCATGTAAGACTATACCTAGGATATAGTATTGGCACTGAAATATATGTGAGATGAGATTCAGTATCCTCGGTCATACATAGTAATCCATTGGGCAAAAGAGTGAAGATTGAATAAGAAAGCAGCGAAGTCAAGTGAGTAAAGCTGTTATTAAGTTATGCTAGTTATAGCTGACTAAGAGTATTACGCATGTTATGAATGATGAAGTTGAGATTATGTTTAGCATATCAAAGTATGTTGATATGTGTGAATAATACAATATTTATGATAGCACAATTCAGAATGCCTTGTATCACATTGATACATAATACTCTACCAGGTAGAGTAATCGTTGTTGAACATGAGGTTGAAGTCCTAGAGGACAAAAATGAAAAGGTTATCAGTGAGATATGAAATATATAAGGTCTTGTATAAGACCGTATCTGGGATATGGCCTCGGTAAGGAATAGGAGAATCGTGTAAGACCATGTTCAAAATATGGCATCGATACTTGATGTGGAAATCCATATAATACCACCTCGGGGATGTGGCATTGGTTTCACACCTACATGAATGACGATGAATATGCATCTTTAACTCTCCCTAGTGATCAATGGGACAGATATATGAGTTTAAAGGTAGAAATGGGAATTGTACTAAAGTAATGTGAATGTGTGAAAACAGGCACTCGTGAACGAGTCGCGAGCGAATGAGTATAGAGTGTGGCACGATATGTGCTTAATAAAGGCAATTGTAAGTAAGTATCTCTAAATACTTTGATGATTGTATTGATTTTGCAATGTTATGAACAAAGAGAAAGTTAGCCTAGGCTATTTGACTCAAGTGAGTAGAAAGCCTGAGATGTATGTTTATCGAGATCGTGTGAGAATGTTAGCTGATTGTGAAATCAAAATATACGGTTGTCGATTTAGTAATTGGAATTGACATCCCTTTATCTCCTCGTAACCTTATTCGGGTAGCTTGAGGAGGAGGTTGGTGTGGAATCATGAGTTTCACGTGTTGTGATGAGTTTTCGGACAAGCCAAGTAAACTTAATGGATTCGATCAATGTGTCCCTGCTATCGTGAGATATAACAATAGTAAATGTTTTAGATTAGCATAGCAAGAGAAACTCAGATGAGAGTGTGCTTAAAATATGTTCTCAGTATGGAGCAAAAGTGGATTATTGTGTTTAGGTATGATTCAAGTTCTATATATATTGACGCATGAGTCAGTAAAGAGAATAAAATTTTCTGTGTACGCGAATAGGGAGCAGGATACAAAGATATGCTCATTGGTAATGTCTGAACCATAATGGTTGAGTTGAAAGCTATAGAAGGAACTATCAATTGAAAGTTCTAGTACTGAGTTCAGTCTGAATCAAGAAAAAGAGTTAACAAGTTGGTGATCCAGAGGCGATCACTTTTGTGTCTGTGTTGTGAATTAGATGTTATGTAATGATCCATGGGGAAATCGATGTGTATTTTTGAATTTTAATGATTGAGGGTATCTTATACTACAGAAGATTTTGAAGATGAATTAGTGGAAACTGCTTGAGCTATTACAATGGTGGGTATAGTCATTGTAATACTTCTCAGATAGCAGACATAATGCAGGTGACTGAATGGAAGATCCATGTTAAGCAATGCGAGTTAGATACTCGATTGACTCTAGTTGATAACATCCTAGTTTCAGCAAGGCTAATGACTATAGTAAGCCTTCCTTTCAGAATAGAAGAGTTCGAAAGCGTTATAATAAATGGTATTTTAAACAAGCTATCCATGTTGGATGAGATTTCCGTTGTTGATGCTTCCTCGAGATAAAAAGTGAATGATGATGAATCCAGAACTTATATAGAAGTTTTTACATGAGATTTAGTAGTGGCATATCTGATAAAGCAAGAATAAAGAAGTACATTTATGTGCATAAATCTTTTGAAAGTAGAGTACATTTCACAATAAGATTGAGTTATGGTCAGAAGTAGTTGACCACTAAAAGCTGAGTTTTCAAAGCGTACAAGTCAAGACTTTTACAGTTGGTGAATGCTTTAATGAGAAAGAGAGGTAAAACCTTAAAGATTTCAAATTTGGGTTGACAAAATTCCCAAGGAGGGGGAATGTCATTCGAATTGTAGTGAATCAACCAGTAAAGACCTGAACGAACGTTTGGACATGTACGGAGTTCCACATTAGAGGATTATTGGATATAGTATATGTCCCAAAGGAAGAATAACCTAGGTCTCAAGTTGCGTCTCGACCTTATGTCTCACAGCTTAAGAGTTATTGGTAGGAGAAATTTGAGGATAAGTGGAATTTGCAATTTTGAAGAGTAGATGGAAACATTTTAAGAATGTTGGTAGTAAATCTTCCCGATAAGATTTTCGGGGATGAAAATCCCTTAGGGGGAGAATTGTAACAGGCCGAATTAGGGGCTAGTTGGAACAGTGATCTTGGAATCACTAATTCGAGGTTAGAGAAAATTATTTTCATGTTATTCTATGTGTTATAACATGTTTATAAGGATTTATGGAAACTTTGCTGACTTAATTTTAGCAATTTCTAGCTAAATTGTGAAAAAGGACTAAATTGCAAAAAGTGTGAAAGTTCTATTTTATTTCCTAGAGGTGCCAAATAGCTATGGGTTATAAATTAGAGGTCCCAAATGTGGAATTAGATCATGGGAATTGGCTTGGACGGTCAAAGAAGACAAAGGGGACAAGGGCATTAAATGTTGTCGTGTTAGGTTATTTAAAGGAAATAAAATAAGATGAAATAAGAAAAGCTATCATCTTTTTTATTTCTTCTCCTCTTCCACTGAAAATGGATAGCAAGAATGGGGTTTTTGAAGCTCAAAATTTCAGCAAGTATTCCTCCTCACAAGTAAGTGATTTTGATGACTTTTCTTGGTAAAAATTGTACTTTTGGAGTCCCCAAAGCTTAAGCCAGCTAATGAGGGGTGTAACACCCCATACCCGTCCCATGAGCCCTGACCGGATCTGGTATGTCACAGGGTAAAAACTTTTTGAAAGATTTTGATTAACTGGTAGAAATCTAAAAAATCTGCTGAGGTTATAAAATGGTGTCTATTAAAACTCAGGTGGAATGGATTTTAAAAACTTGGTTGAGTTGAAAGCCTTGGAAAACATTTGATCATTTAAATTTTTAGAACCATTTGAGTGATTGTTGACTTGGTGAATTTTGCTACCTGATGGTAACGTCTTTGAAAACTCGTAAAAATTTTCCATTTTGAAAACGTCACTTTTAACCGATTCATTTAAACAATTTATAAGTTCATTAGTAATATAGTAGAAGTGAAGTAAAACAATTACTTAAACATCCAAAATAATAACTAGCGGCCTTATTACAACCCAAACCTAAATTTAATAAATAATAAACTTAAATTGTGCTAAATAAAATTTTAAATCCAAGGAATCAAGCATGGCCGCCTCGAGTCCTCTCCGGCTCCATCTCCGCGATCTACTCATCTGCAAAATGATATGGGAAGGGGTGAGTCACCAAGACTCAGTGTATAAATCCCCAACCCGAAAGTGCAAACTCATACACAAAATATTAGTAAGACATGCAAACATGCAACCCAAAACTAGCCATCCATACTCCTTTAACTACCCCGTGTGGTCAAAACCACTGGTGGTCAAAACCACCGGTGACCGGAGTCACAAATCAAGTGATGGGGCCAACCCATCGTGTGGTCAAAACCACTAATGACCATAGGTCACAATTATCAATATGTGGTCAAAACCACTGGTGGTACCAAACCACTGGGACTTAGTCACGGTTTATATCAACGGTGTGGTCAAAACCACTGGTGACCGAAGTCACAATTAAACTGATGGGACCAACCCATCTTGTGGTCAAAACCACTGGTGACAGTCCATAGAGAATTTTCCCCCTCCTCTCTTCAATCCCATTACCAACATGCTCACAACATGCTTAACGTATTATCATAAATCATACATATAAGTCATGGCATAGCATCTTACCCATCATGTCATTCATATAACATATTTAAAGTCACAAGCTACTTACCCGGAATCCCTGCTCATGCCCACAAGGCAAGTCACTATCACAATAGTTAACTGTAACATAATAAGCAAAGCCAACTAATAAAGTGTGTAGGAGTTTTACACACCTATTTAACCGAAGATCTAAGGAGAAAACCCGAATCTATACGATATCATAAAATCCTGAAATGTATTCCCGTATTGCCCTACATTCGGCCACTATAGGTTAGTATCCAAAAAGCCTTATTCGGCTAGATCTAATAATCCCGAAGGACTATTCGCGCCCATAACCAAAATATGGCCCTAGGCTGAATCTTTATTATCACTTACCAAAGCAAATTGAAATCCCGTAAGCCTCTGTTTTCCTTTGCCGATTAGCCCCTAAAACCATAGTGCACATTCGGTTGTACATAGATACCAAAAATGGCCTTTGGCCGAATATGTCTAACCACTTACCAATCTTACCGAAATCCTGAAATTGTCCCTTGACTTGTCGAGATCCCTACCAAAACATTTGTTAGAATCGGCTCGCACACTTATATCCATAATCAAGGCCCTTGGCCGAATAGTATATATGCCTTACCTTGAAGAATCAATTCCCGATAGGCTCCTTCAACGCACCTTAACGTTAACTACACACAAGAGAGCACATCACTTATTGTCTTAAGAAGACATTCAGCCAACCTTACCAAGGCTTAGCCTCACGCTTTTGGCACACTTAAGGAAGATAAGTCAAACCGCTTGTTAAGGAGAGTTTACTTACCAAGAGATTCGCTATGGCTCCCAAGTGTTGATGAAGATTATTTGGTGACACAAGATGGAAGATGGAGTTTGAGTATGAAAGGGTGATAGGTTGCCAAGTAGAACAAAAGAAGAGAGGAATTTGAAGAACTTTTAGGCAAAGAGAACTAGGGAGAATTCAGCCAACACAAACTGAGAAGAAAAGAAAACAAGTTTTGGCACCCCCTCACTATACTCAAAACTTAATATGGAAGTCCCTAGGAGTCCTACATTCGGCCATCACTCCCTTTTTGTGATAATTTCTATCATTTAAAACAATATCTATCTTCTATCCTATCTCCTAATTACCTCTTCAAAGAAAAATAAATTGAATAATAATCAACATTCAACTCTTCTAGCCGAAGTTAAAACAAACACTAAGCTTATCCTCACCCATCAAGAGTCCATGAGCAGTCCACTAGCTCTCTCCCTTCACACCAGCATGCAAAAAAAAAAAAAAAAAAGAAAAAACATATATTGCTTCCAACGTGACTCGAACTTGAGTCCTTCTTCTTGCTTGGGGAGGCATTCACCAAGGCCCTAAGAGGGGCCCTAAGCCACTTTACCAATCCGACTTCCATTTCTCCCAACTCCCACAAAATCTTTTGACACATCCTTAACTTAGCCCCTTCCCTTTTGATGCCAAAAAGTCCCAAAAATAAAACACACCTCATTGTGACCACCATGATTCGAACCTCTTCCCCCCTTGCACTCCCTTGACGCAAGCCTCCAAGCCCCTAAGGTAGCATCCTAAGCCATCCTGCCAATCGGTTCCTTATGTCCAACTTCTCCCATAATTTCTTTTAACCTCTATCTCACCTAGCTCCCTCCTCTTAAGCACTAAAAAAAAATTTTCAGTCCTAAGTCAGACCTAGCCCGGGGTTATGACTAGACCCTAGAACATGTCAAGCAATCATAACATACATTTTTCTTCAAGCACGCTCATGGAAATAATTAAATTGCAAGCAACCCCTAATTCAGGATGTTACAGTTCTACCCCCCTTAAAAATAATTTCGGCCTCGAAATTACGGATCAAGAGTTGGGGTATTTACGCGCATCACATCTTCGGGTTCCCATGTGGCGTCCTCCGCACCATGGTTTCACCATAGCACTTTTACCAAAGGTACTAACTTCTTACGTAAAACCTTGACGTCTCGATCCAGAATCTGTACCGGCTCCTCCTCGAAAGATAAGTCTGAGTTCACTTCAATTTCAGAATCGCACTACGTGTGATGGATCGATCGATAGCGCCAAAGATCGAAACATGGAAGACGCCATGGATCCGCTCAATTCTCGGCAACTCAAGTCGGTAAGCCATCTGGTCCCACACGTTTCAACACCGTACGGTCCGATGAATCTAGGGCTTAACTTGCCCTTCCGGCCAAACCTCAAGACCTTCTTCCAAGGTGATACCTTCAAGAAGACCTTATCACCCACCGTGATACTCCACATCCTCGCTTAAGATCTACGAGGATTTACGCCGTCGACGCCTCCTTCGACGAGCCCAATTACTCTAACTTTATCTTACGCTCTCGCCACTAACTCCGGACCCAACATTCGACGTTCACCCAGCTCTGTCCAACACGTAAGGGTACGACATTTTCGACCATACAGCGCTTCATACGGTGCCATCTGAATACTCGCTGATAACTATTGTTATAAGCAAATTCGCCAAAGGTAGGTACTCCTCCCAACTACCACTAAGTCCAAAACACGCCTCCTTAACATATCTTCCAAAACTTGATTACCTCTCGGATTGTCCATCGATCATGGATGAAAGGCCATGCTGAAATTAAACTTTGTACCCAACGCCTGATGTAAAGCCTTCCAAAATCTTGATGTGAACCGGGGATCTCTATATGAGATAATGGATACAAGTACTCCATGCAACCGCACTATCTCAGTTATATACTGACTTGGCTAACCTTTGAAGCGAGTAGTCAACCTTAGGTATGAAATGGGCCGACTTGGTCAACCGGTCTACTATCACCCAAATCGCATCTTTCATCTTTGCAAGGGAAGCCTACTTACTAAATCCATAGTAATCCCTCCCACCTCCATGGGATCTTTACCTACCGTATGTGACTACGATGGCAATTGATGCTCACTTAACTTGTCGGGCATGTCGACACTTGCCCACTAACTCTTCGGTTATTTTCGCTTAAGACCGGCCACCAAATCGCTCTCTTAAATCCCGATACATCTTGTCGCTTCCGGTGCATAGCGTCACGGATCGTTATGAGCTTCTTTAAGGATTCACTGCCTCAAATCATCATCCTTAGGCATACATACTCTCCCCTAAAAATACAACACTCTATCACTACCCAAGCTGAACCCTTCGGCCTCACCGCTCTGTACTTGCAACCTCTGAATACTCAGAACTTCGTCGGTCATCTGCTTTTCTTTGACCTCATTAATCCATGATGGCTTCACTTGCAACTCTGCCAAAAGGCTTCCATCCTCATAGAGACTTAGGTGAGCAAACATTGCTCGCAAATCCGCTACCACCTTACGGCTCAATGCATCAACTACCACGTTAGCCCTACCCGGATGGTATTCGATTGAGCAGTCGTAGTCCTTCAGTAACTCAATCCACCTCCGCTGCCTCAGATTTAAATCTTTTTGAGTCAAGAGGTACTTCAGGCTCTTGTGATCCGTGTACACTACCGACTTCTCCCCATACAGATAGTGCCTCTAAATCTTCAAGGAAAAAACCACAGCAACCAATTCCAAATCATGTGTCGGATAGTTACCTTCATAAGGCCTTAACTATCGTGATGCATAAGCAACCACCTTCCCTTCTTGCATCAACACACACCCTAAACCAGTATGCGGTGTATCACAATACACAATAAATTCCTTTCCTGCCTCAGGCTGAATCAAGACTGGTGCTTCTGTCAAAATCCTCTTCAGCTTATCGAAACTCTCTTGCTGCTTCTCAGACCACACAAACGGAACTCCTTTTCTCAGCAGCTTAGTCAATGGTGCTGCGATTAAGGAGAAATTTTCCACGAATCTCCTATAATATCCAGCCAACCCTAGAAAACTTCAAATTTTTGTAACCGACTTTGGTGGTTTCCACTCTAATACTGCCTCAATCTTACGGGGGTCTACCCTGATTCCCTCAGCTGAAACAACATGCCCAAGGAAAGTCACCTCCTTAAGCCAAAACTCACATTTACTGAATTTGGCGTACAACAGTTTCTCCCTTAGAACTTGTAGAACCATATGAAGATGTGCGTCATGCTTCTCTTATGACTTCGAGTACACCAAAATGTCGTCTATGAACACCACGATGAATCGATCCAAATAGGGTTGGAAAACCCAGTTCATCATGTCTATAAACGCGGCTGGTGCATTCGTCAAACCAAAAGGCATTACTAGAAACTCGTAGTGCCCATACCGAGTACGGAATGCCGTCTTATGGATATCAGCCTCCTTCACCTTAAGCTGATGGTACCCTGACCTAAGGTCAATCTTAGAGAACACCGATGCATCCTTGAGTTGATCGAACAAATCATCAATCCTGGGCAAAGGATACCTGTTCTTTATTGTCAGCTTGTTCAGCTGTCGATAGTCTATGCACATTCTCATTGTCTCATCCTTCTTCTTGACAAAAAGCACTGGAGCTCCCCAAGGCGATACACTTGGTCGGATGAACCCTCTATCCAACAATTCCTGGATCTGAGCCTTCAACTCTACCAATTCTTTCGGCGCCATCCGATACGGAGCTATAGATATTGGTGCGGTTCCGGGTAACAAATCTATACCAAATTCAACCTCACGATCCGGAGGTAGACTCGGGAGTTCCTCTGGAAACACATCAACATAATCCCTTATGATCCGGACATCTCTCACAGCTGCACCCTTAGCTTCCAAAGCATAGATATGCACTACATATGCTTCACAACCTTTCCTAACCATCTTTTCCTCCTTTAATGCAGAAACCATATTAGATAGGTAATCTCTCCTTTTACCTATCATCACCACCTCATCACCTTCCATGGTCCTTAATACCATGCGCTTAGCTGCGCAATCCAGGCTAGTCTGATACTTTACTAGCCAATCCATCCCGAGGATTAGATCGAACTCTCGAAATGGTAGTTCCATCAAGTCAGCCAAGAACACGACCCCTTGAAGTTCTAGGGGTACATTCCTATAGAGTTTACTTACTTCTACAGAGTGACCTAGAGGGCTTAACACAGTCATCTTTCTAGAAGTAAGCTCAGAGTCTAAGTGCAGAGTTTTCACTACGCTACTAGCAATGTATGAGTGGGTTGAGCCAATATCAATTAAGGTACTATAAGGTACTCCAAAGATCAAAAACATACCGGTTATGATGTCCCAAGGCCGCCTCCTCTTGACGCCTTACAAAGATAGACTAAACCAGTTGCCTAGCCTCAGCACCAATTGTACCTCCCTCGGTGCCCACGACCTCCGCCAAAGACCATTACCTCCTCTTCCTCGCGCCACGACCTCTCGGTGGCTATTGGTTATCCCTCCTATTTGGTGCACGATCCTGACCCTCTGACCTTAGCCTAACTGCCTTTTTCAGACAATCCCTAACTCGATGTTCCATGGATCCACATTCAAAGCATCCCCAATTACCATTCCAACACTCCCCCGTGTAAGACTTCCCACACCGAGCACACCGTGGCGGCCATTGAGGATTAGCAATAGCAGCAGGCCTAGTAGCTCGATCCGACCCACCATACCTCGTCCTCTTCTGCTGATTACCAGAGAACCTCAAAGATCTAGAGCTCCTCTTATTCCAACTCCTATCCTGATTTTGCCTAACAGACTATCTTACCCCTTCAGCAACCTTAGCCTTCTCCATTAGGACAGCGAACTCCCGTTCCTATTGTGGAGCTATCATCATCCTCATCTCATCTCTCAGCCCATCCTCGAATCTGACACAATGTTCATGCTCAGTACCCACAATACCACGAGCATATCTGATCAACCGGAGAAATTCTGCCTCATACTCTACCACCGTCTTATTCCCTTGAACCAGGTTCAAGAAAGCCTTCCGCTGTGCATCCACGTAGCTAGTTCCTATGTATTTCTTTTGGTAGCCTGCCTTAAAGAATTCCCATGTGAGATCCCCTGCCATCGCTCCATCCCTTACGGTGAGCCACCACTGGTATGACTCATCCCGAAGTAGAGAGATTATGCCCTTCAGCTGTTCCTCAGCTGAAAAATCCAGGTCATCCATGATCCTCTCAGTTGATTCCAACCAATACTCACAGACTGGTGCCACTCCGATACACCTTTAACACCTCAGCTCTATTGGCTCGGAGTCACTCGAGTACAGATTTCTGAGCTCCCAAACCTCCACCTGCTCCAGCCACCATCTCAAGAACTCGCAGAGCGACTGGATAATCTTGCCTCCCCGTCCCGATCCTCGCTACTCAACACCAAAAGTTGGGGGTGGTGGTGGCGGTGGTATCTCATTATCAAACCTCTGACCCGACCTAATGGGTTCTGACACTGTTATCCTTACTCTACCGCATCCATGACGGCCACGTCCTCTAGAACTCATTTTCAACGATTGCGCTTTAATCTGATTAAGAACTTTTATGGATTAGTACTTGTTTCACTGGTTATCCGCGAAGAAATTTTATGAAGAGAGCTTAATAGGGATTCTTTCGATCATTAAAAGTTCCAAGTTTTCTATCCTAATTCACAGAAAAACACATCCATTCCTTAGTATCTACCATACACATTCACTCTTTGGACATTTCTGTCCGTTCCTATCCCAGGGGTATTTTCGTCATTTATCCTACAGGGGTATTTTTGTAATTTGTCAAAATAAAATTCCTTGGTGATTTTTGTTAATAAGGGTATTTTGGAAATTCTAAAATTTTAGGGTATTTTAGGGATTTTGAAATTTCGGGGCATTTCGATAATTTACCCGAGTAAATTTATAAATCTTAATAAATCCAGGGTATTTCAAGATTTGTAAAATTTGAGGGTTCTTTTTGGAGAATTTGTTTTCCAATTTGATAGTATTGCAAAAATTTTAAAAATCAGGGTCATTTTGGTAATTTTGTAAGTTAGGGGCAAATTCGTAATTTTTCCAAAATCATGACGTTTTTGATATTTTGCAAATTAATATTTTTGGACATTCTATAAGTAATGAAAATTTTGTTTGGAACTGTGGGTACTTTGGAAATTTCATAAATAAAGGGCGTTTTTATAAATTTACCACTAGGGGTATTTTTGTAATTTTCATAAATCAAACATTTTTCGAAAAATTTGTAAAGTAGTTCTCGCAAGTTAAAAGGGTAATTTTAAGAGTTTTAAAACTAGGGTTTTTTTACAACAAAACGGCTAGTTCCCTTTCGGGTTTTAGTTATTGGGTTTAGCCTATAAATAAGTCCTCCTGGTTAGGGTGAACCGAAGCTACGCACCAAGTAGGATTCCTGCAAAGAGGAGGTGAGTCACTAGGACTGCTTAAATACCAGGCTCTTCCGGATCCAATCCTAGACATGCGCACAAGGGTTACCACACTCTAACCCGACGACTTAGTCATATGTTTATTTAATTAAGCATTTAAAGTCTTATGTGATTGTTGGGGTAAACTAGTCCTAGGGTTCATATACTTACCACACTATCTATGTTCCATTTCTACCCCTCTACAGATAATAGTTCATACAGTAGTTAGAAGTACTTACTTGGGCGGATAGGTGCCGGAGACTCGATGTCATGCTGTTCAAACTAAAAACCATTTCATAATATTTCACAAAGGCTACCAAAACATTTTGGGCCCTGGGCCCCCACAGTCGAGTTTTGAACTGGGCTCTGATACCAAAAACGTAACACCCCATACCCGGGCCATGAGCCCTGACCGGATCTGGTATGTCACAGGGTAGAAACGTTTTGAAAGATTTTGATTAACTGGTAGAAATCTGAAAAATCTGCTGAGGTTATAAAACGGTGTCTATTAAAACACAGGTGGAATGGATTTTAAAAACTTGGTTGAGTTGAAAGCCTTGGAAAACATTTGATCATTTAAGTTTTTAGAATCATCTGAGTGATTGTTGACTTGGTGAATTTTGCTACCCGATGGTAACGTCTTTGAAAACTCGTAAAAATTTCCCATTTTGAAAACGTCACTTTTAACCGATTCATTTAAACAATTTATAAGTTCATTAGTAATATAGTAGAAGTGAAGTAAAATAATTACTTAAACATCCAAAATAATAACTAGCGGCCTTATTACAACCCAAACCTAAATTTAATAAATAATAAACTTAAACTGTGCTAAATAAAATTTTAAATCCAAGGAATCAAGCATGGCCGCCTCGAGTCCTCTCCGGCTCCATCTCCGCGATCTACTCATCTGCAAAATGATATGGGAAGGGGTGAGTCACCAAGACTCAATGTATAAATCCCCAACCCTGAAGTGCAAACTCATACACAAAATATTAGTAAGACATGCAAACATCCAACCCAAAACTAGCCATCCATACTCCTTTAACTACCCCGTGTGGTCAAAACCACTAGTGGTCAAAACCACTAGTGACCGGAGTCACAAATCAAGTGATGGGGCCAACCCATCGTGTGGTCAAAACCACTGATGACCATAGGTCACAATTATCAATATGTGGTCAAAACCATCGGTGGTACCAAATCATTGGGACTTAGTCACGGTTTATATCAACGGTGTGGTCAAAACCATCGTGATCAAGTCACAATTAAACCGATGGGGCCAACCCATCTTGTGGTCAAAACCACCGTGACATCCATAGAGAATTTTCCCCTCCTCTCTTCAATCCCATTACCAACATGCTCACAACATGCTTAACATATTATCATAAATCATACATATAAGTCATGGCATAACATCTACCCATCATGTCATTCATATAACATATTTAAAGTCACAAGCTACTTACCGGAATCCTGCGCCATGCCCACAAGGCAAGTCACTATCACAATAGTTAATCAGTAACATAATAAGCAAAGCCAACTAATAAAGTGTGTAGGAGTTTTACACACCTGTTTAACCGAAGATCTAAGGAGAAAACTCGAATCTATACGATATCACAAAATCCCAAAATGTATTCCCGTATTGCCGTACATTCGGCCACTATAGTTTAGTATCCAAAAAGCCTTATTCGGCTAGATCTAATAATCCCGAAGGATTAATCGCCCCCGTAACCAAAATATGGCCCTAGGTCGAATCTTTATTATCACTTACCAAAGCAAATCGAAATCCCGGAAGCCTCTATTTTCCTTTACTGATTAGCCCCTAAAACCATAGTGCACATTCAGTTATACATAGATACCAAAAAATGGCCTTTGGCCGAATATGTCTAACCACTTACCAATCTTACCGAAATCCCAAAATTGTCACTTGACTTGTCGAGATCCCTACCAAAACATTTGTTAGAATCGGTTTGCACACTTATATTCATAATCAAGGCCCTTGGCCGAATGGTATATATGCCTTACCTTGAAGAATCAATTCCCGATAGGCTCCTTCAACGCACCTTAACGTTAACTACACACAAGAGAGCACATCACTTATTGTCTTAAGAAGACATTCGGCCAACCTTACCAAGGCTTAGCCTCACGCTTTCAGCACACTTAAGGAAGATAAGTCAAAACTGTTTGTTAAGGGAGAGTTTACTTACCAAGAGATTCGGCTATGGCTCCCAAGTGTTGATGAAGATTATTCGGCTGACACAAGATGGAAGATGGAGTTTTGAGTAGGAAAGGGGTGATAGGTTCGGCCAAGTAGAACAAAAGAAGAGAGGAATTTGAAGAACTTTTAGACAAAGAGAACTAGGGAGAATTCGGCCAACACAAACTGAGAAGAAAAGAAAACAAGTTTTGGCACCCCCCTCACTATACTCAAAACCGAATATGGAAGTCCCTAGGAGTCCTACATTCGGCCATCACTCCCTTTTTGTGATAATTTCTATCATTTAAAACAATATTTATCTTCTATCCTATCTCCTAATTACCTCTTCAAAGAAAAATAAATTGAATAATAATCAACATTCAACTCTTCCAGCCGAAATTAAAAACAAACACTAAGCTTATCCTCATCCATCAAGAGTCCATGAGCAGTCCACTAGCTCTCTCCCTTCACGCTAGCATGAAAAAAAAAAGACATACATTGCTTCCAACGTGACTCGAACTTGAGTCCTTCTTCTTACTTGGGGCGGCATTCACCAAGGCCCTAAGAGGGGCCCTAAGCCACTTTACCAATCCGACTTCCATGTCTCCCAACTCCCACAAAATCTTTTGACACATCCTTAACTTAGCCCCTTCCCTTTTAACGCCAAAAAGTCCCAAAAATAAAACACACCTCCTTGTGACCACCATGATTCGAACCTCTTCCCCCCTTGCACTCCCTTGACGCAAGCCTCCAAGCCCCTAAGGTAGCATCCCAAGCCATCCTGCCAATCGATTCCTTATGTCCAACTTCTCCCACAATTTCTCTTAACCCCTGTCTCACCTAGCTCCCTCCTCTTAAGCACTAAAAAGAAATTTTCAGTCCTAAGTCAGACCTAGCCCGGGGTTATGACTAGACCCTAGAACATGTCAAGTAATCATAACATACATTTTTCGTCAAACACGCTCATGGAAATAATTAAATTGCAAACAACCCCTAATTCAGGATGTTACAAGGGGACTAATTTGTAATATGGTTGAGAGTATAGGGACTTGCCATGAAAGAGTTTAAGTTGGTTGCTGAGTTTTTATGAAAGAAAATGAATGATAGGATGTTGATAAACAACTTTTGTGAAAGGTGTTGTTATGAAAACACCTAATTGGGACTAAAATGCAAAAGTTGAACTTTGTTCATTAAGGCATGAAATAGTTGGAATTGTGAATAGTTGCAAGAGGATTAAATGTTCAGCTAGGCTTGTTTAAGAAGAAAATGTGATGAAAATTTATTTACGAGCTTAGAGGCAAAATTGTAATTTTGCCAAAGTGTAGGGGCAAAATAGTCATTTTGCCTAAAGTGTAGATTATGATTTATTATGATTTATAAGTGATTAAATCAATATATTAAATTATTCTAGATCAAAGAAAATGAGTTTTGGACCTAGAACGGGTGAAAAGAGAAATATGGACAAAAAGGTCCCTTTCGGCCCTTTCAACATCGAGGTAAGTTCATGTGCAAATGTTGTAATTACGTATGAGTTATTTTGATATTCCAATTTTGTATGGAATGTATAATTATTCAATGAATGTTTGAAATGTCTTTTGATGAGTTTTTAAGAGAATTGAACCTAAGAATGGTAAGAAATGTAAATAGTATGAAATGCTGATAGCTAAGGTTTCGTGTAAAGATCCTATTGGAATATGGCTTCGGTGAGAGATATTAAATAAGACCATGTCAAGGACATGGCAATGATGTGATACTTCGTATAAGACCTTGTTGGGGACATGGCATCGATATGTTAATTTATGTATGACCCTAACAGGGGTATGATGTCAATGTGACAATAAGTGTATGAGACTTAATAGTGTTATTAAATAGTTGGAGATGAATTCAGTGTATGATGGACCTCTAAAGGGATAAGTGTAGTCAATACACCTTAGTGTATGAGAGAGAATTGTTAATGCACTGCGTGAGTGCGAATGAGAATTGTAGAAAGTTAAGTAAGAATGATAGTGAGTGGTGATGTTTACAGATGAACATTTGAATTAGAGAAATGTATGAGGATAGATATTTGTGAATGCATAATATCGGTGGGCTGTGTGCGTTACCAACTGATGTATTATTACCTGATGGGCTGTGTGCGATACCATCGCTTATAAATGATTGGTGGGCTATGTGCGATACCATCGCTTATAAATGATTGGTGAGCTAAGTGCGAAATCACCATAGTTATAAATAATTGGTGGGCTGGGTGCGATACCAGCCTGTAAGAGATTTAATGGTGGGCTAAGTGCATAACCATCGAGAGACTAGTAGTATGAGAGACTTATTGAAAATGCTTGATGTGTTGTTTTTTATGTTCTTGTGGTGATCAGTGCAGGATTATGTACTAATTAAACGAACAATTGGCTTGTGGCGTGGTAAGAATGTGGTAAAAGATAGAATGAGTAGGCTTTAAGAGCGGTTAAGTAAGTAGCCATAAGTTAAAGGGAAAAACTCAGTATAATACTTTGTGGTTACCTATATTCAGTGAAAATCAATAATGATCAGATTATGCAGATGAACTTACTAAGCATTAATGCTTACTTCTCTTCTTTTCTCATCTCTTATAGGTTATTTTAGCTAGCTCGAGTTGGAGGCTACTGGAGATGTTTTCACACTATCGAACAGACACTCGGTATGAGGTATCAAGTCCTTATGAGTCATGGCATGTATAGGACTAGAATTTAGGGTTGATTAAGTTACTGTTAATTGCCAAATTGTGTTGACCAAAAAAAAGGTTTATAGTTTAAATGTGTATAGCCATTGATGACGACTAAGTTGTTGTAATTTTATGGAAGTAATACTTTATTTTCATGAATCAAATGTATAAATTCATGTGTTTTAGTTTATGATTTGAGACTTTATTGAATTAGTATATTATTGTTGAAATGTGGGGTGGGAAAAAGGCTTGGTATATAGCCTCTAAGTGCCCACACGAATGGACACACGGACGTGTGTCTAGGCTGTGTGCACCCTGTACCTTTGTATTTTAAGTCAGAATAGACCATGGGTGAATCCGACGGCCATTTGTTTGGGCCGTGTGTAGTACACGGATGGATGACACGGGCGTGTCAAGTCCTTGTGAGTATAGTCAGTATCTCCACATGGGTAGGAGACACGGACGTGTCAAGGCCGTGTGAGTATAGTCAGCAAATCCACATGGGTAGAAGACACGGGCGTGTCAAGGCCGTGTGAGTATAGTCAGTAACCCCCCCCACGGTTGGAGGACATGGGCGTGTCTAGGGGTACATGGGCGTACCCCAAACCACATGGGCGTGTAACCCCTGCTTCCAGGAAAGGTTTTTTTTATTAAGTTCCGAAAGATTCCGAAAATGAGTTTATGGCCTCGTAGGCCCATGAGATGTATAAATTGTTTGAGAGAGAAATGTTTTTAACCGGGAACAAAATTTTATGGCCTGAAATTTCATGATTAAGCAAGTTCTAATATATTAATATCTGGTATCTGGTCTGGGCCTCGGACTCGGGTATGGGGTGTTACAATCTCGAAGCGTAAGCAATGACTTTCCCTTCTTGCATCAGCACACAACCCAAACATTCAACGATGCATCACTATAAACTATAAATTCTTTGCCCGATTCAGGTTGAACTAACACTGGCGCCTCTGTCAACAACACTTTCAACTGCTCAAAACTCTGTTGGCACTTTTCTGACCACTCAAATTTAACATCTTTCTGTAGCAACTTTGTCAACGGAGTCGCAATCATCGAAAAACCTTTCACAAACCATCTATAATATCCCGCTAGTCCCAGAAAACTACGAACTTCAGGCACATTTCTCGGAGGCTTCCATTCTAATATAGCAGAGATTTTACTCGGATCAACTCGTATGCCAACAACTGATACAATATGCCCGAGAAAACCAACCTCACGTAACCAAAATTCGCATTTGCTAGAGTTTGCATACAATTGTTTCTCACGCGGGGTTTGTAGCACAATTCTCAAATGCTCGGTATGCTGCGTCTTATCACATAAATAGATCAAAATATCATCAATGAACACTACAATGAAACGATCCAAATAAGGTCTGAATATTCGATTCATCATATACATAAACACTGCAGGAGCATTTGTTAGTCCGAAAGGCATCACTAAGAATTTGTAATGTCCATATTCTGAAAATAGTTTTCGACACATCGGATTCTTTAACTCTTAACTGATAGTAGCTTGATTTCAAATCTATCTTAGAAAACACTGTAGCTCCTCTCAGCTGATCAAACAAATCATCAATACGAGGCAATGGATATTTGTTCTTTATCGTCACTTTGTTCAACTATCGATAATCAATACACATTCTTATAATACCGTCTTTCTTTTTCACAAATAACATAGGAGCACCCCAGGGCAAAAAACTTGGTCGAGCAAATCCTCTATCAGTTAACTCCTGCAACTGATACTTTAACTCTTTCAATTCTATTGTTGCCATTCTATATGGAGCTATCAAAATAGGAGTAGTCCCTGGCATTAATTCAATACCAAACTCAACTTCTCGAATCGGAGGTAATCCCAGTAATTCTTCAGGAAACACATCTGGAAACTTATAAACCACAGGCATAGATTCAACTATCATTTCTGACACCTTTGTATCAATCACCTATGCCAGATAGGTTTCGCAACCCTTTGTCACATAGTTCATAGCTTTCATCGTAGATACAACAGCTGGTAACCCCTTCATATCACTGGATTCAATTCGAACTATCTCACCGTTCTGACTTCTCAATTCAATATTCTTTCTTTTACAATTCACAATGGAATTATGCAGAGTAAGCCAATCCATATCAAGAATTATGTCAAACTCATCGAATGGTAGCAACATCAAATTAGCCGAAAAATAAGCATCCTGAAACATCAATGGGCAGTTCTTGCACACCTTATCCACCAAGACACACTTGCCTAAAAGGTTCGACACTCTAACCACAAATTCAGTAGACTCAATAGATAGAGTCTTACTCGATACTTGATTCACACAAACATTGGAATGAGTTGATCCTAGATCTATCAATGCAATCACATCAGTATCAAATAAAGTGAAAGTACCGGTGATGACGTTTGGAGATAATGCTTCCTCTCGTGCATGTATAGCATAAGCTCGGCAGGTGCTCTCGCCTCTAACCTCACAGCTGTGCCAGTAGTCCCTCTTTGACTTCCACTCACATTCCTGACATTTTTAGGTGGTCTAGCCCTAGTCAATACATTACTTGATCTCAGATTCTGAACATTTTCCTCTTCGACCATCTTTAGGCAATCTCGAATAAAATGATCTCGGGATCCACATTTATAGCAGACTCTATTGTTATATTTGCCCCAGCATTCTCCCACATGTCATCTTCCACACTGTCTACACTCAGGTTTGTTACTCTTAGCACTATCAACACTTGATTCAATTGAAGTTTGATTTCTTGAACCAACACTTAGTCTTGTACGATCTCTACTTGGATGTCCAAATGAAGCATTTGAACAATTGTTTGCATCTCTAAACCTCTTTGTCAAAGGTTGAGGAAACTTACTCATCGATCTTTTTCTTTCATCACGAGCTTCAGAATCAGCTTTCTTCTTTTCTTTACTGAGCTCCTCGACTTTGCATGCTCTTTCAACTAGCAAAACAAATTAGTTTATATCGAGTATCCTAACCAACAAATTAATGTCCTCATTCAACCCTTCTATGAAGCGTTTACACATAGTAGCTTCGGTCAAAACACATTCCCGCGCATACTAGCTCAATCACACAAATTCTCGTTTGTACTCAATAACTGACAAACAGCCTTGTTTTAGCTCTAGAAACTCTTTGCGTTTCTGATCAATAAATCATCGATTGATATAATTCTCTTTGAACTCGGCTTGAAAGAAATCCCAAGTGATTCTCTCTCTCAGAACCACAAATATCAACGTCTTTCACCAAATATAAGTTGTATCCCTCAACAACGAAACAACACATTTTAGACATTCGTCCGGAGTCAATGACATCTCATCAAATACTCGAAGGGTATTCTCGAGCCAAAACTCAGCTCGCTCAGCATCGCCATCAGATGTGGCCCTAAACTCTTTGGCCCCGTACTTCTGAATCTTATCCACAAGAGGATTATTCAATCTGATCGGATCTGTAACTTGTGGCACAACAGGTACTTGTGGGGGTGGAGGTTGTGGAACAGCTGGATTCGTTCAAACGAACTCCGTAAACCACTCGCTTATCATTCGGAAGAAGAATTGCTTAGCCTCTCCTCCCTCACTACTTTTATTCGGCCTAGATGCGGCTGGCGTTGTCCCTTGAACGGGAGCAGGCGCGCTACTTTCTACATCATCAGGAACTGCTCGACCGGGATCCATTACTATACAAAAACACATTTCATCTGTAAGAATTCATCACATTATCACAATTTCATATATGACATGTATAGCTATACTCACAAACGCTACGTTAGTCCGAGAATAGACTAAACCGTAGCTCTGATACCAATAAAATGTAACACCCCTAACTCGAGGCCGTTGCCAGAATAGGGTTAAGAGGCATTACAAAACATTCAGAACATTTCATTGCAATTTCATGATACAAAATCAGACATTAATCAAACATATTCCATCACGAGTATATAGTCCCTTATTGAGGTCTTCAAGACTTTAAACATGTGTTAAAAAGGGATCGGGACTAAACCAGAACAAATACAGAAATTCTCAAAATTTAAAACTTTTCAAAGTTTCAAGGGTTACACGCCCATGTGGGCAGGCCGTGTGCCTCCCACGGCTGCTAGACACACTCATGTGTTTTCCTCGTGGTCAAACCTGACTTAACTCCACAGCCACCAAGCACGCCCGTGTACCTTGGCAGTGGTCGATCCTAACTTGACTCCACGGCTACCAGGCACGTCCGTGTGCCAATGCCGTGAACACTTAATTAGCTACTGACTTATGCCCACAGCTTAATTGACATGCCCGTGTCAAGGCCGTGTACTATTAGGCTAGATCCTGTCATTCACCCACTTCCATTAGGCACGCCCAGTGCCATAACTGTGTTGGGAAAATAGGCCATATGCAAGGCCAATTTGCCAACCACACAAGGGTCAAGCCTACAAACATATTTAAGCATAACTTCACACACAATTTGGCAACCAATTTCATATCAAGTGATTGACATATCATCTCATACAATCTCATTTCTAATCAAGTCAACTTATAAAGTAAAATTCACCACTTGAATACATTCAATACCAAACATGATTCCTCCTCAAATTCACTAGATCATACTAGCATCAATCTATCACCAAGATTGGCATTTATAAGACATATCCATTGCCATCAAAACATACCAAAACTCACTTCACATACCAAATCCACACAAGCATATTCCAAACATTTATCTAGCCACTTCACATGGCTATTTACGCATCTCATACATAATTTACATATCTAGCCTATACATGTCATATTTCAACTATGTACATCTTTCCAAAAGTACCAAAATAGATTGCTGATAGTGTGATTGAGATGCTGACGGTCCCCAGATCTGAGCTAGCTTTACTGACACTGCAAAGCAAAGAAACAAATCACACAGTAAGCTTTCCAAAGCTTAGTAAGTTTGAAATGCAATACAATTATCTTATCAAATCAAACCAATGTATATAATAAACCATCACATAGATCAATTCTCTCATATTCATACCATATCATCCATAGCTAAAATACTCATTCATCCATTCATAGCTTTATCTATAAACTCATCAACCACAAAGGTTCAATACATACTTTAGCTAACACATAGTTATTCAACTTCCAAGCTATTCAATGCTCGATATTACATGTCGATCATCCACTAATATTCATTTAATTTAATCGCACACTCAGTGCCATATACATGACCGAAGCATATTCTTCATCGCACACTTAGTGCCTTTTCTTTAATCGACTTATCTCAATATCGCACACAAAGTGCCAAATCAATAAGTCAAAGCTTTCATAACATCGCACACACAGTGCTATTTATCTCTGTTTCGATTTCAATTTTGCACACTTAGTGCCATCTAATTCAATTTTGCACATAGCATCTCAAATCTCATAATCATATACATATTCATTCCATAATACTGAACATATCTTTATAACATGTATCATATCCAAACTTACCTCAGACGTCGAACTATCGAAACGGTCGATTAACCGAGCACTTTATCTTTTCCTCGATCCTGATTTGAACCTCTCCTTTCTTGGTCTATACACATTCAAATTCAATCCATTCAATCACCAACTCATTCAATTTAGTACACGCACACTCATTTAGGGCATTTTAGAAAATAGCCCTCCCATTTTCACATTTTGACACTTTAGTCTTTATTTCATAAAATCATCAAATTCACATAATTTCTTTCCACATAAGCTTAGCCGAATTTTCCTTATTTTCATATAAACCCTCACATTTCATTTATTTCAGAACTTAGTCCTTCTATTACTCATTTTCTCAATTAAGCCCAAATTACACAAACCCATCAAAACTCCAAAGGCAAACCATCTTAATCAAATGCCAAATTTTCATATTTCACTATCAACTAACACATAGCTCAAATATTCATCAATGACTCATCTAAAAAACATCATCAATTCACAAAATTTCAACATGGGTTAGCTAGAGCACGAAGCAACGATTACGAAAACGTAAAAATTAACAAAAATCGAGTCAAAATCATACCTCAATTAAGCTTAGCAAGTGTCAAAATTTCAAAAGCTTTAAAACCCTTTTCTTTCATCAATATTTGGTGGAACAAGGAAGAAGGTGATGGCCATTTCATTTTTTTTAGCATATTAATTAAACATAATTATCAAAGTGCAAAATTAACCTTTAATACTAAATGCATAAAACAGATCATATAAGGTTATTTTTGACCATATCCATCTACTTACTCATAAATGGCTTAATTGCCACTTAAGGCCTCTTATTATAAATACAACAACACTTAGGTAATTATAAATCAGAACACAACTTTTACACTTTACGCGATTAGGTCCTTTCTCTTTATTCGGCACACAATTGATAAAATTACCACACAAAATTTTCACACAGGCTATATCACATATAATCAACACCAAAAATAACATTAAAATATTATTCCAACCTCAGATTTGTGGTCTCAAAACCATTTTTCTGACTAGGGTCTAAACAAGGCTGTTACATGCTAGGCCATGTAGCACACACGGTTGAGACACACGCCCGTATCTCTACCCGTGTGCTCAATTATGGACATTCTATTTTGCAACAATTAAGGTGCAGGGGACACGGCCTAGACACTTGCCCGTATGTCTACCCATGTGGACAAAACAAAGGCTATTTGTCAAGCCATTTGCCACCCTTATTCACACATACACTTACACCAATTCAAGGCACATATATAACATACTTAGGTAACCAAATCATCCACAAACAAGACAATAACATTTCATTCTTATACCATCATATATCATGCTTAAAGCATTATACTTAACCCATTAAAAACATACTAATTTCACATTCACAAGAGGGCATTAACATATGAATAAACTTACGATCAACATAAGCCATCATTCATGGCTATATATAAGATGAAGCATTAACAATTACAAGTTAACACATATGGCCAAATTAATAATGACACACATAACAAAATTGGCCTAGTCCCTAAACATGCCATAGAATCAAAATGCTTGGATTCATTCATACCCAAAGTGATAGCTTGATAGTGTGATAGGATCTCTGGTGATCTCCAACCTGAGCTAGCTCAATAACCCTATAAGACATTGGAAATGAAGGGGGTAAACTATATATATAGCTTAGTAAGTCCATACGAAAATAATAAGCTACTCTTACAAATATTTTATTAAGTTTAATAATTTAAACACAAGATAATACAAATTACTATAAAGGTCACAGTTATAATTTTCATTCAGTCATAATGTTTACTCTATCAACTTATAAGCATAATTTAACCTATCTTGGCATTAGCCAAACAACCATAATCCCTCCTTTGTAACATATTACAGCAATTCAACAAATCATTTCAAACCTCATAGTAAACATGCACATTAATTATAAGTACTCATGTTTCTGAGCATATGTCTTAATATCTTTCAATTACCTAAACTATTATCTTCCCTTACTTCCAAAACCATTTTAATAGGCAATTATGCCAATCTTTCCTTTTTTCATATCTGATAAATCACAATTTGTGTGAATAAAACATGCTATATCATAACTCAATTTGGCCCGAAGGCCAATCACAAAATCGTCAATCGAATTTACCATGTATTCCATACATCACAAGTATAGACCAATAATCACAAGATTTTCATAAAATCATTCTCGTGGAAAATCATGAACTCATAATTTCATGAATTCGATGCTTATAAACTTTACGTACATACCTGTACCAATTCGTAATACTTACATACTCTTTCTCTTCTTTAACATACCTGTTGAATTTCCCGTTGAACCATTTGGAATACTAAAGGATACTCGGGGATCTCGTACGCACAATGCCTTACCAATGCCATATCCCAGATATGGTCTTACATGTAATCTCGTATCGATGCCAATAGCCCAGCTATGGTCTTACACGAAGTCTCACTTTGATGCCACATCCCAGATATGGTCTTACACGAAGTCTCATATCGATGTCATACCCTAGATATGGTCTTACACGTAATCTAAGTAAACCTAATGTCATGACATTTGTATCCTATCTATTCATAATGTTTAACAAGGACTTTCGCTATATCGAATCTCTGTCGGTCATTTCTGTAGTATCATACTCAATAGCATTCACATTTCATTTCAATAATGTAGCATTTACCACAATTATATCAATCAAGAATTTATTCACATCTAATTTAATGCTTATTAAACATACGAACTTACCTCGGCATAAAAATTGGTAAAAAGGACTAAATCGTCAAATACTTATTTTCCCGTTCTATGTCCGAACCTCATTTTTCTTGATCTATAATATGACATTTAACTTATTTAATCATTATACTATTCAAATTATCCCAAAATCACATTATGGCAAAAATTACATTTTTTCCCTAAAGTTTGACATTTTTACATTTTAGTCCCTAGGCTCGTAAAATGAATTTCAATCAATTTCATTACACCCAAGCCTAGCAGAACCTATATCATCCTCAAAAAGCCCACATTTTTCATTTATTCATACTTTTACTACTAGTTTACTACTTTTACAAATAAATCCTTTTAGGCATTTTTACCGAAAATCACTTAGCAAAAGTCATTTAACAAACAACAAACATGCATTTTACACCATCAAACATCAAAATAAATACATGTTCAACATGGGTAAAGTTTTAGGTTTTGACATCTCTTCAAATTGGTGGTAGAAATAGATAGATGATGTTACAAGGATTTCAAAAACATAAAAATCATTAAAAACGGAGCTAGAACAGGCTTGCAATCGAGCTTGAAAGTGGCCAAAACCCTAGCCATGTCTTCTCCATGTAAAATTCAGCCAAGGGGAAGAAGATGGACAAATTTTGGCTTTGTTTTGGCTTTTTAATTCATTTAATAACCAAATTACTAAAATGCCCTCAATGAAAAACTTTAGAAACATACCAAACCATGTCCATTTTTTGTCCACCAACTTAACCAATGGTCTAATTACCATTTAAGGATCTCTAACTTAAAATCTCATAGCAATTGGACACCTCTAACAAATAGAATTCAAGTTTTTCACTTTGTGCAATTTAGTCCTTTTAACTAAATTGAGTGCTCAAGCGTCAAAATTTTTGAATGAATTTTTCACAAAATTGTTCCATAAAATTGTAAACCACAAAATATAATAAAAATAAATATCTCTTCGTCGGATTTGTAGTCCCAGAACCACTATTTCGACTAGACCCAAAATCGGGCTATTACAATGTCTATGTTATGCTTGCATTTTAACTATAAGGCAACAAATGAATTAATTACTAATCAGATTGACATTGTAGTTAATGGACAAAGTATCT
Organism: Gossypium rotundifolium; assembly: GCA_025506655.1. Taxonomy (NCBI): domain Eukaryota; kingdom Viridiplantae; phylum Streptophyta; class Magnoliopsida; order Malvales; family Malvaceae; genus Gossypium; species Gossypium rotundifolium. Next base: position 133,512,255 of record CP106734.1, read on the forward strand.
CATTGGTGCATGTTTAATCTACTAAGTGTAAAAGTGGGTTAAATTAGTAGTTATATTAAACAATAGTATTGCCTTGCATAACTTCTAAGATTTTTGTGGTTAAATTGTTCAATTTAGAAATATATTTAATTCACTCTATCTTATACTTGCTTATGGAAATTGTAACGCCCTAAAATTTTTGTTGCAAAAAAAAAGAGAGTAGAGTTTTTATTTTCTCTCTAATTCCCCAAACTTTTTCTGACATTTTTTTCTTATTCTTTTTTCCCTCATCTGTCGATTCTTTCCCCTAGTTGCTGCCAAAATTTCCATTATTTTTTCCCCTTCCGTTTTTTTTTTTCTAATTGATTCTATTGTTCATCGTTGGTTGCACGTGTTCAGCAAGTAACGGTTTTTTCTATTGTTAATCGTTCTTGGTTAATCTCTAAAATGGGGGATTCCTTTTTGGTGTTTAGGAGTTAATTAAGGGGCTGGTGGTTTTGAATCGACGCTGTGATTGTACAAAGTCGTGGTCACTCAAGCGAGGTAAGGGTTTTACTAGGTTTTTAGTCAAGTTCCTTCCGAAATTGATTGATTAAAAAAGAATTAAGTGATTAATCTAGATATATGTTGGTCGATTTTTAGGTTCTGGAGGCTTGAGAGTGCTTACGCATCAAAACAATATCAGGTGTGTACCCGAAATGCAAAAAATGGAATTCCGCAAAAAGGTAAAATTGCTTGTTGTCGAGAAATAAGAGAAAATGATGAGAAAAATTGTAGAGAAAGGAAATACGGGTGTTATAAACTTGGAAATTAACATTTTGCACTAAAATAGTTTTGGACAGTAGCAGTAGTCTAATTTTGAAAATCATCAAAAATAGTGGGAATTGAGTTAGAGGTTGAATAAAATATGAAATTAAATTTTATTGATTCTAGTTTTTCATGGAAGAAACGGTGTAAGCAATGGAATTGTAAATCATGAGATATAATAAAATTTGTGAGACAAGGTCAAAATGATTTCAGGGCTTAAATTGTAAAAAAATAATTAGGGGCTTAAATTTATATGTGTAAATTCTTAATGAGTCTATTTCAATAGAAATAAACAAAAACATCATCTAAATTCTGTACTAAGAGATAAATAATTTTTAGTAAGGAAAGATTGAAGTCATCAAACAATGGAATAAGGATAAATTTAATGATTTTACTGTACTTATTTGATAAACTACAAATTTTGAAAATTTTATGGTAGAAATTTATTTAAGCCTAGTTTCAAAAAAATCAAGCGGATCTTAATTTGGAATTCTGTAGCTCAAGATATAAATGATTTAGTGATAATTACTCAAGTAGACAGCTTTGAATGAACATATAAGTAAATAATGAAAACATATATGAATATTGAGCTAGCATGGGTTACTTTAAAAATGGATCACACAGCCAAGGGTAATTTGGGTCGAGTGGGCCACACAGGCGTGTGGGGCCACAGGCAGATCACATGGGCATGTGGGCCCATTTTTACCGAAATATTTTTAAGGTTGCACGGGTCATCCAAGTCGACTGTGAACCTACTATAGGGTCGGTAAGCGCTACTTAGACCCCTAAATGTGTGAAATTGACTAAATGATATCTGTACTGGGCATGTTAATGTCTGAACTGAATATATGTACTGAAATTGCATAATGGCATGTCATCCATTGTATGTTGCATTGCATTGGGTTGGGGGTTGTTATTCAGAGGAAGTGTACTGAAAGGTTTTAAGCCTTATTTACTGTTAGCTCAGTTACAATCTACTGTTTTGTGCCGCATTCGGTACTACTTGGAGTGTAAGGATGGGTGGGTTGATTATATCCCCATATGGAGTGTAGGGTTGAACGAAAATGGTGTGTAGAGGTAGGTTGGGTAGGATTTTGCTACTGCATAACTGTTACTACTACTGATACTGTGATGGGCTAAGGCCCTATTGCATTTTTGACACTGTACTGAGATGGGCTAAGGCCCAAACTATCACTGATACTGAAAAGGGCTTAAGCCCAAGACTGTTCGACTGTGCACTGTAAATACGGATTGTTTGTTTGTTTCTATGGGATTACACACTGAGTTTACATAAACTTACCCTTTTTGTTTAATGTGTACAGGTAATCCCCATACTTAGACTGACCGGTGCGACAGAGGGCTCAACGGTGACCACAATAATTTTTGGACTTCATGGTTTTCAATTTACGATTTATAATTTGATTATTATTGATTATTTAGGTTGTAATTTAAGGACCCTTTGGGACTTTGGTTTTAAATTTGGGTATTTATTTATTTATTTTACTTTATGGATTTATACCTGCTGGTCGTAGGAAATTCAGTTTTCAAAAAGTTAAAGTAATTTCTAAACGTATGATCACCTAAACCGTTTTATTAAAGCTTCCACAATAAGGGATGTTTCAAAGCAAATGTTTTAAATGAATAAAGACAACTTCCTAAGTTCTAACAAAGGTTTACTAAAGATAATAACATGGAATGTTTTCATCCTAACAACGGGGTTTCAAAAACACTATCGTGTGACATTGCCAGATACGGCCATAACATCTAGTGTAACATCCGGGATTTAGGGGCTTTGCATCTATCTTGTGTCTGTGTGTTTGATATGTTATGTATGTTGTTTGAGTGTGATTGGGGTCTCCAGGAAGGCTCGGGGTTAAGTTGGAACCCTGGCCAAAATTTTCTATTTACGTACTTTATGAGGGAAGCTGATTGGGGCAGGACTTAAGGTTTATTGTGTGTGCTTGTTGACACAAGAACTAAGGTGGTAAAGTGGCAAGGAGGCGCCACTTAAGAAGTAGGTAGTGACACCTCAAGGGAAGCAGAGGGGGGCAGGTTCGATTCACGTAGCCAGCAATGTGGTTTTTATTTTTTCTCATGCATCAAAGGGTTGGATGAGGGATTCAGTTGGGAGCCTTGAAGAGTGGAGGTGACTTCGTCAAACTTTTTGAATGGTTGGATAAGAGTAAAAAGGGGGATTTGAAACTTTCAAACTATTTTGAATGTTTCAAATCATTTCAAATGTGTGTTCAAGAATGAAGTTATGAGAAAAATAAGGGATTTTGGAGTGGGGTAAAGGTGTTAGCGAATTTTATTTGGTTACAAGGGGGGATCGGTCAAAGGTTGTGGTTTCAGTTTTGGAAAGTGTTGGTGCCGAAAATTCAAAAGGGTTAGCTTTAGGTTGTGAGCTCTCTTTTTAGGCATTTGAGTATGATACATTTTGGGCAGTTTTGATCTTTTCTTTTAGTGGCCGAAATTCCTAAGGGCTTTATTCATTCTTCTTTAGCCTAAACTAAAATTATCTCCTCTTTTTAGCATTTTGGTAACATGTGAGCAAGCTTTCTTTCCCTCTTGTCGAACCCTCATAGCTTTCTTTTTTCTTTTGCTTCTTCCCTCATTTATGCCAAGCAGTAGCATCCCTGTTGATCTTACTCCATTACCGAAACAGGAGTGCTTCATTCTCTAGCCACATTTTAATCACCATTGTTGCAAGTGTATTCTTTCAAGGCCTAAACTTTTGTGTTTCAAACTCTTTCTTTATCTTCTTGGTAAGCTGAACCTCCATAGCCAATTCTTCTCTCACTTTCTCTTTGTTTCTTCATAAACTGAAACCTACTTTCTCTTCGTTCTTCCTGAGTTATTTTATCTTCTTGATTTGCTGAATCCCTTGTTGTGTTCACATCTCTTACTTGATTATTGTTTCAGGAAAATGCCGCCACTTATCCTCCTATCTCCCTTTCAAATCGATGCCATCTTGTTAAGTGGTAAGCGCTAGCCTCCTTCTTTTTCTCTTTCAATCTCTGTTTGATTGGTACCCGGTGGGGTTAACCATGTTCTGTATATCTTTGGCTGAATGTAGGAGGGGCCTCCATTCACATTCTTTTTGCATCTAAGCGGTCTTGAAGGTTCTTAAGAGGGGCAATCGGTCAACCAAGGGATTCTAGTGGCTTACTAATCCAAGTGTAATAGCCTTCAGGTTCTATCGACTTAGGTAAGAAATCGTTATATTATCCAACGTATATAATTAATTTCTCTTCTCGATGTCTTAACTCAGTCTTCTGACCAAGATCTTTTGATGGAATCCTATACCAGTCAAGCAAAGGAGGGGGTTGGATCCGTAAACCCAGCCCCTAAGTTTAAAAAACGTGCGGTGTCTACCATTCAAGATTGGCCACCAAGGTGTGAGCCAACTTCAGAAAAGGACAAACAGATCATTGTAATCCTTGCAAGTGAGGACGTTAGCGAGATCGATAGTTTAGTTCTTCAGGTTTACAGGTGTTGTAATAGTCCAAATTTGACCCTAATCAGAACGGTGGTTTTGGGACCACGAATTCGAGTCCAAAAAATTTTAAAATATTATTTTCGATGCTTATTATATGTGAATTAATATGTGTGAAAGTTTCGTATGAAAATTTGATCGTTTGTGTGTTTAATTTAACAAAATGACTTAATCGCGTAAAGTGCAAAAGTTGCAAACTATAGTGAAAGGTGCTAATGTGACAGTGGCTTGTTAATATGGGGTATCAAAAGGGCAAATAGCCCATTATTAAGGATAGTGGACGGCAATGGTCAAGAATGACCTTATTATATATGTTTTATATATTTTGATATAATGGATAAAAATGTAAAATGTAAATTATGTTAATATATCATAAAACATAAAAAAAATAAAGCCATGCTCTTCATCTTTTTACAACCAAAACTAAGAGAGAAAAATTGTAACAGTCTGATTTATACCCTAGTCAGAACAGTGGTTTCGGGACCACGAATCTGAGTCTAAATATTATTTTAATATTATTTTCTGTGCCATTGATGAGTGTTTAAGCATGTGCTAAATTTTCGTAAGATAATTTGACTGTCTGTGTGTTTAATTTGGCAAAAGGATTAAATTGCACTAAATGTGAAAGTTGCTTGCTATTTGTTAAAGCACCTATATGTTGTGGCTTTATAAATGTGAGGACTTATGTGATAATTAAACCAATTTTATTTATAGTGGACGGCAACATGGTTTTATAACATGTTTTTATATGTCATTTTATAAGTCAAATTTATATTATATTATTTTATAAGTTATATTATTATAATAAAAGAAACATGAGTTAGTGGCTTCATTATTTTGTTATCTTCTTGCCGAATATTACAAAGAAAAAACGAAAGAACTTAAGCTTGCTAAGGTTCGGCCATTTGAGGGTTTAAATTCAAGGTTAGTTTTTGATCCATTTTCGATAATTTCTACGTTTTTGTAATCGTTACTCTGAGATCTATCAAACCCATGTCTCAATTTGATGAATTGATAATGTTTGTGTGAGATGCCATTGATGATATGTTAAGATTTTTTATGATTTTTGGTGTTAAATGAAAGATATGAGTTAGATGAACATACTTTGTTCTTGAATTATTGATGAATTTAGCTAAATATGGTTAAATTGAGAAAATGGTAAATTAAGGGACTAAATTGCAAGTTTGATGAAAAATGTGGGCTTGTATGTGATGTATATGCATTCGGCTAAGCATGTGTATGTGTGGATTTTGTGAATTTGATGTTTTGAGAAAATTAGACTAAATTGATAAAATGTGCAAATGCAAGGGCTAAATTGTAAATAGCCCAAAATATGTGTGTATGGATTGAATTGAATGAATTAGTGAATAAAAGGATTAATTCTGAATATGTTTAGATCAAGAACCGAGGAAAATGGATTTATATCGCGGGAAAGCGAAAGTTAACGAGTAGCCGTTTTCATTTCGATAAACCGAATCTGAGGTAAGTCAATATACAAATAAATGTATACGTATGTAATTGAAGTTGTTCATGTTATTAATGAATGTTTTTGTTATGAGGAGTTATGCACTTGAATTTCGAGATAAGTTCGATATTGTGATTAAGTTCAAGAAACCTCGTATGCAAATATGAATAGATAAAATTGACTAAGTCACGACATAGACATCTGTTCTGTTGATAACATATAAGACCACGTCTAGGACGTTGGCGTTGGTTTGAGATTCGTGTAAGACCCTGTTGGGACAGTGGCATCGATATCTGATTTGTATAAGACCACGTCTAGGACGTTGGCACCAATATGAGCTTTACGTTTAAGACTACGTTTGGGACATTGGCATCGTTATGAACCTTACGTGTAAGACCATGTCTGGGACATCGGCATCGTTCTGATTCGTGTAAGACCCTATCTGGGACAATGGCATCGATATCTGTTTACGTGTAAGACCCTGTCAGGGATAGTGGAATCGATATATGTTTACGTGTAAGACCCTGCCTGGGACAGTGGCATCGATATTTGATTACATGTAAGACCTTGTCTGGGACAATGGCATCGACATCCGACTACATGTAAGACCACATCTGGGATGTTGGCTTTATACAATTATTCTGAGTTTTCGAGTATCTTAATAAATTCTGAACTATTCAATGAGTAAATCTGAGATATGAACAATTACAAAATGTATACTCGTTTCTGATACGTTTGGTAAGTACACTTTGTGTGTATAAGAATGTAAGCATTTTTTTAAACTTACCTAGATGAATTATGTAATTGAATATGGGATTGTAAGTGTGCTATATGGATGGGAAAGGCTATGAACTAATAAAGTATGTAGTGTTATACAAGTTTGAAAGATGAATGGTCTAAATGAAGGTATTAACAGGATTTATGATGGTGAAATTGAGCCAATAGTGAATTTAGATTGATTATACGTTAGGATGTTTATATGCTAAGTTTATTTGTATTATGATTTACTAACCTTTTGAAAAGCTTACTCTGTGTGTGTTTTTCTCTGTCTTTTAGGTCGTCAAAGCTACTGAGGGCTCGGGACCGTCACGGATCATCATCACACTAATAAATTCATTTTGGTATACTTTGGAAATGTATAATGTTGGATATGGCATGTATAGGCTAGCATTGTTGGTATAGGCTAGTTTTGGTCATAAGTTTGCTATGTGAATTGACTTTGTGTTTTGGCTAGACATGAAATGAAAATATGCATGAAAGACTATGTGATCTGGAGCTTGTTTTAGCATGATGAATTGGTCCATGATATAATTAAGTTTTTGGGTAAATAAATGAATGAATTATGCTTGTGATGATATAAGTTTTGGTATTGAATTTATTGATTGGATAAATTGGTATGTTTTTGGTTGCCAGATATGCATAATATGTTTTGGTAGGTATTACTTGTAGGTGAGACCCAAAAAGGGTGCCATTTTGGCCTTGTAAATGGCCTATAAAGTCACACGGTCATGGCACACGGGCGTGCCTAGTAACCTTGGAGTAAAATCAGTAGCTAGCTTAAGAAGTACACGGTCATGGCATGGGCGTGCCTAAAGGTCGTGTGAGAAATGACAGTATATGACGTAGTAATGACCTAGTAGGACACGGCCTTAGCACACGAACGTGCTTGGTGACCGTGTTGGTTTTGGCAGTATATGACCACGGGGAGGACACACGGGTGTGTCCAGTAGCAGTGGGTAAGGCACGGCTTACCCCCACGGGCGTGTATCCCCTACATTTAGAAAAGTTTTTATTTTTACATGATATTTTGTATGTGTTTCGATTTAGTCCCGACTCGGTTTATAAGCATGTTTAAGGTCTCGATAGCCTATATAAGGGACATTATGATTGACATTGATGAATGGCTATATGATAAATTCTATGAATGTTACCGATCTGTTCTATAACGCTTCTAACCTTAATCCGACGACGGACATGGGATAGGGGTGTTACAAAATTTGGGCTGGAAGCTTTGAAATATTAGGCCATTGAAGGGCTTGATTGAGGTTAGTTTTTGTTTCGGTTTTTGTTAATTTTTACGTTTTTGAGATCGTTGCTTTGAATATTAGTTGACCCATGTTAGAATTTTTGAATTTGAGCATGTTTGATATTTGGCCATGGTTAGATGTTTGTGTTTTATAATGTTTGATAAAGAAATATCAAAAGTATGTTAGAAATTAGCAAGTTTTGAATTGGAAATTTTGGTGAAATTGAGTATTTAGGGCTATATTGTAAAAATAAATTTTTGGAGGGGTTCAATTGCAAAATAAATGAAATGTATGCATTTGTATGGATGTATGGAAGATTCGGCCCTTAGGTTGTGTAATGAAATTTTGTGTATTTTGTGTTTTGTGCAAATAGAATTAAATTGTAAAAAATGTGAACCATTAGGGGTAAAATGGTAATTTTCCCATTTATGTGTTTTGGGACTAAATTGAGATGAAATGTGCTTGAATGAGCTTAATTTTAATGTGTTTAGATCAAGAACAAAGAAAAACAGACTTGGATCGGGGGAAGGAAAAAGTTATCGAATAGCCGGTCTTTGTTGTTCGTCGATAGTCGAGGTAAGTCTTTAAGCAAATATATGTCGAAAATTATTTACGAAATCTAATAAATGTTGAAATTTGAAAATTATGGGAATATATATGTGAAATTGCCGAATGTTGGTTAGTATAATATTGAATTGATTTTTATTGATGTAATGTGATTAAGCTTATTCGAATTTGATATGTGATAGTATTATGAAACATATATGATATATGTGATTTTGGTATTAAGAAATGTGTATGGAATGGTTAATTATGTTGATACTCGGGCTTCGAGCCTAGCAGGCCTTGTGCCAGTGATCTATATTGGGCTAAATGCCTAGCAAGCCTTATGCCAGTGATCTATATCGGGCTAAATGCCTAGCAGGCCTTGTGCCGGTGAATTTTATCGGGCTTATTGCCTAGTAGGCTAAATGCCGGTGTTTAAATCTCAGACCTTGAGTCTAGCAAGCCTAGTGTCGGTGTGTACGATTCGGTCTAATGCCTAGCGGTTTCTATCCCGGTGAGTTGCAATTCCAAGCTTAGATTATGTAATAATAAAGTCATGAAACGAATCAAGTAAGCCTAAGCATTTGAAAATGAATTTGTTAATTCGGCTATAAGGTATGTGCTATTCATATTTATATGTTATTTTATATATATATATATATGTGTGTGATGCTAATGAGCAAATAAAATGATGAGAGAAATGTGTTATACATTTGGTTGTTGGAAATTATATATAAACTATGCCATGTGAAAATTAGTTATCTGAAAGCATGATTTATATTTATTCGGTAAATGGTGTACTTTGGTAAGGAAATGAAAGTTGTTAGGTTAAGTGAGGTAATGATATTCGGTTATGGTGAATTTATAAGTTAAGTCATGTATATTCAATGTCATGAATTGATTGTTTAAAATGCTTAGATGATTGAATGCTATAATGTAGTTGCTTAAGACTTACTAAGCTAGTGAGCTTACTTTGTGTGTGTTCATTATTTCGTTTTATAGATTTCAATCAAGCTACGAGCTCAAGGGATCGTCACTAAAGTCATTCACACTATCGGCTCATGTTGGTACCTATAATGTTTAGACTTTTGTTCTTAAGGCATGTATAGGCTAGCTAAGTTTTCGAATGATATTATGATAATGTATAAAAGCCATATGAAAGTGGCTTGTTTTTAAATGTAAATGTTCAATAGTATACTCTGTCCTTGATGTAATATGCATGTATGTTTTGCTTGGATGACAAATGAGGATGTGATATAAATAATTCATGCTAAATAGGTATGTTTGTGTATGAATGATTGTCATGAGGTCATTTGGTATAATTCTTGTTAACTTTTGGAAAGTGGACATAAATAGTGATGTATCAAGAATGGGATGAGTTTTGGTATGTATAACTTTCGAATGTATATTATAAAAGGTCATTAGGTTAAAGCTAAGAAGTTAATAATGGTTAAATGCTTAAGTCAAGGCAAGTATGTGTTAGTTAAGTATCATTTGGAATTTGTGTGTGTGTATTAACCTTAGTCATTTTATGAAATATGAATTATGTTATGCAATGCATGTGTGTGTTCGGCTAAGCTTATGAGAAATATCCAAATGTAACTAATATGCTTGAACAATTAGTTGTTTAGGCTTACTTTCGAATATGGCAAATGTGCATATCTATGATGTCTATACATATATATATGTATTTAGCTATATGTGATTGCTTGATTTGATTGAGTGTTTGGATCTATCTAAACTTAGTATAGGTTATGTAATGTACATGTAATTTCTTATATATGACCTTGTATATTTGACCAAGTAGATAAGTGCGTGTATAACGTTTATTGAGCTTGTATCTTCGGCCATATGGGATAAAGTTTTAAATCATGTGTTTTCGATCTTATAAGTAAGTTAAAATGAGATGATATTTGGATCATGATATTTAGTCAAATAAATACGATTGGTTTAATTGTTTTAGTACTTCACAAATTAATAAAAATATGATAAATGAGGTTTGTGGTATTTGCATTGTGGTATGGTATCATTGACATGTACATTACATGATCATCTATGTTCATCAATGAATATACAGTACATGACTTAGTTTAGTATATTAAGTATGTTTTATGTATATGATTGTTTATTTATGATTGAATCATTTGATAAGTATGATTAACTAAGATTTAATTGACTGAATAAAAGTTTTGACTTATCTGGTAATGCCTATAACCCTAATCCAGCGACGGATACGGGTTAGGGGTGTTACAGGTATGTAATTACCACCCTACTCTTTATTTGTAGTAATCATAATCATGGTATGTGTAAAAGCCAAAAATCTCGGCAATGGTGATTAAACTACCCATGGTGGGTAAAACCGAAACTCTAGGTCAGTATTATATGATTTATCTTCATAATGATTGTTGATAGCATGACTATGTGTGTACACTAAAATGGTATGTATGGCATCAAATAACCTGTTATCATACTTTATTGCATGTGTATGGGATATTGGGATGGTTATGATATGAACGGGAAGTGCTTATGGGTGACAATGTCACACTAAATGATGGCTTGGTGCCACATTATCATATCGGTGATTTGGTCACATAAGTGATCTGTGGCTAGGTCACGTTATATTAACTTTGAGCAGTGTGTCTGTCGGCATGACTGCCAAAGAGGAGTGTAGAGGATGGAGGGTTGATTGTAGAAATCCCCATGTGTGTTGAGGACGGACATATGGAGTGGAGTGTAGAGGATTGAAAAACTAGGCTAGGTTGGGCTATCATGTTGATTGCATGATATACAGTATGATTGGGCTTCGGCCGATGGTGTTTTGGGGCTCAGGCCCACCTGTGCATTATGTGGACTAATTGCACACTAAATCTCGTGACTCACGCTTTTGTTTAAACAATTGCAGGTGATTCTTAGCTTTATGGGCTGGGCTGAAAGGAACTCGAGGTGGCCACGCATGGGTTTTACTAGTAAAGTTTATTTTATTTAACGTTTATCATTTATGGGGATTTTTCTTTGATTGTAATAAGGCCACTATAAAATTTGGAAATTTTCTTTCAGATTTTAAATGTTGAATGTATTAATTACAAACTGCTCAATGAGACATTTTAAAAACCAAATTACAAACTAAAGTTTTCTCATAACATGCCAAACAACATTTTATTATAAGAAGGGTATTTTTATTAAAAACCTGATAATCGAATAATTGGTAAGTGTTTTCAAATGTCACTTAATCGCAAGGCTCGACTAATTAAATTTCAAAGTTAATTAAACAATGGGTTTTCAACTGAATCATGAAATTTGAGTTCTAGTGACATGCCAGATTTGGTCATAGTGTTTGGGCGGGTTTGGGGTGTTACAATATTGGTACAAGAGCCAGGTTTTAAAAACTCGACCTTGGGTTTTGGGGCCACAAAGTTTTCAAATTATGTATTTAAGATGGTTTAAAAAGAAAAATTCACATGAACTTGTGTTTTGGAGGATTGGCACTCGGGTTTTCGGCCTAGGTCCACCCGGTAAGTTTTTTGATTGTTAAGTAAATTGCATGAGGTTGTTATATGATGTATTGATGTGGATGTTGGAATTTAGAAACTTTACTATAGAGATGGAAACCTTTAGGAATGGATATACTCTGCGAAAGAACTACCTATATTCTATCTCATAAAACTACTCGTTAATAAACAGTGGAAAGAAATACTGACTCATAAAATTTCTAATCAGAGTAAAGCAGAGCGATAGATATGAGTGGTAGAGGATGTGGACGTGTTACTCATGGCCGTGGGAGAGGCAAAGGTAATGAGGTGGAACTTTCAGAAGCGAGGAATGAGCCTGAGGGTGAGGCGCCAGCATCACTTGTGGTAGGAGCGGATTCGCAAGACAAAATTGGGGGAGATGATGCCCTGTCTCAAGCAATGTTGCATGTGTTGGAACGAGTGGCTGGGGCAAGCACTAGAATGGCGACTCGAAAGTCCATCCCTGAGCGACTTCGAGCTAATGGAGCTGAAATGTTTCGAGGTATTTCTGGGGTAGCTCAACGTGGCTGAGTATTGGCTAGAGGCAGTCGAGAGAATTATGGATGACTTAGACTGCACGGCAGAGGAGAAGCTGAAGGACGCGATGTCTTTACTTAGGGATGAGGCCTATCAGTGGTGGCTCACCGTCAGAGAGGGTACTCCGGTGGAACGAGTTGATTGGGATTTCTTTAAGATGATGTTCCAAGGGAAGTATGTTGGGACCAGTTACGTGGACGCTCAGAGGAAATCATTCTTGAATTTGGTCCAAGGGGGTAAGTCGGTAGCTGAGTATGAGGCAGAATTTCTGCGGTTGAGCCAGTACGCCTGAGGGATAGTTACGACCGACTATGAGCGTTGTGTGTGGTTCAAAGATGAGCTGCGAGTGTTAATAGCTCCTCAACGGGAGGGAGATTTTGCTATCTTGGTGGAAAAGACTAAAATAGCCGAGGAAGTGACTCGGATTGAGAAGCAAAATAAGGACAAAGATAGAAGCAGAAACAAGAGGAGTTATAGACCGTCAGGGTCATCTGGGGGTTTTCAAAAGAGGCCTAGGGTTGATGGTCTGAGTCGCGTTGCAACGCCAGCTGTTGTTTTTCGGCAGTGTACTTAGTGTGGGAGGTAACATGCAGGAGAGTGCTGGGGAAGGGATATGGTATGTTTGGTGTGGGTCAAAGGATCATCTGATTAGGGACTGCCCGCTGGAGAGGAACAGAGCCCGGATGGTAGGACAGGGGTATGTACAGCCAGGTAAGGGTGGACAACAAGTGTCGATAGGTCGAGGTCCGAACAGAGGAAGAAATGGTTCTGGACAGGGTCGTGGAGCACCGGGCAGAGGTGTTGGGAATACTGAGGGAAGACAGCCCGGGTTAGTTTATGCAGCTAAACGTCGAGAAGATGGGGATGCACCAAATGTGATAATGGGTACGTTTCTTATTTTTGGTTTACCCTTTACTGCATTAATTGATATTGGGTCGACGTATTACTATGTTGCTAGTGTGGTGTCGAAAAATTTGAGCATGAAATCTGAAACTACTTTTAGGGAGATGATTGTACTTAGTCCCTTAGGACAGAATGTAGTAGTAAACAAACTTTCTAGAAGTGTGCCTATAGAAGTACAAGGATCAATTTTTTCGGCTGACTTGATGGAATTACCGTTTGGGGAGTTCGATTTGATCTCAGGCATGGATTGGTTGGTAAGATACCATGCAAACTTGGATTGTGCTGCTAAGTGCATGGTGTTAAGGACTCCCGAGGATGAGGAAGTTTTAGTGATAGGCAAAAGGAGAGACAACTTGTCCAATGTAGTGTCTGCTCTTAAGGCGGAAAGAATGGTGTGAAAAGGGTGCTTGGCTTTCTTAACATTTGTCAGTGCTTTGGATGCAAATGATATGACCATGGATGAGGTTAGAACAGTAAAGGAATTTGTGGATGTCTTTCCAAAAGAGCTTTTAGGGTTGCCTCCAGATCGGGAAGTGGAGTTCAGAATTGAGCTACTTCGAGGTACGGCTTCACTGTCTATCACCCCTTATAGGATGGCGTAGAAGGAGCTAGTTGAACTTAAAGCTTAGATTCAAGAGTTGTTAGATCGTGGTTTTATCCAACCCAGTGTATCTCCGTGGGGAGCGCCAGTGTTGTTTGTGAAGAAGAAAGACGGGTCCATGCGAATGTGCATTGACTACTGCCAGTTGAACAAGTTGACTATCAAGAACAAATACCCGCTGTCGAGGATAGATGACCTGTTTGATCAGCTCAAAGGGGCCTCAGTCTTTTCAAAGATAGATTTGAGGTCGGGATATCATCAGCTTAAGGTCAAGGAAGCGGATATTAGCAAGATAGCTTTTCGGACTCGTTATGGTCACTACGAGTTCTTGGTGATGTCGTTTGGGTTGACTAATGCACCAGCTACGTTCATGGATATGATGAACCAGGTTTTTCAACCCTATCTGAATCGGTTCGTCGTTGTATTCATAGACGACATTTTGGTATATTCCAAGACGGAAGAGGAACACGATTCGCATCTTCGAGTGGTTCTGCAGATTTTAAGGGAGAAACAGCTATACGCCAAGTTTAGCAAGTGCGAGTTTTGGTTGAAGGAGGTTACATTTCTGGGTCATGTGGTATCTGCTGAAGGGATTAGGGTGGATCCCCGGAAGATTGAAGCGGTGTTAGACTGGAAACCGCCTAAGTCTGTGGCAGAGATTCAGAGTTTCCTTAGTTTGGCTGGATATTATCGAAGGTTCGTTGAGGGGTTCTCATTGATTGCGGCACCCTTAACCAAGTTGTTGAGGAAAGGGGTACCTTTTGTTTGGCTGACAAGCAACAGGAAAGTTTTGAGAAGCTGAAGAGGATTTTGACGGAGGCTCCGGTATTGATTTAGCCTTAGGCCGGTAAGGAGTTTGTGGTTTATTGTGACGCTTCACACACGGGATTAGGATGTGAGTTAATGCAAGATGGGAAGGTTGTTGCATATACATCTCGGCAGTTAAGACCGCATGAGATTAATTATCCCACACATGATCTGGACTTAGCTGCGGTAGTTTTCTCTTTAAAGATCTGGAGACATTATTTGTATGGAGAGAAGTCTGTTATCTATACCGACCACAAGAGTTTGAAGTATCTTTTAACTTAGAAGGAGTTAAATTTAAGGCAGCAAAGGTGGATTGAGCTATTGAAAAATTATGACTGCCCGATCGAATTTCATCCGGGTAAGGCTAACGTGGTAGTAGATGTGCTAAGCCGGAAAGTAATATCGGATATGAGAGTAATGTTCGCCCATCTTAGTTTGTATGATGATGGAAGTCTATTAGCTGAACTTCAAGCGAAACCGATGTGGGTAAAGTAGATTAAAAAGAAACAGTTATCGGATGATGTCTTGAGTGCTCGACTTTTGCAGGTGAAGAATAGTGGGGTAGAAGATTACAACTTGAACGGTGATGGGGTTTTGTGTTTTAGTGAGAAGGTTTGCATGCCGAAGGATGTGGAGTTGAGGCGGATGATTCTTCAGGAAGCACATAGTAGCCCTTACGCTATGCATCCTGGAGGGAGTAAGATGTACCGGGATCTGCGTAAACAATTTTGGTGGCCTGGATTGAAGTGGGAGGTTACAAAATTTGTGGGAAAGTGTTTAACTTGTCAGCAGGTTAAAGCAGAGCATCAGTTGCCTTCGGGGTTGTTGCAGCCTGTGAAGATTCCACAGTGGAAATAGGAGAGGATCACTATAGACTTTGTTAGTGGGCTACCTCTTACGCCTACTAAGAAAGACTTGGTATGGGTAATTGTGGATCGATTTATGAAGTTTGCCCATTTCATACCTGTTCGTGTCGGCTACTCTCTTTAGAGGTTAGCTAAGCTATATGTGGCAGAAATTGTGAGATTGCATGGGATACCAGTATCGATCATATCAGATAGAGACCCTAGGTTTACATCGCAGATTCGAGGGCACCGCACTGCATTGGGTACCAGATGGACTTGAAAGACTTTTCATCCATAGACTGATGGTCAGCTCGAGAGAGTAATTCAGATCTTAGAGGATATGTTGAGAGGTTGTGTCATTGATTTCAAGGGTAGTTGGGAAGAATTCTTACCATTGGACAGAATTAGGTGAATGCCAGATTTTGGGTCTAGAATTGGTTGCTGAGATAGAGGAGAAGGTTAAGCTGATTAGGGCTCGATTGAAGGAAGCGTCCGATAGGAAAAAATCTTATGCAGACCTGAAGAAAAAGGAAATAGAGTTTACAGTGGGTGATCAGGTTTTCTTGAAAGTTTCACCTTGGAAGAGGTAATGAGGTTTGGATTGAAGGGTAAGCTAAGTCCCAGGCTTATAGGGCCTTATCGGGTTTTGAAACGTGTGGGACAAGTGGCGTATCAACTGGAGTTACCTTTAACATTGAAACAGATGCATGATGTGTTCCATGTTTCAATGTTAAGATGCTATCGGTCGGATCCGTCTCACATCATGCCAGTAGAGGAAATTGAGGTAAGGCAAGACTTGTCTTATGAGGAGGAACCAATCCAGATCTTAGAACGAGACGTCAAAGTGCTAAGAAGGAAATCAGTTCCGTTGGTTAAAGTCTTATGGCAAAATCATGGAATGGAAGAGGCAACGTGGGAGCCAGAGGATGCGATGCGTCAGCAGTACCAGCGTCTCTTTTAACCAGGTAATTTCGAGGCCAAAATTTCTTTAAGGGGGTAGAACTGTCTCTCTGTCACCTAGGATTTAGGGGCTCTGCATCTATCTTGTTTCTGTGTGTTTGATATGCTTTGTATGTTGTTTGAGTGTGATTGGGGTCTCTGGGAAGGCTCGGGGTTAAGTCAGAACCCTGGCCAAAATTTTCTATTTGGGTACTTTATGAGGGAAGCTGATTGGGGCAGGACTTAAGGTTTATTGTGTGTGCTTGTTGACACAAGAACTAAGGTGGTAAAGTGGCAAGGAGGCACCACTTAAGAAGCAGGTAGTGACGCCTCAGGGGAAGAAGAGGGGGAGCAGGTTCGATTGATGTTGCCAACAATGTTGTTTTTATTTTTGCTCATGCGTCAAAGGGTTGGATGAGGGATTCGGTTGGGAGCCTTGAAGAGTGGAGGTGACTTGTTCAAACTTTTTGAATGGTTGGATAAGAGTAAAAAGGGGGATTTGAAACTTCCAAACTATTTTGAATGTTTCAAATTATTTCAAATGTGTGTTCAGGAGTGAAGTTAGGAGAAAAATAAGGGATTTTGGAGTGGGGTAAAGGTGTTAGCCAAATTTTGTTTGGTTACAAGGGGGGATCAGTCAAAGGTTGTGGTTTCGATTTTAGAAAGTGTTAGTGCCAAAAATTCTAAAGGGTTAGCTTTAGGTAGTGAGCTCTCTTTTTCGGCACTTGAGTATGATGCATTTCGGGCAGTTTTGATCTTTTCTTTGAGTGGCCGAAATTCCTAAGGGCTTTATTCATTCTTCTTTAGCCTAAACCGAAACTATCTCCTCTTTTTAACATTTTTGTAACATGTGAGCAAGCTTTCTTTCCATCTTGCGGAACCCTCATAGCTTTCTTTCTTCTTTTGCTTCTTCCCTCATTTATGCCAAGCAGTAGCATCCTTGTTGATCTTACTCCATTACCGAAGCAGGAGTGCTTCATTCTCTAGCCACTTTTTAATCACCATTGTTGCAAGTGTATTCTTTCAAGGCCGAAACTTTTGTGTTTCAAACTCTTTCTTTATCTTTTTGGTAAGCTGAACCTCCATAGCCAATTCTTCTCTCTTTTTCTCTTTGTTTCTTCATAAACTGAAACCTACTTTCTCTTCGTTCTTCCTGAGTTATTTTATCTTCATGATTTGCCGAATCCCTTGTTGTGTTCACATCCCTTACTCAATTATTGTTTCAAGAAAGTGCTGCCACTCATCCTCCTATCTCCCTTTCAAATCGATTCCATACTGTTAAGTGGTAAGCGCTAGCCTCCTCCTCTTTTCTCTTTCAATCTCTGTTTGATTGGTACCTGGTGGGGTTAACCATGTTCTATATATCTTTGGCTGAATGTAGGATGGGCCTCCATTCACATTCTTTTTTCATCTAAGCGGTATTGAAGGTTCTTAGGAGGGGAAATCGGTCAACCAAGGGATTCCATTGGCTTACTAATCCAAGTGTAATAGCCTCCAGGTTCTATCGACTTAGGTAAGAAATCGTTATATTATCCAGCGTATATCCTTAATTTCTCTTCTCGATGTCTTAACTCGGTCTTCTGACCAAGATCTTTTGATGGAATCCTATACCAGTCAGGCAAAGGAGGGGGTTGGACCTGTAAACCCAGCCCCTAAGTTTAAAAAACGTGCAGTGTCTGCCGTTCGAGGTTGGCCACCGGGGTGTGGGCCAACTTCGAAAATGGACAAATAGATCGTTGTGATCCCTGCAAGTGAGGATGTTAGCAAGACCGATAGTTTAGTTCTTCAAGTTAATAGGTGTGTAATTACCACCCCACTCTTTATTTGTAGTAATCATAATCATGTTATGTGTAAAAGCCAAAAATCTCGGCAATGGCGATTAAGCTACCCATGATGGGTAAAACCGAAACTCCAGGTCAGTATTATATGATTTATCTTCATAATGATTGTTGATAGCATGACTATGTGTGTACACTAAAATGGCATGTATGGCATCAAATAACATATTATCATACTTTATTGCATGTGCATGGGATATTGGGATGGTTATGATATCAAGGGGAGGTGTTTATGGGTGACAATGTCACACTAAATGATGGATTGGTGCCACATTATCATATCGGTGATTTGGTCACATAGTGATCGGTGGCTAGGACACGTTATATTGACTTTGAGTAGTGTGTCTGTTAGCATGATTGCCAAAGAGGAGTGTAGAGGATGGAGGGTTGATTGTAGAAATCCCCAGGTGTGTTGAGGATGGACAATAGGAGTGGAGTGTAGACGATGGAAAAACTAGGCTGGGTTGGGCTATCATGTTGATTGCATGCTATACCGTATGATTGGGCTTCGGCCGACGGTGTTTTGGGGCTCAGGCCCACCTGTGGATTATGTGGACTAATTGCACACTGAGTCTCGTGACTCACGCTTTTGTTTAAACAATTGCAGGTGATTCTTAGCTTTATGGGCTGGGCTAGAAGGAACTCGAGGTGGCCACGCGTGGGATTTACTAGTAAACTTTATTTTATTTAACGTTTATCATTTATGGGGATTTTTCTTTGATTGCAATAGGGCCACTATAAAATTTGGAAATTTTCTTTCAGATTTTAAATGTTGAACGCATTAATTACAAACTGCTCAATGGGACGTTTTAAAAACCAAATACAAACTAAAGTTTTCTCGTAACCTGCCAAACAACGTTTTATTATAAGAAGGGCATTTTTATTAAAAACCTGATAATCGAATAATTGGTAAGTGTTTTCAAATGTCACTTAATCGCAAGGCTCGACTAATTAAATTTCAAAGTTAATTAAACAACGGGTTTTCAACTGAAACACGAAATTTGAGTTCTAGTGACATGCCAGATTCAGTCGTAATGTTTGGGCCGGGTTTGGGGTGTTACATCTAGGCCGAGTTTGGGGTGTTACAAAAATTGACTAATTAATCCAAGATAGGAATATGTTTAAATATTGATTAATTTAATAGGTATGTATGTGCAATATTTAACAAAAGACCAAGTTACAATGAAATTATTCGTAACAACGTGAACTTAATTTTAATAATTCTAAGTTAAAGAATGAAATTAATGTAACGCATTTATGTCATATTGATTAAAAACTTTTTTGAAATTGTGCATTGGAATTTTTTTTAGTTGATTACTTAGTTAATTATTAGTTATTAGATCACCTCTTTCAAATCAATATATTTTCTCTACCAATTTGTTTAAATTTATATTTCATAAATATTTGCTTATACAATCCATATAGGTATGATAACTCAACATACTTGTCACTTTATTACTTGTTACGATTGTGTAGACTTGCACATTTCTGTCGTTCTGGTAACCCACCTTAGTTCCAGCACATTTAAGGTAAATGATCATCGACTCAAATTTTATCTTGGTGGTGATATTTGTAACAGCTCGGTTTTAGCTAAATCTGAACAGTGGTTTTCGAACCACAAATTTGATGTTAAAAAATTATTTTAATATTATTTTTTATATTTAAATCATGTTATTTGATAAGTGTGAAAATTTCGTAAGCTAATTTTATCATTTAATTGCTCAATTTGAGAAAAATGACTAAATCGCGTAAAATGCAAAAGTTGCATACTACTTTTTAAAGGTGTCTAATAGCTATAGAACCTTAAAGTTAAGGTCCTTATGTTGCAATTAGACCATTTTAATTGTGAGTGGACAAATATGGACAAGCATTAAGTGATTTATATGTTTATTAATTAAGGTTAAAAATGTAATTTGGTAATTAAGTTAAGATAAATAAAACAAAATAAAGCCATCACCTAATGCCATCATCTTCAACTGGTTCTAAAAGAGGGAGAAACCATTTTTTTTAGGTTTTACATTCGGCCTTGGTTAAATTGCTCATTAAGGTCAAGAAAAGCGGAATTCGAACCTAGATCGGGGGAAAACTAAAGTTATCGACTAAACGACTCGATTTTTCATTTTAGCATCCGAGGTAAGTTCGTACGTGATAAACATTATTACAATTATGCTTTTAATGCTTTGATATTACATAAATTGTATACACAAGACTACGGTCATGTTCGATGATAAATCGACTATGTTTAGCACTTAGTATGCGATTTGGAATAGCTTCGGCTATATATGGCACTTAGTGTGCGAGACTGAAATAGCTTCGGCTATATATAGCACTTAGTGTGCGAGAATGAGATAGCTTCAGCTATGTAAGGAACTTAGTGTGCGGGATTATAATAGCTTCGGCTATGCGATGGAACTTGGCGTGCGAAACATCGAGTATAGCACTTAGTGTGCGAGACATCGAGTATAGCACTTAGTGTGCAAGATATCGAGTATTCAACAGAAATTCCGTGTAAGTATGAACTTGTTATGGATTAGTACAGGTACATATATGTATATTAAAAGATTAAAATCGAAGAAGTTACAAAGTTTGAATATAAGCTTATGAATAAGCATATGAAAGGTTTGTTAGTAATCTTGAATTTCATGATAATATGTTTAGATTGATAAATGTGTATATGTGATTAGTTAAGCTTATATTATACGAGCTTGCTAAGCTATAAAGCTTACTTTGTTTATTTTTCCATGTCTTATAGTGATTTCAAAGCTAGCTCGGATTCAGGGATAGTCAGAGATTACATCACACTATCCAACCATCACTTTGGTACTCTTAAGCTTTTGGTTTGGTCATATGGCATGTATAGGATTATGGTTATGGCGGTTAAGTTTTAGTAGTGAGTTTTACCATTTGGGATGGCTTGTGAATGGTTGTGTTTTGGATTGTATTTATATAGTCATGAGATTGGACTTAATTTGGCAATTTTGACTATGTATATATAAGTGTGCTTATGGCTTATATTACGAGGTTTGTGGAATTGGTATTATGCTTGTGAACTAGAACAAAATGATGTATGTTTGGTAAATGTTTTAGATGGGCTAATGTCATTATCTGAAGTGTTTAATGTTACTTGGAAATGGTTGATAAATTGATGATGATTATGATTGAAGTTTAGGCTAAGAAATGTTAGATGAAATAGTAAGAATTATAGTTGATTTGGTTGTTATGGATTGCTTATCTTGTTTTGTTTTTGTGCCATATGTGTAGGTGAAAGTGTGTACCAAATGGAGTGGCCAAATGGCTTGGTAAAAGCCTACTTTTGTCCACACGAGCAGAGACATGGGCGTGTGTCTTAGCCGTGTGTGACATACGGTCAAGTTACACGGCCATGTGTCCATTGGTGTTGAAATTAAATTAAAGTCAGTATGTTCCACACGGTCTCACACACGGGCGTGTGACTAGCCGTGTTGTACAAGTCAATATTCCCCTTAATTGGCACATGGCCTAGCACACGAGCATGTGACTTGGCCGTTTTGCATAAGTCAGTATAACTTATAGTTTTGTCATGGCCTAACACACGGCCTGGCACACGGGCGTGTGTGACCACTTCGAAGGGTACACGGGGCTTGACACATGAGCGTGTTGTTGGATGTGTGACCCAAGTCAGTATGTATGCCCTGTTTTTACACGACCTAAGACACGGGCTTGTCTACTAGCTGTGTGATGCACACGGCCTGTTCACACTGGAGTGTGACCCTTGTTTACATGAAAAATTTCTAAGTTTCCATAATTTTTGTATAATATTAGTTTAGTCCCGAACCATTTCTAAAGCATGTTTAAGGCCTCGTAGGCCCTTATAAGGGACAATGTAATTGTGTTGAATGACTTATGAGAATGAATGCTTATTGTTGCATAAATGTATGCAATATGTGTTGTAAATTGATGGGTAATACCTCGTGACCCTATTCAGCCATTGAATATGGGAGAGGGGTGTTACAATATTAATAGCGAGAGAGAGGAGCTTTGGCTCTAAAATTTGAATTAACCGTATGCGTGAAAGAGAAAGTTAATCTTAGACTTTATATAAGCATTTCTCGGAAGGCAACCTGAGTGTTTTTTTATTTACCTAACTTTTGCTTTTATTAAACAAAAAAAAATCAAAAAAAGGTGCCACATGGTTTGGGGTAATCCAGACGGCCTAGGCACACGAGCATGTCATGGAACGTGTGACTACTGAAGCCAAAATTTCAATTTTTTGGGTACACATGCGGTCATAGAGAGTTACACAACCTGGAAACACGACCGTGTCACACACACCCCCATTAGCACGGTCATGGGAGAAGCAAACAATACACCTATACGACCTATATGAATCCACACGGTCTGGTGACACGACTGTGTGTAACACACGGCCTAGACACACGGGTGTGTCATAGACCGTGTGGCTACTACAGCTAATTTTTAATTTTTTGTGACATAAACGGTCTAAGTGAAGTCACACAATCATGTGACCCACACACCCTAGACACGACTGTGGGAGAAGAGAACGACAACTACACACGGCTGTGTGATACACACGGCCTAGACACACGGGCGTGTCCCAGGCCATGTGAACATAATAGAAATGTTTAAAAAAATTATAGGCTATATGGCCGTAGAGAGGTACACGGCCTGGCCACATGGCTGTGTGGCCTACATGGCCTGGCATGTGGTCGTGTACCCCATTTTAATGCTAGGATTTTTTTTGGTTCAGCCAAAACCTTCCTAAGCTCTAGCTGTTGTCACCCCTTCCAGTCATTGCACGTCCCTTTCCACCACCGATTACTCACACTTCCATTCGGTACGACTCCCCTATCTCATTCATCTTCCCCTTGTCACCGTTCAACCTTAACCCACCTCCTAAACACCCCAAACCCTCATCACTACCATTCTTCCCTCACAATAGCATCCTTCCCTCTTCTTTTTATTCATGAACCATCATTTCTCCCCTTGCCCATTTCTCCATGCTCAACACTTTTCCTCTCCCTCCCTCTCCTTCTTCTTCTCTCCGCTGACCAGAACAACCATCTTCACCCACCATCGCCCCATTTTCCCTACTCCATTCATGTCGCCATTCCATTTACTCCACTTATGCCCTAGTTCCATTCAATGCTTACGTTCCCTCCTTCATTTATTTCTTTCCAATGTCGCAGATCACAAATCCATCATCGGTCATGTGTCCCTTAGATATCTCCACCCACCGCCGCCACCGTCTGTTGCCTTTACCACCGTTGGGCGTGTGGTAGGCCATGTCGATTTCATAGGATTTCACGTCAAACAACGGTAAATCACAGTTTTTAGGTTTTTTGGGCATTCTAAAACGTATATATGACAAAAATAAGAAGATAGGAGTGAGCCGTCATAAAATACTCAAGAAAACAACTCGAAAAACACCATTGAAGCCTACTTTGAAGTAGATTCCCATAAAGATTGAAGATTCCCAATTGATTTCTTATGAGATTATCATGAGTTTCTTTATTTCTTTTGGTTATTTTGTATCTTGGATGTTTTTATTTTCAAGCATGAACTAATTTTCCAAATATCTAAGGGAAAAAAACCCTATGATGGATTTTGTTGTTTGATGTTTATTTTACGCAATAAATTACAAGTTTCTTGTTCTCAATTATGCATGCTTACATTTTGATTTAGTATTTCTAGATTATTGATCCATGTTTGATGTGCCTAAATCGGTGGTTGAATAAACCCTATTTAAATGTAGATATTGCATTATTTAGTGGAGTTGCATGCAATCCTAAAAAGAGGATGACATAAATCTACCAGATTAGAGTCAAATATAATAGGGAATCCATAGCACAGTTAATGCAACAATATGTATTTTATTTAGAAGGAAATTTTAATTAATCAACCTAGAGTTGGTTGCTCTTATGCTCGAAAGAGATATTAACAAAATTTAGGGATTTATATGGAACAAGATACTAAGTAAAGAAGTTGCGTAATTTAGATTGATAGTGACTGATGAAATCTAGGTGAATTCTTTCCTAGGTATTGTTTCGCTTCTTGGTTATAAATCAATTATTTTCATGTTTTGTTCGTTGTCGTGTTCGTTAGTTGATTAATTTATTTAATTTTAGTTTTTAATCAATCACTTAAATTATTTGGTTAAAAAAATAGAAAGACGGTAATTACTAGTACTTTTAGTCTTCATGGGA
This sequence comes from Gossypium rotundifolium, assembly GCA_025506655.1. Lineage (NCBI taxonomy): Eukaryota > Viridiplantae > Streptophyta > Magnoliopsida > Malvales > Malvaceae > Gossypium > Gossypium rotundifolium. The sequence continues at coordinate 133,536,757 of CP106734.1, forward strand.
ATTATATCTTTGCTCACCATAGGTATACTAATAATTGCTAGGTGCAGTTGTGTTAGTCAAATTTTTAGTTAGTCTAGCGATGAATCAGGCATGCCAGCTATACTCATAACTCTATCTAACACCATTTAATAGGGCATTCTCATTATTATTCATCATTTGTCACTAAAACATAATTCATTCTATTTTTCATCATGATTTCATAATCTCAAACACAAACACATAAATGTATATACAATATCATACTCACCATTCCAAAGATATAAAGAAAAAATATATTTTTCGTATCATCAAACTTAACTTTCAACTCTATAAAACTTAGCTACTTATTAAGACATGTAATGAAAACAAATCATGTCAACACCAACCGAAGTTGCTACTCTTCGATGACCTTCACTTTTCCTTTGTCTTCTAATGTTTTAGTGTCATTTTTAACTACATACGATAATTTGATTATTAAAACATGTTAGTTACACATATTCAAACATAGTATTCATTGAAACAAAGCATGGATGTATTTTCTAAACTAAACTCTTTTTGTACTCCAATGTTCAATTTTCATAAAACTTGAAAATCACTTGCTCTAATTGAAATCCGACCTTAATAATTTAATATAGATACTTCAAGCTATCTAAAAGCATGATTTTTACTCAAGTTCTCATCACCTTCTCTCTAACGTTCCTAAGCTTGATCAATGGATACAACCCAAAACCTTAACAACCCTTAACAATTAATAATTCTAATGCATGGGTTATATTTATCTATTATCCTAAACAAAGAATTTAATAAAAATTGAATGAATAAGCTTTCTAACCTTAAAGGATGATGGACGACAATGAGAGGAAGAAATATGCAAAAATTCTTCTCTTTACTTTTATTTTTCAGTGGAGAAGAATGAAGATGAAACTAATAGTTTGTTAATTCTCTCTCACAACCACATATATTTTAACTTAATTAATTAAGCTTAATAATAAATTAGTCGTTGAGATTTATTTTATGAAAGCATCAGTGGGAGTTAGTGGAGAATATTAACATTCTCCACTAATTTAATATCACTTAAGTCTTTAGTGTATTTAGTCTCTAGTCAAATTTCCATCTATTTTAATTACATCATAATTTAATCTCTATACTATATTTAATAATTTATCTAGTTTAATTTCTTAATAATTATAATTTTTAATCTTGTATCCATCACATAAACTTTTTGTTTAAAATTTTTAACTAATTTGATTTAAAAATTCGATCTCAAAATTGAATTTTTAACGCAGACAAAAATCAAGTTATTACATTATAGGATTTTCTATTTTGAATCTAAAGTAGTAAAGTTCTTTAGCAAAGATTAAAAAGCGAAGTGAAATTATATTTTATTTACATATGTACTCTTTTATTACTTTAAATTGATCGCACGAGCAATTTTATTTTACAAATTTAAATGAAATAATTTGACATTAATTATTAAAGGGTTCTCGCTACTTTTAAACATTGTTCTCTTGTGAGTGGTTTTTTTTTTTTTTCATGACTATAGAATTCTTCATGGTCGTTTTACTGTTCATAAAGAGTAATTCTTTTGGGGGTTCATGGTTGTTTCTCCCAATAAGATTATTTTTAACGTTCGAACTTGAGTTTTCTCCCTCAAAATGTACTATACCTTATCATTGCACCAATACTTATTGGTTAAAATACTAGGATGAAATCTTTTAAAAAAAAAAACACCATTCCCTTGCTCCCTAAACCATCATCACCCTAGTAATAGTTTTTGAAATTAGATCAATGATTGTGTAACACCTCAAACTCGGCCTAGACGTTATGATCGAATCTTGAAGGTCACATTAATTTCCCAAAACTTTGATAATTTGCTTTCTAACATATCTTATTCTTGTATGAGTAATTTTGAAAAACTTGTCTAACTTTATTTTTATGAAAACTTGATAGTTGTTAAGAGTATGTCTTCCAAAACGTTTGAATATATTCTCAAGTTAATAAAAAGATTCATGTTATCAACTTTACTTATTTCTTTAATAATACTCGATTTCTCGATTAAACATTTGAAGCGAAAAAATCCTTTACTCGTTTAATTTGAAAAAAAAAACGAACATTCAGATTTAGTTTATGAAAATCATCCTGTATAGTTTTAGTTTAATAAAACTAATAAAATCAACCAAAAATCGAAAGTGTTAATAATGGCCAAAGACCGGTAAACAGTCCCAAATAAAAAGTGTAACACCCTTAACCTGTATCTATTACCGAAATAGGGTTTCTTAGCATTACAAGAACTTTTCAGAATATTTTCAGATAAATCATGTCTATCATTACTCATTAACCGAGATTATCTGTAATGTCCCTTAGATGGACCCTCGAGGCCTAGTACGAGCCTTAGAATCGAGTCGGGACTTAATATGAAACTCTAAGAATTTTTCGCGCCATTTTAAACATTTTCCAAGATGCAGGGCTCACACGCCCGTGTGGTCACACACGCCCATGGGGAAGTCCATGTGTCACACACGGTGTAACACCCCAAACCTGACCTAGAAGTTAGGGCCGGATCTGGCCTGTCACATTGAAGTGTTTTTGCAAAAACTTTGTTTTCATTGAAAACCCTTTTAAAGAAAAGTTAAGTAAAATCCAATGTGCTTTCAAAATGAGGTGTATCAAAAAAAAAAAACCCCATTTCCTTGTACTATGTAAAAAAAATTTCCTTTGACAGCGGAAGCTCGTTCTAAAAACACAATTATTTCCAAAAACTTTAAATATGCTTAAAGGAAATCAATCCAAGTTCCATTTCAAAGTTATAATACATAATGGAAGTAATGGAATACTAACTAGAGGGAAAACCTTATTACAATCCGAAATAAAATAACTTAAAATAACTTAAAATCTAGAATTTAGATATTAAGAAAAACAGGTCTAATCGTCTTGCTAGTTGGCCACCTCTGAGTCCCTCCATCCATCGAACCGCCTACTGAGGATCACTTGAGAAAAATAAAAGAGGGAGTTAGTTTTTGAAAACTCAGTGTGTACGACCCTCGTCAAACAAATAACATACATATCATATTGTTAACATAATAATATCATACATGCAATGCTATGCAAACCCTCCCCAAATAATCCATCAGGTACACTTCGTCTCTGTCCAATCGAAACAGTTCTATGGGGATTTCTAAATCGACCCACCCATCCAATACACTTCAAGGGTAGCCCGGTTGTGGTCGTACCTAACGTTGCAGCAAAGCTACTAATCATATAATAGGCTTAAAAAGCCATTGGTGGATCCACGGTCGTCAAGCAACCATGCGATCCTCATATACTTCCTCCGTTCCATAATTCGCACCCATATGCATCCTAAACAGAATATCATATAAATCCAGAAAATATACGAGTAACATCCATAAAGTTTACATTCAACACATAAGGGTATTTTAGTCATTTTTGCCTTTAGGGGCATTTCGGTCATTTTTTCTTGTTACGGGTCTATTACTTACCTTGTCCCGTTATCAAGTCCTCGTTGGCTAAAGTGAACAGATACTATGCACCAGGTAGGATTCCAGAGAAGAGGAGGTGAGTCATTAAGACCACTTAGTACCAAGCTCTCCCTAGATCTAATCCTAGACATGCATATACACATTGCCACACCTTAACCTTATGACTTGTCCACGGTCACAATTAGTTTATCATTAAAGTTTTATGCAAGGTTAAGCAATTTACCAAATACTAAGTCCACGACCTCTTGCAAAGCCCAAACAAGTTCACATACGTTCATAAGGCCCAGCAGGCCCAATCTCATTCGTATGGCCCATTAGGCCCAAATCACATTCATATGGCTCGTTTGGCCCAATCACATTCATATGGCCTGTCTGGCCCAAATCAATTCCAAGCCATTTAACCAACATGACTAATTCATCACTTATTACCAACTCATCAAATTCACCTATTTTGAGCCTACGGCCCATCGGGCCCATCCTGCCCGTTCTGGCCCGATTGGCCAAAACATCACCCAAGTCCATGAGATCGCTTATGGGGTCTCTGATAACGTATCGATTTTCCCTTACGAATGTTCACACACTTGCAAGACTACCGTAGCCAAAACTTTTGGCTTTTCGGCATTTCAGCTTTTGCCGATCTAATGTGTGTGTAGTGTATGTACACACTTGATAACAAACGCGCTGTGATCTCCTTAGCTACGATCCTGAAACACCAAGCCTTAATAGCTTTTCCTCTATCACTAATCACGAGTACTTCCTAAATCTGCACCAATATTAACTATTAAAAACTAAACCATAAGTGACTTATATCCATCTTAAGTCACCCTTACATTACTTACGACCATTCGGCCAACCTTTGAAACCAAAAGTGAAGAATACTTACCCAAATCCTAAAACGCATAAAGAGTAATTCGGCAGAGATCTGAAGAACAGAGATTCGATATCAATCCCCTACCAAAATCAATTTAGAAAGAGTGAGGGAGAGGAGAAGTCAATTCTAGCAAGATCAATTGAAAGAGTAAAGTACATACACAAAAATCGGCTAGGTTGAAGAAATAGCGACTGCACAAAAAGAATTTTGGCAAAGGGAGGGTAGAATTATTCAGCTTTAGAGGGTTTGGAAAAGGTAACAAGAAGAAAAGAAAAAATCAAATGTGCTTGTGTGAGGGTAACTACAGGATATTCGGTAAAGAAAAGAAAGACTAACCTATTTACAAAACTCTCCAAATGCCGAAAGCCACAATGAAAATTCGTTATACCCCCTAAAAGACCCAAAAACGACACTCCTAACTTCTCACAATTCTTAGCTCCTAACTTTTCTCCTTGATAACTCCTCAATCTCATCCTAAATTTTCTCCAAGATAAGCTCTTACAATCTCTCCTTGATTTCCTCCACAACCATCTCACAAGACCAATTCAAACTCTCCAAAGCTAGAGTTCAAATCCAACACAAACTCTGGCTGTCCAATCTGCAAAATAAATACCCTAATAAAATACTATGCCACTACTCGAACCTTGGACTCCCTTTCCTGCTAATGACGCCACCTTCCTGCTCCCTAAGTGGTGCCACTTTGCCACTACACCACAAGCTCTTTTGTGACACAAAACACACTTAATTATATATAAGTCCTACTGCTAACTGCCAGTTTCCCCTTATGAGCAACAACTAAAATTTTTGCACAGCTCAAACTCGAACCCAAGCCTCCTTAGAACCCCCAAATACACTCAAATAGCTAGCCGTTCAAGCACAACATGGAAATTAAGCAAAACTACTAACCCCTCATTTTTGGGGCGTTACAACTCTACCCCCTTAAAGAAATTTCGTCCTCGAAATTTCCAACTAACTATTAGTTGCATCGCTCAAGTCACACCACTATGCTTTCGCTGCGCACTCTGATTTTAATAATAATAACACACTTTAACTCTAATTGAACCCTCTTTCACTGCCAACCACCACTGATATGCTTCCTCTCTAAGCAGCGACACTGCCCCTTTCAACTTTTGCTCAGGTGAGCAGTCCAAATCCTCCATTATCTGGTCTCCATCTAGTATTCAGCCATGTTAGGATCCACACCAGCAATACCTTTAAAGACCTCAGCCCCATTAGATCTAGTCGCTCCGAAACTGACCTACGACTATCCGTACCATTATTGGGCCCAGCGGCCCTTTCCAAAATCCTCAGCATTGACTGTGACAATGTGTCATCACCCGCGGCCCGATCATACGGTCTAGTCTCAGCCTCGGGTGAGGCTAGAGCCTCTCCTACTTCAACATTGGGCATATGGCCTGATGCCGACGATCCAGCCCTACCACTTCCACAGCCTTTGCCGCGACCCCTGGCACCTTTTCTAGCGCTCATCATTGATTCTCGTATTATCTGAATTAGAAATTTTTTGAAATTTTATTTAGTTTCAGTAATTAAGCCGATGTTTTATGATAGTATTAAGTAAAGAGGTTATTTTCGTAAATCCTCTACAGTTTTAAGTTCCAACGGGCTTTAGTTTCACTCTAACTAAAAAGCTTTCGTATAATCACCTAAAGTAACCCACTAACTATCTACAACATATCAAGTTAAACAAGCTTAATAATAAGAGAACTTACTTGGTTTGACGTCAGAGACTCAGTGTGCCACATCAAAAGAATTTTGAAACATTTCGATACAACCCAGAAATAGTTTTTTTTTAAAAAAACCCAAGTAATAAGGCCCATTTCATAGCCCGAGCTTTGTAATCGAGCTCTGATACCACTAAATGTAACACCCCAAACTCAGCCTAGAAGTTAGGCCCGAATCTGGCATGTCACATTGAAGTGTTTTTTCCAAAAACCTTGTTTTCATTTAAAACCCTTCTAAAGAAAAGTTAAGTAAAATCCAATTTGCTTTCAAAACGAGGTGTATCCGAAAAAAAAAACCATTTCCTTGTACTATGTAAAAAAAATTTCCTTTGACAACGGAAGCTTGTTCTTAAAACATAATTATTTTCAAAAACTTGAAATATGCTTAAAGGAAATCAGTCCAGGTTCCGTTTCAAAATTATAATGCATAGTGGAAGTAATGGAATACTAACTAAAGGGAAAACCTTATTACAATCAGAAATAAAATAACTTAAAATAAATAACTTAAAATATAGAATTTAGATATTAAGAAAAATAGGTTTAATTGTCTTGCTAGTTGGCCACCTTTGAGTCCCTCCATCCATCGAACCGCCTACTGAGGATCACCTGAGAAAAATAAAAAAGGGAGTGAGTTTTCAAAAACTCAGTGTGTACGACCCTCATCAAACAAATAGCATACATATCATATTGTTAACATAAAAATATCATACATGCAATGTTGTGCAAACCCTCCCCAAATAATCCATCTGGTACACTTTGTCTCCGTCCAACCGAAACACTTCTGTGGGGATTTTTAAATCGACCCACCCATCCGATACACTTCAAGGGTAGCCCAGTTGCGGTACTACCTAACATTGCAGCAAAGCTACTAATCATATAATAGGCTTAAAAAGCCATCGGTGGATCCACGGTCATTAAACAACCATGCCATCCTCAAATGCTTCCTCCGTTCCATAATTCCCACCCGTATGCATCCTAAATAGAATATCATATGAATGCAGCAAACATACGAGTAACATCCATAAAGTTTACTTTCACCACATAAGGGTATTTTAGTCATTTGTGCCCTTAGGGACATTTCAGTCATTTCTCCTTATTACGGGTCTATTACTTACCTTGGCCCGTTATCCAATCCTTGTTGGCTAAAGTGAACAGATACTATACACTAAGTAGGATCCCATAGAAGAGGAGGTGAGTCATTAAGACTGCTTAAGTACCAAGCTCTCCCTAGATCCAATCCTAGACATGCATATACCCATTGCCACACCTTAACCTTATGACTTGTCCACGGGCACAATTAGTTAATTTTTAAAGTTTTATGCAAGGTTAAGAAATTTACCAAATACTAAGCCCACGACCCCTTACAAAGCCCAAATAAATTCACATACGTTCATATGGCCCACTAGGCCCAATCTCATTCGTATGGCCCATTAGGCCCAAATCACATTCATATGGCTTGTCTAGCCCAATCACATTCATATGGC